>CM014273.1:37788165-37801096 GCA_004135705.1 Alloteropsis semialata
GAAGAGAAGGAGAAAGAAGGGGAGGGAAGGGAGAAGGGAAGGAAGAAGAGGGGGAGGAGCGATAGCGGGGGAGGGGGCCGGCGGTGGCGGTGGCCGACGCCGGCGGCGGGGGAGCGGGAGGAGGGCGCTAGGGTTTTTTCGGGAGGGGAGTGGGAGGGGAGAGGCAGGGGCTCATCTGGATCAAGTGTCGCAGCAGTGCACCGGCGATCATCTCCCCGCCAGCCATAGCTGCTTCTCCACCTCCTCACGCACCCCCAGGTTCACCCAGGGTTGGCCTGCAATAAGGTGAGCTTCCTCAACGCTACTCTTCGCCATGGCTAACTACCTGTGTTCGTCTTCCCTCTGTATCCCTACTGTATTTAATCTCTGAAAAGGGGTTAATTCTGCTCAGGACCACGAGCAACTTAAATGTTCATAAATTTGTAGCTTGCTGTCGTTTGTGATTGATTGCTATCATGCTAGGTTGTTGGACGAGTTTTGCCCCTGTCAATCTTTTTTTTTCGAGAACGCGCCTGAACACGTATTTCATTAAGAGAAAAGCAGTTTTACAGAACGACCTCCACCCCGGACAGCGCCGGGTGGCAAAACAAGACATAAAGACTGATTACACAAGGGACAATTGGCTACCAGAGATAACAGAAGGGAAGCAAGGCTGAAGAGCCGCAAATCCCGCTAGGATCCAGAGACGTCCTTCCTCTCGGATTGCACCTGTCAATCATACCATTTTGTACTTCTGTTTGCCTATGTCAAAGAGAGGCAATTTTTTGCCTATTTTTGCACCACGTAACATTCCGGAATTCGGGGAAAGACAGCCATAAATTGCATTAAAAGTTTAATTTTTTATAGTCGACCAATGTCAGCCATTGGATGGGATGGGGAGTTCGACATGGCTTATGTTTACCATATGGATTATTTGTTCCGCTACCAGAAAACGTTCCATCCATCCACCCTCTTCGGTCACGGTTGGATTGGACCCGGTACTAATGCTGGCATTGGTACCGGGTCCAAACGCCAATAATTTTGCGTTCTCATAGGTACCGGTTGGTGGCACCAACCGGTACCAATGAGCCTCGGGGTCTTTGGTACCGGTTGGTGACACCAACCGGTACCAATGTGACCCCCTTTGGTACCGGGTCTTGCCACCAACCGGTACCAAAGGGGCTCTGCGTATAAAGGGACCTTCTTCCTCCCCCAGCCCGAGCCATGGCTCATTTCTTCATCCTCTATTGAG
Organism: Alloteropsis semialata; assembly: GCA_004135705.1. Classification (NCBI taxonomy): domain Eukaryota; kingdom Viridiplantae; phylum Streptophyta; class Magnoliopsida; order Poales; family Poaceae; genus Alloteropsis; species Alloteropsis semialata. The sequence goes on from CM014273.1 coordinate 37,789,397, forward strand.
CTCGGGTTGGAGGAGGTCATGCCCAAAATTTCCGTAACTTTTGGAGAGTTTGCAAACCAAGTCCGCTAGAAGGTTAGCAATTTCATTATCTCTCTTTTGACGGTTAGTATGGTCTATTTCATGCTCTATGTTTTGAGTAATTTGTGTTTTGTGGAATGGATTGAAATAAGAGATTTTAGATTTAATCTTCATTTTTATTATGAATTTGTAATAGAGAATCACTATATAGTTAGTTGTTGCATGTGTAGAGATGATGCACAAATTTTTAGACATTGTTTAGATTTTTGGATTATTTGTAGAAACTTTAAATGATTTTCATATTTATGCTTGTTATGATTTTTAGATATTATAAATGATATTCATATTTAGGCTTATTATGATTTTTAGAGATTATAAATGATATTCATATTTAGGCTTATCATGAATTTTAGAATTACATCTTTTTAGAGGCTTCAAATGATGTTGATATTTAGGGTTATTAGGATTTTTAGAGATTATAAATGATATTCTTATTTAGGCTTATTATGAACTTTAGAAATACATCTTTTTAGAGGCTTCAAATGATGTTGATATTTAGGGCTATTAGGATTTTTTGAGATTATAAATGATATTCTTATTTAGGCTTATTACGAACTTTAGAAATACATCTTTTGAGAGGCTTCAAATGATGTTGATATTTAGGGTTATTAGGATTTTTGAGATTATAAATGATATTCAATTTTACTTCTCATGGTTGTCAATATCTTGAACTAAAACAATTCAACTCTAGGCATGCCTATGATGATATCAAATTTTACCTAGTTTTCTAGCTGGGTAACATATGATGACCTTGAGCTTGAGCTTGTATTGTATAGTTATGCTTCTCATGGTTGTCATCAAACCATGAGACACATCCATGCCCAAGCAACGGATCGGTTGTGATGGTTGGGCTGGGTGTCTCATGGTTCCATGCCTACCATGAACCAATTTTTTTTACCACCTGTAATGTTTTTTATGCTCCAAGTTTAAGGTCAAATGAAAGATAACATATCTGAGGCAAATCACTCCTTCAATTTTTTTTGAGATGAGTAAAAGTAAGACGTTGATGATTTTGGAATGTGGTTGTCAGTCATCGTGCCCTTGGTTTGTTGCAGGTTTTGGAAACCTCCCGATGCAGGGAAGGTGCTGTCGAAATTTTTAGAGATTATAAAAGATATTCTTGTTAAGGCTTATTACGAACTTTAGAAATACATCTTTTTGGTGGCATGAAATGATGTTGATATTTAGGGTTATTAGGATTTTTAGAGATTATAAATGATATTCTTATTTAGGTTTATTACGAACTTTAGAAATTCATATTGGGGGCTGAATTTTTCATTGTATTTTGTGAATAGATGAATCAGCAATGGATGTACAACGCGGATAGACGCTCATCAGACTTCATTAATGGCGTTCATCAATATGATTATTAGTGTATATGGAAATTAGATTATTAGTGTATATGGAAATAAGATTATTAGTGTATATGGAAATTAGATTATTAGTGTATATGAAAATTAGATTATTAGTATATATAGATTATTAGTGTATATGGAAATAAGATTATTAGTGTATATGAAAATTAGATTATTAGTTTATATGAAAATAAGATTATTAGTGTATATGGAAATAAGATTATTAGGGTATATGGAAATAAGATTATTAGTGTATATGGAAATATGATTATTAGTGTATATGGAAATATGATTATTAGTATGGAAATTAGATTATTAGTGTATATGGAAATATGATTATTAGTGTATATTTATTATGAATATATTTATTATGAATATATTTATTATACTTTGTTATTTCATGTATATTTTGTTATTTCATGAATATACTTTGTTATTTCATGTAAACTTTGTTACTTGTTTAGAAATGATTATTAGTTATTGATTATTGTTTAAAAATGATTATTAGTTATTATTTAGAAATGATTATTAGTTATTTTTTAGAAATGAATGTGTTAGGAGATTTTATGATTATATGCAAAATTTATTTATTATATGAATGAATGATTATTAGTTACTTGTTTAGAAATGATTATATGCAAAATTTATTTATTATATAAACGAATATTGTCATTTGTGATTAATGCAGAGGATGTTTTACCATGAAGAGCTCCCAATGACAGACAAAGCAAAAGCTATTGCGGACCAACTATTTGGATTCATTATGGACCAAGTTGTAAATCCAAATGGAGAGTACCACCATGACGGACGCGCTATCGCTCAATATGACTCCCTTTCCGCTCCTTCTTCCAGTTCTGCTCGTCAATTGTAAATAACTTTTAATTGCTCTAACTTTTGTATTGGCTGATCTCAAATGTTTATATGTGAATATTCGAGAAAAATGCAATCAAAGTCCGGTCAAAATCAATTGATAAATGCGACGACTTCAATCTTATTGCGTGAAAGATCGTGTACGACATACGACATATGACGCGTAGACACGTAGACGAATTGTGTATAACTAACCTAAATAGCAAACATTTAAAAAAAATAACCAAAACACCCTTTGGTACCGGTTGGTGTTATCAACCGGTACCAAAGGCCCCCTTTGGTACCGGTTCTGGACCCGGTACCAAAGACCGAGCCCTTTAGTCTCGGTTGCGTGGTACCGGTTCCAGAACCGGTACCGATGGCACTTATGACCCGGTACTGATAGACCTCTCTCCGGTAGTGTTCGCACATTGGCACAAGAGCGTTTTGCCAATTAGTCGGAAAGGACATGATGTGTCCATCGATGAGTCACATTGTGACGACATTCCTCAAGTCCCCAGTGACTAAAAAGATTTGCTGATTCAAAATTTTTCAAAAAGGGAAGCAAAGGAGACAATTTTTCAAATGGAACATAATAAAGGTCCGGGTCTTGATGGATTTCTCCAGAGCTTTATCAACATTTCTGGCATGTTATGAAGGAAGTTCTGATGTCTTTATTTAAGGATTTTCCATGCACTACACGATCGAGAATAGTCGAGCGTTTCCATCAGGTGGCCGATGGGGGTTTCACCGGTTACTATTTTTTAAACTAATGGCCAACAGTAATCTAGCGTTAAATGAACCTTTGCCGACAACCAATCAGCGAGGAAGAATTTCTGACCACACATTCTACGTGCCATATTTTAATACTATCTACCGTCGGCTACTGTACTAATGACTCTCGGGGTTTTATAGTATGAATTTAGTAGTGATAACGGTAAATTGGCTCTCTGTAGCTTTAATTTCAGGACAATAATCTTACTACCAAAGAGTCTTGACGCGAAGCAAATCCAGCAATGTATACCAAACGTCAGATTTAAGATTATTACCAATGTGGCTAAATAAAATTGCAACAGTTATACAAAAGATAAAAGCATCACAATTTATTTTTCTACTAGGTACACATATTGTTGACGCTGAATTTGGCCAACACACCGAGTGCACTAGAGCGTGCGGGTCGTGAACAGACCAAGCGGCAGCAACGCGGCGCAAACCGGTTCTACCGGTTTGGTAAACCGGTTATACCGGATTTCTAGGGTTTCACCGGAATTAGTCGTTCGTAGAGATAACTATCACGCTTACGTGGTGAAGGACGGTGAGGTTTACGAGCAAACCAGCAAAGAGATAACCAACGCACTTACGTAGCAAAGAATGACTAGTTTACGAGCAAACTAGAAAAGGTCGTCGAAGCTCTCGCCCGGGAGGGACCCCGTCAGGGCGTGAACGTCGCCGGACGTGCCCTAGGTTGACCAGCAAGCCTTAGGACGTCATCTATGGTCGTGGATATCAGTAGACGAGCAGCATGTTGAGGTTGGAAGAGAATTAGGGTTTGGCGGGTCGTAAATGCATAATGGTTTTGATTCGATTGGGATTACCCTCAATCGGCCGTGGCCCTTCATAAATATAGGGTGGGGAGGTCTGTACCCGCAAGAAAATCCTTTTACAAGTCGTAATCCACATGGATCTCTAAATCTACTAGGACTCTGCCTAAAACCGGTTATACCGGTTTGACAAACCGGTTACATCGGTTTGTGTTGCCGTATCAGACATAGTAACCAGAACCGGTTTTACCTATTTTCAAACCGGTTTAACCTGTCTGCCCAGATTGCTAGAAAATCTCTGTTGTGCCAATTTTGATCGTCAACACATATTATGGAGGGAACGGTTATTTTACATGAGACTTTACATGCAAAGAAACAAGATGGGTAATCTTTAAAATTGATTTTGGAAAGGCCTATGATGAATCCAAATAGAACTTTTTACAATGGACCCTGTAAATAAATGATTTACTAGATAAATGGTTCAAATGGATATAAGCGTTTAACAGGGAATGTAGCTATAAAAGTTAACAACCAAACGTGATCATATTTCCATACTAGAAAAGAGCTTAGGCAAGATGATCTACTATCAGATATACTATATAACACAATGGTGGATATCATCATTGCTTTTGCGAATGAAGATGGGCAAGTGAAAGGGGTTGTACCGCACTTAGTAGAGGATATCTTGTTTATTTGTCACTATGCAGATGTTACTATGATTTTTTTTACTATGATATTGACAAAGTAAAAAAATATGAAGGTACTGCTTTGTGTCTTTGAACAAGTATACTGCTTTGTGTCTTTGAACAAGTATCTGGTCTAAAAATCAATTTTTAGAAAAAATGAGATCTTCTGTTTCGAACAAGCTCAGCAACATGAATCAGCATATTTGAGGTTGCTACGTTGTAAAAATAGATTCATACCGCTTCTATTACCTTGGAATTCACATATTAGAAAGCTAAATAAAAAAGGCTTGAAAATTATTGAAGATTTGACAAAAGATGGAGTAGATGGAAAGATAAATTTCTATGAGTTGGTAGCCGGTTGGGCCTAATTAACTCACTTTTGTCTAGTCCCCTAGTGGTCATGCTATCTTTCTTTGATGTCCCAAGAGGAGTCTGATATGAACCCGCTAGGGTTTATGCCCGATCTTTCGATGAGAGGCGCGGAGATAATTCGATTGGAGGAGACGACGTTCACGGCCCGACTACAACCTTCCAAGGAAGTTGCACATTAGCAACCGATACACCACCTCCTATGGCTGCCGCGATCTTGTGGAGCGCGTCACCCGGCCACGGGCACCTGTCCTATGAGCAATTGAAGAACAAGCAAGAACAAGTATCAAACAAGTACTGAAATTACTAGATGGGAATGAAAATGATTCAATCTCAAACTCAATCTCAAATACGGCAGGATTCCGAAGACAAGAAGATGGGCGGCTGATCCAGCACGTGCGCTTACAAGCAAGTAGCGAAGGCTAAACTTGATCTAAACAAAATCTAAGTGTCCTCGATGGCGGCTAAGGGATATATGACAGGGGGAAGGTCAACCACAGGGGGTTGGGGTCGTGCTCCAACCCTAGGACACGTCCCTATTGGACCCAACTTGATACACGGCCCAATGGGCCAAAATAAGGTGGCGCAGCACCTGGACAGAAAAACCTCTAGTCAATGATTTGATGACTGCGGACGCCTCAGAACAGATATGGACATGAGTCTAGATCCATATGAAAGCTGACTTCATCATGGTTCCTAGAAGTCTTGAACGCCCCAATCTGAGTCCGTATGCGACCGTGGAGTCCGTCATAAGTTGGTGCTATGCTGCAGTCCGAATTCAGCCCGCACGCGAATCCGTTTCCCTTTCAGTCCTCTCCATGGTTCCTAAGCAAAACAAGAGTGCACGCGTCTCCATGGTCTAAACATGATGGGAATGAACTCAAGAGAGAACTCACTTGATGATTAAGTTGACGAGCACGGGCACGAGTAATAGGACCAGTAGTGGTACTTGTGTAGGCGTGGATGTATCGTTGGTGTTGATGTTCTCATGAGTCATCCTCGACTCAAGCTCGTCTTCTTCTCCCAAATATGGCTTCAAATCTGCAATGTTAAATATGAGACTAACCCCAAAGTCTGCAGGCAGATCTAGCTTATATGCATTATCATTAATCTTTTCTAGCACTTTAAATGGTCCATCAGCCCGAGGTAATAATTTAGATTTACGCAATTCAGGAAACCTGTCCTTCCTCAAATGCAACCAAACTAAACCTCCAGGTTCAAATTTTAATTCCTTTCTACCTTTATCACCGGCAAACTTGTATTTAACATTCATGTGCTCTATGTTTTCTTTAGTTGTTTCATGCAACTTTATCATCAATTCAGCACGTGTAGTAGCATCAAAATTTAGTTTCTCAGAAGATGGCAAATGCATTAAATCAATAGGAGCACGAGACAAGAACCCATATACAATCTGAAACAGGTACATCTTTGTAGTAGAATACAATGAACGATTATAAGCAAATTTAATATGAGGCAAACAATCTTCCCACATCTTAATGTTCTTCTTTAAACCATCCCTTAGCATAGTAACCAAAGTTTTATTCACAACTTCAGTTTGACCATTAGTTTGGGGATGACATGTAATAGAGAACAAAAGCTTAGTCCCCAATTTAGCCCATAAAGTCTTCCAAAAATGACTAAGAAATTTAGCATCACGATGAGAAACAATTGTATTGGGCACACCATGCAAGCGAACAAATTCTCTAAAGAACAAATCAGCAATATGAGTAGCATCATCAGTTTTATGACATGGTATGAGGTGTGCCATCTTAGAAAATCTATCAACAACCACAAACACACTATCATGGCCCTTACTAGGCCTTGGCAAACCCAACACAAAATCCATAGAAATATCTTCCCAAGGAGTACTAGGAATAGGTAGAGGCAAATACAAACCATGTGGATTTAACTGTGACTTAGCCTTTTGACATGTAGTGCATCGAGCAACAAATCTCTCCACATCTCTTCTCATTTTTGACCAAAAGAAATGACCAGCAAGTATGTCCTCCATCTTTTTGACTCCAAAATGTCCCATCAAGTCACCTCCATGCGCTTCCTGCAACAACAACAAACGAACAGAGCTAGCTGGAATGCATAGCTTGTTAGCTCTAAAATAAAACCCATCGCTAACGATGAATTTGTTCCACCCTTTCCCATCTTTACAATGCAGCAACACATCTTTAAAATCAGCATCATTAACATATTGGTCTTTAATTGTTTCTAATCCAAAGATTTTGTAATCAAGTTGGTTCAGCAATGTATACCTTCTAGACAACGCATCAGCAATCAAATTTTCTTTCCCTTTTTTGTGATTAATAACATAAGGAAAAGATTCAATAAATTCAACCCACTTAGCATGTCTACGATTCAGTTTTCCTTGACTACGAATATGCTTCAAAGATTCATGATCAGAATGAATAACAAACTCTTTGGGCCACAAATAATGCTGTCAGGTTTCTAATGTTCGAACAAAAGCATATAATTCTTTATCATAAGTGGAATAATTCAAAATAGGCCCGCTTATTTTTTCACTAAAGTATGCAACAGGTTTGTCTTCTTGCAACAAAACACCACCCAAACCAACTCCACTAGCATCACATTCAAGTTCAAAGGTCTTATTAAAATCAGGAAGTTGGAGGAGAGGTGCATGTGTCAACTTATCATTCAGTATGTTGAAGGAGTTCTCTTGTACCTTCCCCTAAGTAAAAGGCACTCCCTTCTTTGTAAGCTCATTCAAAGGTGCAGCAATGGTACTAAAGTCCCTCACAAAACCTCGATAGAAACCAGTAAGTCCTAGGAAACTCCGAACCTATGTGATAGTCTTTGGTATAGGCCAACCCTGTATAGCTTCAACCTTGGCTTGATCAACCTCAATTCCCTGTAGAGTCACAACATAGCCAAGAAAAGACACTCAATCGGTGCAAAAAGTGCACTTCTCAAGGTTACCAAACAAACATTCATCTTTTAAAGCATTAAAAACAGCACGTAAATGATCAAGATGTTCATCCATAGACTTGTTGTAGATCAATATATCATCAAAGTAGACTACAACAATTTTTCCAATGAAGGCACGCAAAACCTCATTCGTTAATCTCATAAAAGTGCTAAGTGCATTAGTTAACCCAAAAGGCATGACTAACCACTCATATAAACCAAACTTAGTTTTGAAAGCAGTTTTCTATTCATCTCCCAATTTCATACGAATCTAGTGGTACCCACTATGCAAATCAACTTTAGAAAACACAATAGCACCACTCAATTCATCAAGCATATCATCTAGGAATGGAATAGGATGTCGATATCGAATCGTGATATTATTAATAGCTCTACAATCAACACACATACGCCATGTTCCATCTTTGTTAGGCACCAAAATAACCGGAACAACACAAGGGCTAAGAGACTCACGCACATAACCTTTGTCAAGTAGTTCTTGCACTTGCTGCTGAATTTCTTTTGTCTCCTCCGGATTTGTCTGTATGGTGCACGGTTGGGCAAAGAAGCACCTGCAATAAGATCAATTTGGTGCTCAATCCCTCGTACAGGTGGTAGCCCTGCTGGTATCTCACTTAGAAAAACATTAGAGTACTCCTGCAAAATGTTAGCAACAACAGGAGGCAAAGAATGCTGCATATCTTGAATTGAAATCAGAGCATCCTTGCATAAAGCATAGGCAACAGAAGTGGAAGCAATTAATTCATTAAGATCAGATTTAGTAGCAAGCAAGCAATGTCCTTTTAATTGTATCCTCTCTTTCTTATTACCAACAGATTTCATATTTTTATTGTTCTCAGTTTTAGCTTTTGCAGCTTTAGCAACATCATCACGCACAATAGCCTCGGTGGACGTAGGAAGCAAAACAATTTTCTTGTCATGGTGTATGAGAGAATACTGATACCATGATGCATACAATCCGTATCAAATTGCCAAGGTCTACCTAGCAAAATATGACAAGCTTCCATGATATGAACCAATAGCAAAATAAATTTGTACCAGCTTTGTTACCTTTACCTTACCATTGTCGTTGAGCCATCGAATATGATATGGATGTGGGTATGGTTTGGTTGTAAGTGCAAGCTTCTCCACCCTGTCGCTGCTAGCCAAGTTGTTGCAGCTACCGCCATCAATGATCAAGCGGCAAGAACGATCTTTAAAGACACACTTTGTTTGGAACAAAGTATGCCACTGACTTTGCTCCGCCTTCTCCATTTGTGAACTAAGCACACGCTATACAATCAGGCTTTCATAATGCTCAACATCCTCTGTACCAATCTGTTCGTCTGGTTGCTCCTCACTACCTACATCGTCAGCCGCAAGCAAAGCAAGTGTATGTTCATCAAAATCACTAGCAGAGAAATACCCGCCGTCATCCTTTACCACCAAAACATGCTTGCTAGGATAGTCACGCTGCACGTGTCCATAGCCCTTGCATCGATGGCACTGAACATCTCTTGTTCTACCTATGGAGGCAACCAAAGAGGCACTACCGGCTGGTTTTGGAACAGATTTGCTTGTTGAATTTGTAGGCGTAGCGCGTGGTTTGTCGCTGGAGAAAGGTGCACGTCCGGTCAAGGTAGTAGTGCGCTACTGCCATGATGTAGATTTTCCTGTAGAAATGTTAGACCTTGCACCAAGACGTCGTTCCAGCACTTCCCTTTCAGTTTTACAAGCAAGATGAAAATATTTTGTTATGGTATTATAATATTTATACTCAAGAATATCCTGAATTTCTCTATTCAAACCACCCACAAATCTAGCAATAGCAGGTTTCTCACCCTCCTCTAAGTTACAACATAGCATACCCATTTGTAATTCCTGATAATATTCTTCTACACTTTTAGTACCTGTCTCAATTGTTGCAACTTATGTAACAGGATCACGTGCATAGTAAGAAGGAACAAATCTAACCCGCATGACCCATTTCAAAGCATCCCATGTTTGTGGAACATTATTAGGATTTTTCTTGCCATGTTCAATCCACCAAATAGAAGCAAAATCAGTAAATTCAGTAGTAGCAGCCCTAAAACGTGTATTCTCAGGTAATTCATGACATGCAAATTTTTTATCAACAACAATCTCCCAAGTAATGTACACATCAGGATCATATTTACCAGCAAAAGGAGGTATCTTAAATTTAATCTTACTAAAAGCATTATTGTTAACATGTACCTCACGTCGGCGAAAAGCCCCCATACCTCTACGATTATGACGTAGCCGTCGGCGTTCAGAAGCTTCTCCATCATCTAGTTCAGTATCAGCAATATATGCATCCCAATTATCCTTGAAACTCTCATTCTTCTTGTTGTCCTTGTTGCCATCCTCCTTCTTGCCATACTCCTTCTTGCCCACCAGTGGTTTTAGCATGCATATCATCAAACCTGCGCAAAAGAGCAGCAAGACTCTTATCCATGCAAGCAAGTGACACCTCCACCCCTGCAAGCTTGGTGTTGGTGGCGATCTATGCGGTCTCCAACTGCCCAATCTTGTCATTCGTCACCAGCAAGTCATTATCAATTCCTTCATTGTGCTCCCTCACCAACTTTTCAAAATGTTGTATGATCCCCCTGGTGCGATAAGACTGTGGCATATGTTGTGCTGACGCATCATGATCTTCTGATCCTGACATGGTTAGGACAACAGAGATAACAAAGAAACAAGTGAAGAGATAAAGGCCCTAACACTATTAGGATGTAGCTACTGCAAGGTGCTCACTCTCATCCTGTTATACAAGCTCTTACCAATTCTTACCTTACTCAACAGGAAGGGACAACCACCAACGAGTCCGCAAGCCTGGAATGAAGTGTATCGGTGCCGCAGCAACAAGACCTGTCAAGCTGTAGTCGAATATGTGGAGGTATAGGTGGGCTGAAACAAGGAGGAACTAGCACCATGTTAGTTATAAAAGCAAGCTGAATAATTGTTTAGCGGCAGTACTGTGCTGGTCCTAGCCTAGACCGTGCTAGAGGCGCGAGCCTAGACACAAAGGAAGTCACAACACACCATCGAAAATAATAACTGAGCACAATGAATAGCCCTTTCTTTCTTTTTTCTTTTTGCTTCTTTCTTTTTTTCTTTTTTTTTTGATTTTTTTCAGGGGTACTCAAAACTGAATATATGAACAAAGAGGATCCCAAAATTCCAATCAGCTCTCTCTCTCTCTCTCTCTAGAGTAAGGCGAATTGATATGTATATGCACAAAGGAGGAGAGATCACGTGGAGATATGAGTTGCTGCTACCTTTCTGGAATACTTCAAAATAGATGTATAAACACTATATAGCCACACGGCACAACCTGCAATTCGGGCTCCAAACCTGAAAGCAACTCGAACTCCTATGGGTGAGGTGGTGTATCGGTTGCTAAGGCGCAACTTCCATGGAAGGTTGTAGTCGGGCCGTGAACGTCGTCTCCTCCAATCGAATTATCTCTACACCTCTCATCGAAAGATCGGTCACAAACCCTAGCGGGTTCATATCAGAGTCCTTAAGAAAAATATAATATGATAGATCAAGATTTTTCTGGCAAAATCATCAGCATGAGGAAAAAATAACCGAACTATTAGGTGCCCCCCCCCCATACACACAGGAACATGGTGGTTTGGGATTTTAAGACCTAGATGCACAAAATAAGTGTTTACTAAGTAAGTAATTGATTAAATTATGCAATAAGGAAGGCATCCGGCAAGAATTGCTTAGAAACTAATATCTAGAATAAGACCTTAGATCAAGTTAACAAAAGACCTAGTAATTCACCCTTTGGATCAGTCTAATGGGGGTAAAAGATGAATTTTTGCAATTAGGAAATTTTAAAATAAGGGAGGGCAT
>CM014273.1:37808709-37846952 GCA_004135705.1 Alloteropsis semialata
TGATTTTAAGGTTTCTGCAAGAAAAACATCCCAAGTACTTTGTACAGAAAGAGCAAGATTTCCTTTATCATACCATATCTCATTAATCAACCACTTAGATAAACATGTTTCCTAAGGATATATGTTCACAAGCAACGGGTGTATGTGCAAGGAATAAAGTATATGCAAGCCAATCAAGGATAGACATGTAAACCAAAGGAGCATCCAAGTTCATTTTATCATGAGTTTAATTTTAAAGATTATCTCAAGATAGGATTGGATTAACTCATGAACTAGAGAGGGTGAGGGACAGGATGTGCAAACCATCGCTCTGGACGAAAATGTGGACGAGAGATGCCAGATGGCCTTCGGCCGACCTGGCGGATCGGCCGACCCCTTCTGGGCTTTGCTCACCTTGATCTTTCTTGAGTTGACCTGTGCGATGTTGTACAACCTATCTGTGGGTGGTCTCGATAATGTGCACGTCAGGAAACTCGAGAGACCCCCACACTTGATCTTGTACCTGCATTTATTCATACATGGTGAAAACAAAACAATGGCTCTTTGGTTTTAAGGAACGATAGCCTTATTGGATTCAAATATATTTTCTTTATTTAGCTATGCAAATTTTTTTAGAGCAAGAAGAAAGATCATCATGACCTGAGAACAAAGATAAAATTTTGTACAAATGGAACGTGTTGCGAAATACTTACCGACCTCCCCCACACTTGGATTTTTGTGTCACGGGACACAAAAACTCAAGTGTGTTGGCCTCCTTCGAAATTTGTTCCATGATCAAAACTTACCAAGGTGTTACTGTTGATGTAACTCCATGTTCTTAAGCATCACCTGTCCATCGTTCTTCTTAATCTCCACCTAAAATGGTTAGCGACCAAGAATACCCGAAGGAAAGCTTATACTAAAAACATGTTCTTGCTTTTATTTGAAAGAAAAAATAAATGATAATCCGGGCCATCTCCCGGCAGTGCTTTGTTTATGGTCCGAAGCTAGACCATGGGGAACCCTCACATTGCAGCTATCATTGGTGACGTAGTTCCCATGATTATCGCCAATTGTTGATGTACCGTTGAAGTTCTAGCTGCAATGTTAGTGCCAAAGATGCAAAACAAAATCTGCAATGTTTATGATAAACAAATGCATCTACAACCAACCTTCTAAACATTTTAGAAATAAGGACGATAAGAAGGTTGCAGTCCTCGTGTGTGCTTGTGGCAGAAAGTGTGATTGACTCTGGAGATTCGTTAAATGAGCATGACTCTTGTGGGATTTCGAAAGAGAAGGTTTCATGCTCATTTATAGAATCCTTTCGCTCAGAATCTAGAGTCAAAACTTCAAACGTGTCCATGGCCCTTGGGTTCTCCAACTCAAGAGGTTCATCATTGAAAATCGGAGTTGTTTCTCGACAATTATCAAGAATAACTTCCTGAGGGCCTAAGGGACACGGCTTCCGCTTGATTGAAGGTGATGAAGGTCGCTCGAGATGAGAAGTAGGTTCGAATGGTGACACAAACATTACCTTCTCGAGCGGGCTATGCTGGGGAGGAGGATTTGCTCTTGGAGTCTCTGGGCAAAAGGAAAGAGTGGCAAAAGCAACTTTCCCAAGCGTGTCATGAAGGCTCCCATGAGATGCTTCTTTTTGGAGAAGCTTTTCTAGTGGGAAGCCTATGAGAAGATCAAAATCGAGGATAGAAAAGATATGGAAATCTAGATGAACCTTGATTTTGTCTATTTTGATCGGTACAGCCCTTGTAATTCCACGACATTCAAAGATGTGTCCTGAGGGACTTTTGAAAAGCTTGTCAGTCAAGGCTAGAGGCATGTTGCCCAATAAAATGTTCGCAAAGGATTCAGACATGACGCTAGCCTTGACGGCTGGGTTGTAAAGGGCTTCTACAGTAATTCCCCATAAAGAGCAACGCATGGTTTTGGAAGGTGCAACCATCCGAATTGCTTCGGAAGAACGTTTTACTTCCTTTAACCATTCTATTGGTGGTTCCCTTATGGATATATCGGGGAAAACCTCCTTGAGTGGATCTGATGGATGATAAATGGGAGGTGTCGTAGCCTTTTTGTGCCTAGTGTGATCCGAGGGATTCCCAGAATCCTCGGATGCCGAAGGTAGAACTTCTTCTTCCTTCAGTAGCTTTGGTTCGGGAGTGGGCTCTAAGACTGGATCATGAAAGGTAAAAAGGTTTGGCTCGAGTCTTGTCTTAGAGCTGTGCTGGGGTTCGTGGTGTGTTTCGATGGAGGGAGTGTTTTCTAGAATCTTTTCTAGAAGAGCTCTTCCTTCATCCAGGGTTACGTGCATGAATGAACCACCGGCGGCACCATCTACGAAGAAAGCAGCTTCTTTTTTTAGCCCCGATCGAAAATGTTGCATGAGCATGAAGTCGGATATGCCTAAGTTCGGGCCAAACTTGTTTAGTGAAACAAATCTTTCCCAAGCTGCACCTAGAGTTTCCTTCTCACCCTGCTGGAAGCAGACGATCTCCCTCCGAAGGGCACATATACGGTGAATGGGAAAGAAGTAAAGACAAAACTTGTCCCATAATTTTCCCCAATTTCCGTTTACATCCCTAACGGTCTGGTAATACCATCTCTTTGCCGTCTCATCGAGAGAGAATGGAAATAACTTCCATTTGATGGTCTCTTGTGTGATGCCTGAGATTCTCAAACATGAGCACAACAACTCAAATTCTCGCAGGTGATCATAAGGATTTTTGTTGTTGGCCCCTGAGAAGGTTTTATTCCGAACCATGGCTATAAAGCTGGGGCGGAGTTCAAAGCTAGATGTGGTGATTGGTTAATCAGAAGGTGGTAGCTCAAAGAACTCACACCTTGGAGCAGAGGATTCTACAATAGAATATTGCTCCATGGTAGAGGGGGTAACTGGTAAAATAAAATAAACAAAAAATAAAAAGATACAAAGACAAACAAGGTTCGAAGATAATACAGCAACCGTTCCCCGGCAACGGCGCCAGAAAGCTTGTTGGTATTTCTTACGGTCGCAGATAAATCCGCAAGGGCACGGATACCGTTGTAGCTTTCACCCGGAAGTATTCAGGGTATCGAATCCACAGGGAACGTGTGTACTAATCTTCTAACGAGATCATCCAAGGACAACAAGAGAAATGATGACGAGGGTAGAGAGGATTCCTATGGATAAGGACCTTGATGAAGGGTAAGCTCAGCGTCTATAGTTTACTTACTTTGGGCACCAGGGTATCCTAGGCCTCTAGAAAATTGCTGGCCAACAGCTCTACGCCGTACCCGAACGTGGAGGATTACAAAGGACGAACAGGGCTGTCACCACCTGCCGCCTACCTCTTCTAATCCATGGGGCTACGAGGCAAACAAAGGTAACTTCTAGCCCAGACACCACGTCTATGCTATCAATTACTACTTTAGTCTTGTTCCTAGACCAAAGTATTCACTAAGCATAAATGATTAATGAACGATGAACCCGTAAGCAACTATAACAGGGAACTTACTTAATCAAGAGAACTTAATACCATAAGAGATCACGAACACTTACTAGAAGAAGGAAGCATCCGTCGAGGTACAAGATCGGGGAAGAGTGCCGACAGTCCCGGCACTTCCCCCGGACTACCCCTCACTCTCTCCATATTCTCTAGATACTACACTGGAGTAGAGCTTCACCTTGGAGTGGAGCTTGTGGCTTCTCAATCTTGTGTGTGTTGAACCGGAGCCGGGTGCAGCTATTTATAGCTTGTAGAGGCGGTTGGGAGTGGACACATGGAAGATGAGGACGAACGGACCCAGTCACAGGTCGGGCGACGCGGGGAGATCGGCCGACGTTGGATCCACCGCCTTAAGTGATGCATGGCGTAGATGGACTCCTGGAGGCGGTGGGAACCCGTACCAGAAGGATGAGGCGGTTTGGCCTCCGGACCAGGTCGGGCGACCGTCCACCGGCACCGATCGGGCCCATCTTCGACTGAGTGATTGCTTAGTGGGTCCTCATGGCGGTTCCAGGTGGTATAGCTTGGATTGAGTACGTTTAGTTTGCGAGGTGGGCCCTTCAATCCATGTGACCTCTCCTTGGACCATTCCCATCTCTTGGATCAAACCGTCATGGAATCAGTGGCTAGGATGGTCCTGGAGTGTGTTTCTTTGCTGTGGTCAAAGATGGGCTTCATTGGGCTTGGGCCCTGGTCGGCCGACCTAAGGAGGTCGGGCGACCTGGCCCTGAGCCCAATTATCCTCCTCTTTTGCCATTTAGTCTCTGCTCTCACATATTCACCAAAACTCGTGGAATTGATTAGATATAAACCCTATCACTATGTTTGGTGATTATATTTGACATATTTTCTGCAGGAGTTGACGGCCAAAAGTGGTACTTAAGGACCGTCAACACTGCTGCAATGATGTTATGCGTTCAGCGTAGACAGTTAGTATGTTTAATTTGTTGATGTAATGTGAAATTTGCGCTTGTATGTTTAATTTGTGTTTGGAATTTGTGTATGAGGTTGTTGACAATGTGCCAAAGTTGTGGTGGTAATTTGTGTATGAGGGTGATTTCGGCTGGGCCAAGGTTGGCCTTGAACTCATTTGGGCCACAAACGCGGGGCAAGCCAAAAAAGAAATGTATCTGTCTTGGGCCACAAACGCAGCCCAAAAATGTTAGGGAGATGAGCACGCGCACAGGCGACGCATGTGGGCAGGCGCATTAATTGATGTTCGACTGTTCGCGTCCCGTCGCATGTCCCATCGCCGGTGAAGGCCGGTTTGACCACTAATTTCGAGTTCGCTTCCACACGAAGCTTCGAGTTGCAACCGTCCGCATTCCCTCAACCGTTCGGTTCGTGTTCGCGTTACGTTCCCGCAACCATTCAGTTCGTGTTCGTCGGTGTTGAACATTCTTGCCCAGCCTGATATGTTCCACCTTCTATAGTTCCCTCAAAACCTCCTCTTTAGTGAACTTCCCTGGCACCTCCTGCTCTTCACGGCGCCCATCAAAAGCCAGGCTCCGCCGCAAATGATGATCCCTTTCAAGAAAACAGTGATGCCCATTATATCCTAACTTATTTCGTAGTGGTCGTGACAAAGGATTTTTGTCGCAATGAGTACAAGCATAATAGCCCTTCGTCATTCGGCCTGACATTGTGTTTAAAGCTGGAAAGTCATGAATGCACCAAAGAAACGCTGCACAGAGGTTGAACTATGCACGGCTGGCTACGTCGTAGGTACTGACACCCTTCCATAGTTCCAACAGCTCATCGATGAGCGGCTGCAAGAAAACATCAAAATCCTTTCTTGGAGATGCTGGACCGAGTATCAGCAGAGACATGAAACAATGCATCGGGTTCACAAATTCCCACAGGGGAAGGTTCAATGGTGTCACAAGCTCCGGCCACACGCTATAGGTTGAGCTCAAGTTGCCAAAAGGATTGAACCCATCCGAAGCAACTGCAAGTCTCAAGTTTCTTGCCTCACCTGCAAATCTTGGATACACTTTATCAAAGTGCTTCCAAGCCTCTCCATCTGATGGATGGCACATCACGCTGTCCACTAGCTTGTAGACCTTCTTGTGCCATTGGGTGTCCGCAGATGTTCGGCTTGAAGCAAACATCCTCTTCAACCTGGCTATAAGTGGGAAGTTCCTCAAAACCTTATGAGGAACACGTCTGCCACTATCGTTATCTTGTCATCTTGATTCTTTGCATATGTGGCACTCCTCATCGTTAGCATGGACTCCCCGACATAACATACAGTTATTCTTGCACACATGGATGGTGTTATACCCAAGGCCCAAGTCACAAAGATATTTCTTTGCTTCATTATATGATTTGGGTAACTTGCTCTTAGAGAATGATAAACACAACAGACTCAGTATTGCATCAAATCCTGTAGTACTGATTTTATGGCGGGACTTGATCCGTAGTAACCTTACAATAAATGAAAATCTGCTGTATCTAGATCCTGGGGACATGGATGTTGTCACGTCGTTCACCAATTTATGGATCTGCATTGGCTCTGTTTCATCGTCCTCCTTTGCGACTGTGTACAAATCTGCCAACAATTCCACATCTGGAACTGCATCATCACTGTCCTCTTCCTCATCCAGTTCCATCCCAGCAGCACCTTGTGCATCATGAGCATCATCCAGATGCCTCCCAAGCCCTGTGCATCCTCAACAACATCTACATCTTCTGCTTCACCATGCAGAAACCACCTTGTGTATGTAGCTGACATCCCAGAATAAAGTAGGTGGATGTTGACTTCAATCTGTGACAAATCATGCAGGTTGGTACAACAGCAGCATGGACATTTTATCAGCTCATCCATTCCAAACTTCTACCCAACAAAATGCATAAATTCCACAACCCCATCTCTGTGTGCCTGAGTAAATTTCGGCCCAAGAACCCAACTTCTGTCCACCTAAAATTCAAGTGTGATGAACAAAAAAAATGTGTTAACTTCTGTCATTGAATCAGTTCCACTGCCCCATGCCCCAAGACACCATAAATTGGAACAAACAACGCATCTGGGGACTGAGAGTTACCGGCATTGTCTGAATAGCAGATGAACGCCTGAAGGAAGTCCGGGTCCGTGGACGATACGCTGCGCTTCCGCCACCGGGTGGGGGGAGTGGCTCAAGCCAATAGGATCGACCGTTATCCCTCCTCCGCCGCCACCGGGTTGGGGGGGAGGGAGTGGCTCAGGCCAACGAGATCGACGGTGATCCCTCCTCAGCCGGGTAGGGGGGATAGGGTCAGGCCAACGGAATGCAGCTCAACCATCTTTCCAAATTTTGTTTGGCTTTGTCCCAGTGAAGGCATCTTTTCGAACTACGTTATCGCTATGTCCTGGTGAAGCCGTGCCAATAGAATTCGCTTTGTCTCGAAGAAGGCGTCTTTCAGATTATACATTTTCTTGCTTCCTAATTATGAATTATTTTCTATCTCAAAGAATATGTCGATTCATGCAGTACAATTTCATGAGCATGTGCACGATGTACTCCTCCACGTTCAGTAATTTTTTGGAGTTTTTGAAAAATTTCATCTCATGTGGGTGTATTGAATTTGTATTTATGTGATGAGTATTATATGAAGTGCCCATGGACATAAATATCCTAAAAATTCTTAAAACATTATTGTAGCTTGGGGTGCACAATGTGCACCTGTACATCAAGTTATAGTTATAGACTCATGTTTTTTTGCAACATACAAAAAAAAAGAAAACAGATGATTTTCTAATATTTTTCACATTTTATCTCCCAAAGTATAATGAATTGTGGGTTCAAATTTGGCACAGGTCTTTTCCATGACCCAATAATCATGTACAAATTTTGTTACATTTTTGGAAACTTTTAACATGGTATGTCTTTTGAAACCTAAGAGTGATCTTAATGTGATATGGAGTTTGGAAGCAACTTCACACTATTAACACATGTAAGTTTGAATTATTGTAAACATCTCAGCAATATTCTAACATGTTCAGGTGCATAAGATATGCATGTTCACAAATTTGGTAACCAAAATCATTTTGGTGTGATCTATGCAAATTTTTACAAAATTTAGAAGATGTGCATAAAATATTGACATTAACTAGTTGACAAATTTTAACTACCTTATCATAATGAAAAAGATAAACAATGAGTTTAGAAAAATTTAGAAACAAAAATCAACTCTTTTGGACCTTATATGACCAATCTATACATGTTTGAGTTGTTAATTGCGAATCAAAAACAGAAATGTATTGTCTATCAAGAACTGGAGATGAACTCGGAAACTGCATGACATATGAGTCCAACAAACGTCGGGTGCCAAACTGGGAGTCGAAAATTTCAGACACCGAAATTTTGACCTTCAAAGGACAGCAATACCCCTGAGTCCAAACATCGGGTGGCACTAAGTATTCAAGGGCATTTTTGTGAACTCACACTGTGCGCCTCGGTCCAATATATTTTCTCCTGTCCTGCTCCCGAAAAATCAACTCATTTCTCCTCCTCCTCCACGTCGTCGCCCCCTACTGGATCTCCGCGTCCATGGCATCACCCCGGATCTCCTCCACGCCGTCGCCCATACCGGATCTCCTCCTCCTCCTCGGCCTTGTTCACGCCATCGCCCCAGATCTCGTCCACACCGTTGCCCCGTACCGGATCTCGTCGTCGTCCTCGACCTCATCCATGTCGTCGCCTCGCACCGGATCTCGTCATCTTCGTCGTCATCGTCGTCCACCCTGTCGCCCCTAACCGATTCAGCACCTCAACTGCTACCTCACCTCGCCTCACTGGATGGGAAGACGCGAACGCGGATGCCCAGGACGCAACGGACGCCGCGTAGGCCAAGGTACGATGAGTAGGGCTGAGGATATTCTTGGGTTACAGATTGCTGAGGATTAGTAGTGTCAGCAGTTTAGTGTAGTACATTCTAACACATAAAATTTGTTGCCAACTTTAAGAACCTCCAATAACTGATTATGAGCGGGAGCGTGAGGCCACTGTCAAGAATAATCTTAGAAGAATGGCTGGGGGTTCGTGATATAGCAGCATATCTTAGATCAGCCTCAAATCCATTACTGGATCACTGCAGTACTTCTAGTCCTATCGAAGGATCTGATTTATCAGATTATCTCCCTGAAGCTGAAGAAAATATTCAGTGGGATGCTGATACGGACTTAGAGGAGGAGGAGCCCCAAACCCTTGCAATTGAGGTAGATGTTTTGCTTATTCTTATGGTGGCGGGAAAAGTAGATTATTTCAATGTTTATAGCATGCATTCTATGATAAACTTGTATGACATGGTAACAAATATACTTTTCCTACAGCAGGCTCATCCTGCACAAACTAGGCGTCGCAAGGTCTGTGCAACACGGTCGAGAGGCAACACCGACATGGCTGGTCCTAGAGGAACTCGAACCAAAAGAGTGAGGCCGTCCCATACCATCAGAAGCCGTTGGTGCTGTCAGAACAAGGTCATCCAAAAGACTGCATACTGAAGAGCTGCCTACAGTAACAGAGGAGCCTAGCGCTGAAGGTGTAGAGACTCAACAGTCTCATGGACACGATGATGAGCCAAGTCCTGGTAGCCCTTTTCATGACTGGACACCTCGAGAGCATCATGATGTTGTTAGTGAAGAGCACAACCCTGATTCAGCAATTCAAGGTTGGTAAATATCATCAGTATTCTCAATCTTTGATTTCTGTAAGCAGAAATATAACAATTGAATGTGAACTTCGCAGCCTCAAAGAATCCTAAGCGGCCGAGGGGCCCAACCATGGGACTACTGCTGGACAACATGACCAGTTCTATGGGGAGAAGACTACGCATCTCTGTACCTGAGGGTATGCCAAGGCCCCTTCAACCTACACAAGCTGCCAAGTTTGCATCGGAGGCTGGAGTTATTGTTAGGAGTCAAGTTCCTATCTTGCCCCATTTGAAAGATTACAAGAATACTGAGCACTTTGATGGTTTTATCATGAGGCTTTCTGTAAGTGCATATACTGCACCCTGTAGTTTTAAACTCAACTGTGGTACCAATGGGTGCAACTCACAAACAATTTCAATTGACATGACCAGAGGAGGTTGGTGATCAACAAGGACAGGGCAACAGATAATGCCTGTTCTAGTGTGTTCAAATCTGGGATGCGTCAGACACACTACAAGTTGAAGCAGATGTACTTCAACAATGTCCCTGCTGATCAGATCAGAACCACCTCTCCTATTGATTCTATGACTGATGCACAGTGGTCTAAGCTTGTTGAGAAGTGGTCCAGTATGAAGAACAAGGTGTTATTGTTCTTCGTAAAGTCTCTTTTTACATTGTATTCCATTTTCCACTGGTGAAGTGGTCTCTCTTGCCGTTTTGTTTTAGTTAACTGCTGAAAAGAACAAGATATACCATTCCAAAGTGAAGTATCATCAGGCTACTGGATCTCGCTGTTATGTTGCACAAATTCACGAATATGTAAGTCTTACTTTGGGCCATTGTCTATGCTACCCGTGTCTTAGGCATAAGTCAGTGCTTCGTTTGCTGTCAGTCTAACAAGCACTTTTGTACAGATTCAGCAGAAGGATGCACAGGCAGCTCGGCTGCGCGAAGAAGATCAGGAAGGACTACATGAAGGAGGAAGAGAAGAAGAAGAAGCTGATCATGAAGAGGGGCTCAATGCGGTCGAACTGTTCAAGGTCTGCCATACCAGCAAGAAAAAGGGCATTAGTGAGGCGGCAAGAGAAGCAGTGGTAAGGCTCATTACATGCATATCTGTTTCTCTATGAGCGTTGCCAAAGATGTCCATTGCAATTGCCCCTCGGCTCATTTGATTTTCAGTCTTTAACACTGTCGGTAAACTATTTTTCGCTCCAATATGTAGTCTTCTATGGGAACTATGCAGGCAGAGGCTGCTGCTGATGGGGAGCCAGTACTGCATAGTGCTGAGGTTGTCTCGAAAGTTCTGTCCCAGAGCAGCTGCACCAGCACTTTTCTGAAGAATGCTGGTATACCACTTAACCATCAAGAGACAGAGGCTGAGCAGGTACTTCGTGAACAACTTACCGCTGAAAAAGATGGTGCAGCTGCCCTCGCTGTGGAGGTGAATGCCCTAAAGAAGAAGGCCAAAGCTGCTGAAAAAAAAGCTGGAAAAGGCCCAAAGAAGTTCAAGGAGTACAAGAAGAGGGCGGAAGAGAATAATGCCCTCCTTCGGCAAATCCTCAACTTGAATGCTGCTGGTAACTCCTCTCAACCTACTATTGTTCCGTGATCATGTATTGGATTGTTGTTTGTACCAGAAACATGTGTTCTGTGGTGATCTGTGATGCCTAAACTCTGATGCATTCTGATGCATCAAATGTGTATGTGATTTAGTGATGGGTGAACTTGTGATTCTGTGATGGGTGAACTCTGATGCATTCTGATGCATCCAATGTGTATGTGATTATGTTGATGTTGTTTCTGATGCATCAAATGGTGTTGATGTCATTCTGTTGATGTTTCTTTCTGTAATTTTGTTCATGCATCAAATGGTGCTGTTTCTGTTAATTTGAGAGCTAAAACGTGGCCCTCTGGGAAACGCACACGAGGTCCAGTTGCAACTGGACACGTGGCAGCTTCACGATGAAATACGGGGCAAACCAGAAAAAAAACACGTGGTGCATTCACCGCAAAACACGTGGCGCAACAAAAAAGAGAAACATGGTACGACAAAAAAGTGACACGTGGCAATGTCCTGAGCCGACACGTGTCAAGACAAAAAAGTGGCACATGGCGAGGTCCCGTGCAGACACGTGGCGCAATCACAAACTGACATGTGGCGCAATCACGAACTGACACATGGCGCAATTACGAACTAACACGTGGCGCAATCACGAACTGACACATGGTGCTATCACGAACTGACACATGGTTACACCAGAGCGCACCATGTGGCACAATTAAAAAATGACACGTGGCACTTCGCGGATGGGACACGTGTCACAGCGTGGTGATGCCACGTGGCACTTCGCGGACGCGCCATGTGTCACAGCCTAGTGATGACACGTGGCTTAGCCTGAGCGCAGCACGTGGCCCAATCAGAAATGGACACGTGGCACTTTAGCGACGCGGCACGTGTCACAAACCCGTGATGACACGTGGTTGCGCCTAAGCGCAAAGCGTGGTGGCCCACGGAGTAGACAAGTGGCGCACTGGCAAGACGGCACGTGCACGGATATGATCTCAACACGTGCGCAGCCACGTGGACAAGCCACATCATCTGACAGCGTTGCTAGTGCCACATAGACTTGCCATGTCATCGCCATGGTGGCGTGCAGCGTCATCAATGACGTTTTTCTGCGGCGTCATAAAACACAAATTAGTTCTGTGACGCGAAAACATTTCGTCATAAATGAGAGGTCTTTTAGACGAACGTGACGATTCGTCACCTTACATCTTTAGCGACGCGTATACTATGACGAATCCAATTTCGTCATAAATTCGTCATAGAAAACCTTCTGTGATAGATTTTCGCTCTTCTGTGACGAAACTGAGCGTCATGGGTCTGCGCATTTCTACTAGTGCTATCTCTAATTTTAATAACTAATGTAATTAATTTAAATATTAAATATGTATGAATATTAAATTTAATTTAACACTATAATTTATTTATTTATTGATGAAAATATTTATATATATTTTTTATTATTTCATGATAAATGTATAATTTTTTTATAAATATATATTTATCTATAGTTTTATTTAATTTTTATTTGATTAATTAATAAAATAATTATGGATAAATGTGACATTATTAATGAGCGGTCTTTATATACATTTGTTATGTACTTATACTTCAGTATTTACTTGTATAATAATTTTGTTATTTAAAAACCATCATTGAATAAAATAGCTAAATATTGTCTTCTAAATCGAGTAAATATCCGAATGCGTATCCGTATTCGAACATTCGTTTTGTATTCGTATTCGAGAGCATCCGAATTTGTATTCGTATTCGAGTAAAAATGTGGTAAAAAGTGCTATTTTCATTCTGATTTCATGCGTATATCCGATCCGATTCCATCCCTACTGATGGGTCTTAGCAAATAATTTTTTTATGAATCCATTTCCCCAAAATCCTCATCCAACATCCACAATAGCTATCCGTAAGAGTGATGATGCTCCTCTGTTTAGGACGATGTCGTCATGCTCGCATCCGATACTGGCACCTCGACAACAAAGGAGAGTGATCCATATATATAGATGCTACCATATTATTAGTTTTATTAATATATGTGGTATGTTTGTCATGACAATACGATATATTCAGAGGATCTGTATTTAAAGCGCTGCAGTTAACTCTTTTTTTAAAAAGGAACATTGCACGTGCGTCTACGCTAGTCATCGCAAAAGGTCCACGATAGCCCACGATGAGCACACTTGCACCTGTGTCTCCCGCAGCTGGATCTGTCTCCATGCTCATTTGAGCACATGACACCTGGTCCACCGCTTGTCAAGCTGCCTAAGGCTAGCGCTGCACCACCCCACACCTACCACCACCCGACCACCGTTTGGCCTTCCCGCTGCCCCCAGCCCCTTTTCTAAGGCCCTGTTTGTTTCCAGTTTCTGGCGAGCTTTCCGTGATAGCTTTCCATATATTCGAAAGCCGGAAAGCTCTGAAAATGAAAAGCTGGAAAGCTCACGGAAAGTGGCTTCTGACTTTCCACTTTTAGAGCTTTCCGGCTTTCGGATATATGGAAAGTTATCACGGAAAGCTCGCCAGAAGCTGGAAACAAACAGGGCCTAAGACTGGCGACCATGGATTCCACATGAGCCAACTTTCTTCATGAATCCCGATGAATGGCTCAAGGAAAAGATGAGGTCCTTATAACAAACCTCATGTATTGCTATAGTCTAAGTTTCAACATGTACAAAACCGGGTAGCGGCCATTCCTCAACTTCAACACTCGTTTGTTTTCAGTCCCCGCTGCTTTGAGGGTGGTTTTGCATAATGTGACGCTGGGTCCCACATATCGCACCACAGATGCGGTGGACCCCAATGTTAGGTGGCTTTTTTTTCTTCCTCCTCTCTCTCATTCTACTCTCTCCATTGCTGCCTCCCGCGGCGCTCTGCATTAACTGGGACACATTGCCTACCTCCGTCACGCCCACGATGGTTGCTACCTCTCTTCCGCTATGGCCCTCCTCCATCTTCCTCTCTGGCAGCCCTCCTCAATCTCGCTCCTCGATGGTCCCCACTAATCTCAATCCGCTGCCATGTCGTGCATTGTTCCATGCGTCCCTCCGCCACGGCCCTCTTCCTACTTCCTCCCCTATGGGCCTCCTCCGTCTTCCTCTATTGTGGGATTCTCCATCTACGAATCGGAGACACACGACGACATCTAGAGTGGGCGGTCCATGTAGAGATGGTCGGGCGATAAAGTGCGCCAAGACGGTGGCGAGATGGGAAAATTGGCGGCATGCGGTGATCAGGGGTGCGAGGAGAGGTGGTCGAGAGTGTGTCTAGGGACTTAAGGGTGCCATTGATGCAAGGAATTGGATAGAGAGGACGAGGGAGGGCAGAGAATTTTGGCCGGCGGTGAGGTCGGCTGAGCTTTGGCCCAGGGGTTATAAAAGGAGAAAGATGAGATAGCAGCGATGAGGTCGGCTGGCGCAAGCACATTGAGGACGGCCACTGGAATGGGCAACGCATGGCGGTGGTACCGGGCAGCGTGAAGTCATAAAGGTGTGTCCTGTTGCCTTAAATAGCCAGCGACCGACGGCGAGGGGTTGCACTCCGCCGCCGCATGTGTCGGCCATTGCCGATGGCCGGGCGGGCTAAAAGTAGGGTGACGTCGTTCAGTTGTTGCACTGCTGATTTTTTTTTGTTGTTGTTGTTCTCGTAAAGGTAGATGTCACGATCACAGCGAGAGAGAAGGGAGGGAGGGGACGGGAGGAGGAAGAAGAAAGCCTCCTATCATGTGGAGTCCAACTACACCTGTTGTGAGGCATTTGGGACCAACACCACATCATGTGAAATCACTTTTAAAATAGCTGACTGACTGAAACTAAACGACTTTTAAAATTGATGGGTGGCCAATACACAATTTTATATGTGAGACCAAACTCAAATATGGCAATAATACCTTATGTACATCAAAAGGATTTTTTCTATAGAAAAGGAGCACGAGAGCGAAAGCCCATTTGGCAACGGCGGACGGGGCTACTCTGATTTTTTTTTATTTTTAAGTTTTTTTTTACGATTTTGCAAAAACGGTAGCTGGACGATAGATTTTGCAATTCTGTCACCCAACCGCCGATTGAAACGGCGGTCGCCGTATGATACGGCGGCAAGGTCTAAAATCACCGAATCAAACGGCGGATAGAAAAATCGCCGGCGACACTACAGTACTGCATGGCACTGTAGCAATTTACCGCCGAACCAAAGGTGGTGCTACAGTACCACACGGTACTACAGCAATTTACCACGCTGTACCTCCCTCCTCTGTCAAAAAAATTATAAATTTTTCATATGAACTTGAGTGGAGCTAAAATTTATATGACAATTGTAGATCTCGAGGAGATCTACAACTTTGTAGTTCAAACTGTTTTCATTTGAAATCATCTTCATGTTGAAATAATCCACACAATATTCATATCTAAAATTTGAATTTTAGATCTGAACATTGTTTCGATTACTTGAGAACCAAAATAATTTGCAATAAAAAAAGTTTGAACAACAAAGTTGTAGATCTCATCGAGCTCTACAATTTTCATATGAAGCTTATCTCCAACCGAATTAATATGAAAAATTTATAATTTTTTGAGAATGTGCTGTCCAGAGAAGGAAAATTCTTCTGGTTCATTAGATCTGAGCATTGCCTGGATTATTTGAACATGAAGATGATTTCAAATGAAAAAATTTGAACTATAAAATTGTAGATCTCTTCGAGATCTACAATTTTCGTATAAATTTTAGCTCCATTCAAAAGATCTACAATTTTCGTATAAATTTTAGGTCCATTCAAGTTCTTATGAAAAAGTTATGATTTTTTTGACAGAGGAAGGAGGTGCCGCGCGGTAAATTGCTATAGTATCGTGAGGTACCGTAGCTCTGACGTTTGATTCGGCGATAAGTTGCTACAGTACCACATGGTACTGTAGCACCGCCGTTTGATTTGTCGGTTTTTCTATCCGTCGTTTGATTCGGCGGCTTTAGACCTTACCGCCGTATCGTACGGTGACCGCCGTTTCAATCGGCGGTTAGGTGACTGAATTGCAAAATCTGTCGTCCAAATGCCTTTTTGCAAAATCGTAAAAAAAATAAAATAAAAAAATTCGGCTACTACAACCCATGCTTTCGAGGTCACACGTGGGACTCTGAATATTTCCGTGGGCTGCCTCCTCGACCAGGACGCGGAACACAGGCTACGACCCAACAGGCCCGCAGGATTGTTCGTGGCAACTTTCTGGCAGGCTGCTGGGGGTACTGGGCATGCGCGTGGCCCGGCCTGGAGGACCATGCTGCTCGGGTGCAAGTATATTTTTGCTTTCCTGGGAGGAACGGTCAACAACGAATCCAAGAGCCGTGGTTGAGCGGCGCTCTCCCGCTGCGATTTGAACCAATAAGCATGTAAACCAGTTTTTTTGCTCACGTGTTGTGTGATTTGGAGCTATACTCAGGCAATCAGGCGCCATACTCCTGGAGTATTTTTAAGAGAAATGTTTCACGTGCAACTAAATCTGAGCTCCGCTCAGTTATAAACCATACTCAAATCATCTGGCTGTCACTCGGTTGTTGAGATGATAAAATGTTTGAATAGTAAAGATGAACGCTCATTACTAAGGCTGTTTGGATGGTAACCACGCCACGCCACGCCACATCTTAGTTGAGGAGTATGGTATTAGTACGGAAGACAAGCTGAGACAGCAGATTAATCTGACGAGTGTGACGTGCAATATCGGCCGCCGCAACATGGCGTGACAGCCTTTGGCTGCAGTCCAATCACCCCCACTAAATGAGTAAAATGTCACGACCTAAGGCTATCTGCTTCTAAATATCACCCTCCAAAAGAATATTTCAACCATCCTCTAAAAGATTCACTACCAGAAAACGCTCTATCCATCCACTCTCATAGATACCGGTTACTAAAGACCCGGTACCAATGTGAGCATTGGTACCGGGTCCAATCCCCAATAATTCTGCGCGCTCATTGGTNCCACCACTCTCTCTCTCCTTCCTCCTTCTTCTCCGCTGCGCCGGCCTCTCTCCCTCTCTCGTTTCTCTCTCTCCCTCCCTCTTCCTCTCCCTACAATGCTCCTGAACACCATCTCGCTGCCGCTCTCGCAGTCGTCAATGCATCGCTCAAGCTCCTCGAGCTTCTCCGGCGCCACGTCGGCCGTCTCCGTCGCGGCCTTCTTGGCGAAGGCAGGGAAGGCCGCCGTCTTCTTGGATGACGACGCGGCGGCAGACATGGACGAGGCTCCCGTGGCCGTAGTTGGCGGTGCCGGAGCCGGTGCGGCGGTGGCCCGGGCGAGATCCGCCGCTCGGAGCTGCTCGGATCCTCCTCGGGGGGAGGAGATCCGCCGGATCCGCTCGGAGCTGCTCGGGGGGAGGAGATCCGCGACAGGTTCAGGGACTGCAGCGCGCCGCACTTGACGCCGGCCCACGAGCACGGACCCGCGGTGGAGTTCGCCCGCGCCCAGCCCGCGAGCGCGGCAGCTCGAAGACCCGCCCTTGCCGATGCACTCCGCCGCCGCTTTCTTCAGCTCGCCAGCCCTTGCCCTCATCTCGGCGCCGTCCCTGTCCATCATGAGCCGCCGAATGGCCGCCTCCACGCTGCCCCTCTTGAGCTCGCCAACGAGCTCCATCCCCACGCGCCACACGTGCTCGACGTACCTCGCGTTCCCCATCTGGTCGCCGAAGTAGGGGCGGCACAGCATCGGCACCCCCTCGCCGAGGCTCTCCGTCGTCGAGTTCCACCCGTTGTGCGTCCAGAACCCGCCCACGGCGCGGTGGCGCAGCACCTCCTCCTGCGGCGCCCATGCCACGACCATCCCGCGCCCGCGCGTCGCGGCCTCGAACCCCTTCGGAAGCTCTTGGTGCGCGGATCCGCGGACAAGGCCCGGTTGGACCACCCAGAGGAACGGCACTCCGCTGCCGGCGAACATGTGATTCTTTTTTGTGGTGATTTCACTTGGGAACCTGTGGTGATTTTGCCGGACGATGAGCCGCCCCCCAGATTTGGGGGAAGAAGGGAGCCCCCTCCACAATACCGGATCCATTAGAGGATGCCGCTGCACTCGGTCCCGGATGGGAAAAAACGGCACTGTAGCGGTTCAGGGTCTTTTACGGGGCACCGCTGCAGATAGCCTAAGGGAAAACAAATGGCCATTCGGTGAACTGCTGACACCCTCTTGTGCGTCACCTGTCCACACGCGGCTGAGAACCGATTCGAAGGCAGACTCATTCACTAGCTTGCCCTCTGTGCTCCTTTCTTCCTCTCAGTCTCACTCGCTGCCAAGACTCCAACAACCGAGTGACAGCCAGAGGCAGAGGCCGCGCAAGACGAGAACTAGTCAGAGGCAGCAGCGCGCTTAGCCATGGCGAAGGGGAGCGTGGAGGAAGCGCTCCTCGCCGCTGGCCGACGACCCGAGGAGGAAGGCCTGAGCGCGCGCGAGGAGGTGAGGAAGCAGCTATGGCTGGCGGGGCCCATGATCGCCGGCGCGCTGCTGCAGAACGTCATCCAGATGATCTCCGTCATGTACGTCGGCCACCTCGGCGAGCTCCCCCTCGCCGGCGCCTCCATGGCCAACTCCTTCGCCACCGTCACCGGCCTCAGCCTCCTGGTACGTACGCCCTTACTAGCACAAACAGTTTTCAGTTGCCCCGAGCTTGATTCGTATGCGTTGGTAGAGGCGTGTGACGAGCAGCGAGCCTGCCAGGGCAAATGGATTTTGATTTCCTCTCGCGTTTTACTGGTTGGGATCTTGCCTGAAATAACCACATAATCAGTTAGTTCGCGATCGCGACTGATGAGAGCGAGATTGAGGAGTGATAATGCTCGTGTTCAAGAGGGTCTTCCCCTCTGTCGCTACGCTGTACTAACTACGAAGTGTCAGTGTCTAGCTACTGTGGGGTCTCGCACTTGCTGTCAGACATTTCCGCTCTGACGGGGACAAAGATCAACGATCCTGCAATACTAAATCACCCAGTTGTAATCTAAATCATGGAGCCTTTTGACTTTTAGACGCCGTCTTCCAGTGATCAACTTATTGTTTTCGTAAAGTCTCTTTTTGCCATCTACAGCTAAAATTTGACTAATTACTGCAACTCTGTCGAAGGGTGTTTAGTAGTAGGTGATTTGGGCGACTGTAGGACTGTGGGAAATTAAAGTAGACATTATTTTTTAAATAAAGGAATAATAAATCCTAACTTTAACTCACATTACTCTCACCATTCTCTTGCGATAATACTAACTCTAAAACTGAATTCTTTTATAGTACTATTTCGAGAACTATTTTCTCTTTTATAGCCTTATTTGAGTTGTAGTCTCGGATCAGATAAATGACCCATGTCGGTTCCGTGTAAAGTAACTTATCAAAGAGTTCTCACAGAAAATGAGGAGTGTTTAGTGATATTGTTGGTATACGAGCATAAACACTCTTCTTAATTATTGTTGGTATTTTTTTAACGTTACAAATTATTCTGCGAGCGCACAGAAGTACGTCGTATCATTTCACTCGAGAGCATTCCAGAGTATCGTATTTTATTTATCCTCAGGGAACACGGTTGTTAAAGAGAATGGTTTTTTGCATTTAATAATATCACCATTAATATACCAAATCCTAGACAGGGGTAAACATTTATATAAAGGGGTAGGGTGACACATAAAAGTTTCATTGCTAGAAATGAATTAGATTTAGCAAGTATGAAAATCTTTAGAACAGAGCAAGGGATTTTATAAATTTCTTGCAAATGGGATTTTGGTATACGAGCATACACTGTACAAGCTTAGTAAACAAATAAATGTTAGAGGACATATCGAGGTATCATGTGATTTCCTCATCCAAGAGAATGACATGACGTCTTATCATAAAGGCCTAACATCCAAACCCAAATGTGGAGGATTACAAAGGACGGACAGAGATGTCACCACCTGCCGCTTACCTCTACTAGTCAGTGGGGTAAAGATACTCTCAGTGATATTCCCTAACCCAAACAACATGTTTGAATAAAGGAATACAACTCTATCCATTTCGGTGATAAATAGAGCAATCATAAGGCACAATGAGCCAATATCATAACATGCGTCAGTTGAACTAAGGTGCACAATATAAAGCTTATATACTAAGTAAGGCAAACCTAAGGCATACAACATAAGCAAGAGGATATTTTCATTTCTGATCAAAGTCTTACAAGTAAGGAAAAAATTACAAAGCTGAACTCTAGAGCTTACTAAGACTTTTTCAAAAACCATTTAGAAGCTCAACTTATAAAACTTCTACTAGACTAAGATTAGGCTTGTAGCAAGAGAGAGATCTTCTTCTGGTGTGTCTTGTACAAAGGCAGAGATCATCTATTTATAGCTTGGACAGACGGTGGAGAGGCAGCTCGAGGTAGTTGAGGCCGCTTGGCGGTAGGGCCAGGTCGGTCGTCAAAGTGCAACTGCTTCTAGTGCATGAGGAGTCGGCAGACTTGGTTCGGGCGCACCTCGGACCCACGTTGATCTGGGTGCCTATCCTGTGGGTCTTGAGGTTGGTTCCAGGTGTGTGGCTTGATTGGGGTACATTTGGTATTGACGACCCTGTCTTGAACTTGTCCATGCATTGAACGCCATATCATCCGCCCTTCATACGTACAGTAACACCGGACCATACGCCGATGCCCTTCCTTTGAATTCTTCGAGCGCCGTATGCTTCTAACTTGTACTTCGTGCATCGTCGTATCATACACCGTGTAGAATCTTCTTGCTCTGCTTGATCAGTCTTTACACGCGGTATGCTTCTGGTTTGTACGCCGTGTCTCGGCGTATAAAACGCCGTGTACAAACTAAGCAGGTTTATCCAATGCAATCAACTTGGGCCCTTTTCATGGTTTCTCATGCTAATATCATATCATGAGTACTCCAAAATAAGACTCTCTGTTTTTTTCTATGCTTTGGAGTTATTCTTGGGACGTAATTTTTTATGTAAATTACTTAACAAACTTGTTAGTCCCAATGACTATGTTGTCATTCAATCACCAAAATCACAATATAATGGCACATAGGGCCATTTTTCTTACAGAAGTATATATGTCAAGTCATCAATTTGCCTCTATGTTCCACAGCTTGGAATGGCCAGTGCTCTGGACACTCTGTGCGGCCAAGCGTTCGGAGCCAGGCAATACTACCTCCTCGGCATCTACAAGCAACGAGCCATGTTCCTACTCACCCTTGTGAGCGTCCCTCTTGCCGTCATCTGGTTCTACACCGGCGAGATCCTCCTCCTGTTCGGCCAGGACCCCGACATCGCCGCGGAGGCCGGCACCTACGCCCGGTGGATGATCCCGCTGCTCTTCGCGTACGGCCTGCTGCAGTGCCACGTCCGGTTCCTGCAAACGCAGAACATCGTGCTGCCCGTGATGGCGAGCGCCGGCGCCGCCGCCGCGTGCCACCTGGTCGTGTGCTGGGTGCTCGTGTACGCGCTCGGGATGGGCAGCAAGGGCGCGGCGCTGAGCAACGCCATCTCCTACTGGGTGAACGTGGCCGTGTTGGCTGTGTATGTCAGGGTCTCGAGCACGTGCAAGGAGACATGGACCGGGTTCTCCACGGAGGCGTTCCGTGACGCGCTCAGCTTCTTCAGGCTCGCCATCCCATCAGCTCTGATGGTCTGGTACGTGAGACGTTTATATACTGCTTCTGATGAAGTTTCTATGCAGCTATATGACACTAACGATGGACATAGCTGATTGCAGCCTGGAAATGTGGTCGTTTGAGCTCATTGTGCTCCTTTCAGGCCTTCTACCAAACCCCAAATTGGAGACGTCCGTGCTATCGATCAGGTTGTAAATTGAAGTTACTGGTTTTCACTGTGGTTTATATAACGTCTCATTGGTCGTTGCTGAACATTTGCAAGTGCATCTTTTATTACAGCCTCAATACTGCTGCCTTCGTGTGGATGATCCCCTTTGGACTTGGCTCGGCCATTAGGTAAAACCTCAGAACATTCATCATTGCCATCGTGCATGGACCATGGCATCTATTCAGACACACTCATTGTGCCTTCGTATTATTTGTCTCGACTAATTAATAATGCTGCAGCACTCGTGTCTCCAACGAGCTGGGTGCAGGGCGGCCCCAAGCTGCCCGCCTTGCGGTGCGCGTGGTTGTGTTCTTGGCCGTCTTGGAAGGACTGGTCATGGGGCTCATCCTGGTCTGCATCCGCTACATCTGGGGTAACGCATATAGCAACGTCGAGGAGGTAGTGACCTACGTGGCCAAGATGATGCTGGTGATTGCTGTGTCCAACTTCTTTGATGGAATCCAGTGTGTCCTTTCAGGTACATGCACAGTTTCCTAATTATTCCTACACACCACATTTTCTTTTGGGGGCACAACATATGCATTGAAATTTTAAGTTAATTTGTCCTGATTGTTCTACACAAAGCTTA
This sequence comes from Alloteropsis semialata, assembly GCA_004135705.1. NCBI lineage: Eukaryota > Viridiplantae > Streptophyta > Magnoliopsida > Poales > Poaceae > Alloteropsis > Alloteropsis semialata. The sequence goes on from CM014273.1 coordinate 37,830,800, forward strand.
AGGTACGTCACACCAAACCGTTATGGAATTCCTGTGAAATTCTATTATGTCAAATAGACCCTAAGATATAAAATGTGCATTCTCTTCTGACATGGGATTGTAGGCGTGCAATGTTCTTTAAAATAAATAAAGCTTAATCACTTTATCAAAAATTGGATTGTAGGTGTGGCAAGAGGCTGCGGATGGCAGAAGATTGGTGCTTGCATTAACCTTGGCGCCTACTACATCGTCGGCGTTCCTTCAGCTTACCTCATAGCTTTCGTGCTGCGTGTTGGTGGGATGGTGAGCTTCTTCTTCTTTTTTTATCTTGAATCCTAAAAAAATATTATTTTCTTCAATTTTCATAGTTTTATTTTGGTAGTTCTTGGCTGACGTCGTGCATTGCTTGGAGAACAGGGCCTTTGGTTCGGCATCATCTGTGGACTCTTTGTACAAGTCCTGCTGCTAATGATCGTCACTCTGTGTACCAACTGGGAGAATGAGGTATGCGAGCAAAGATCTGTTCCATCTCTTCTGTGCATTTCTATGGATTCGTTGATCTCCCTACATTTTGACTGAAACTGAGTGAAGAATCGCTCTCGCAATTGAACACCTAGATACTGAACCGCATACTTTTATAATACTATAAACAACACACATATGTTAGTATTTATTACACAACTCGAATGCCTCTTATTGGAAATTTTGCTATATCAGTAAAGGCTGTAGTTTGTCTAATTCAATTACCTTCATAATTCGGCTAGTATCACCAAACTAACTAATGTAAATTTTCTCCTGTTATACATAAGGTTTACTCTTCTTCAAATAATCTCACTTCGAATCTTCGTTTCCTCAGGCAACGAAGGCAAAGGACAGGGTGTACAGTTCTTCTTCTCCTGCAGATTTCGAAACATGACAAATGAGATCCAATGGCTGTGAAGCAAACCAATTCGGAAATAGTACCACTTGTATTCAAAAAAATTGGATATTACACAAAGGATGCTTCTGTTCTAATTCATTTAGAACCAACATTCTATACTACTATAGGACAAATATGATATCCCCTATCACTGGTACAACACACCTTAACCCCACTGGCCCATCCATGTAGTTACACATGGAACAAGTAAGGATAGTTGGGATCACGTGGGGGAGAGCCTAAAGAACCATTCATGAATAATTGGTATCCTTATATCCCATATAATATCTCACGTGGGGAAGAGCCTAAAGAACCATTCATGAATAATTGGTATCCTTATATCCCATATAATATACACATTAAGCGCAAGAAAAATCCCCTACCATCGTCCTAAACCATAAAACTGCCAAGATCTCGTCCTCCTTATCCTCTCTCTATCTCTGTCCCTCCACCAATGCTAGGGTTCTTTCCTAACCCGAGACAGTCTAAGCTCCTCCCCAATCGTAGCTCTTCCCAATCACCACGTAGAAGCTCCTCCCAACACTGACTACACTACCCAAACCCCACACAGCCACACGGCCAGAGCTCCTCCATAACTCTTGCTAGCCCGCCATGTGTCCCAGCAGAAACTCATTGAAAACAGTAATCAAATCCTGATTCCCCTGATGTAACTATGTCATGAACACAGCTTATGAGATTAAAGTAAGGTTACTTTGTATACAGTTTGCACTATAATTTTAATATAGCAAACTCCATAGTTGACCATATGAAATGTTGTTTCTTTTGTCAAGAAACTATATGTTAGGATTGTATTATATAAAAAAGTTCTTGCACCTATCATGATCTTCACTTAAACTCAGTTTCTCAGTTTCATCATCTCATGCCTTGTAATAAGACTATCGTGACATTTCCTTTTTGCAGAAAATGGAAAGAAGATCCCGCTTCAACTCCCATCCCCCAAACAGGGGGAATCGGTCCACAAATTATTACACTTGTGTATTAGAGGCCGTTTGGATCAGCTAAAATGATCAGAATCCAGTTAAAATGATTATAATGCAATCCAAACACATTGGATTGTGCTAGAGATTTTAAAAATTCCACCCCATAATCTACTATACCCTCTTGCCTAGCTTATGAAAGATTCTAGCCTAAGAAAAGACATTTTTTGCTTTCTATGCAAGCATAAAGATTAATAGAAGAAAAAGGGCATTATAGACATTTTGCACTTACAACCCACCAACCATCAAAATTATAATCCCAAGACCCAATTAGACTAGATTATTAGTATCTAGAATCCAGATTCTAATAATCACTATCTACTGTCTAGATTCTCTTTATCCATACAGGATCCAAATGGGTCTTAGGCAATTGCTGGTCACAAACTCAAAGTTTACCACCCAACAAACAAATTAAAGCCAATACGTAGACTAAAAGACCACCCATAGGAAGCGAATAAATGAAGAGCCGAAGTCTCCAAGGTTCGCACATCGGACTAATGAGTCTTTTTGAACCTCACTATGCTGCAACTATGCGTAGTGTCAGAGTCAATATGTTCCCCTGAATATAAGCTGCATAAAAGTTTTTTTTTAGTATTTGTCAAAAAATAACATCGTTTCTTTTGAGCCAAATGACCAAACAAAAAGCCACCGCCCCACTCAATAAGTGAATACTAGGATTTTGCCCCCTTATTTTACCATTGATTAAACATACCATGTATATTTCAGGGCGATTAAATACCCAATACAATGTGCACAGCGTGCCATAGGAATTTGGCATATCTACATTGAAAAAAAAGGTGTTGTATAGATTGACATGAATTACAAAAGCTACAACACTTGCTTCCATTCCAGTTTTTCTATCTAGGTTGTCTTTCGTTAGTATAACATCTCTTTTTAAGTACCGTAAAAATCTCTATTTTTGGTGGTAGCTTAGTACACCAAATCTCTAATGACAAGATATTTATACATAGAGTGCACATAGAAGGAACCATTTGTATTTGTGGAGTTGTGGACCACCTAGAGTAATCTCTAACTTACTATAAATTTATGTTCGCTAATCTTCCTACAAGCTATGATTTTGCCATTCATGCCACTCGTCACCCAGTAAAGCCATTCAAAAATTGAAGGAGACATTCAGTGGTCTTGTACTTAGCACGTTCTCAACTGTAGCATATTTTCAACGAACAATATTATACAGAGACAAGTATTGGCATTTCAATGTGTGATTACCCAACCCTATGTCCTCCTAGAACCTAAAATTTATGCCCTCCCTTATTTTAAAATTTCCTAATTGCAAAAATTCATCTTTTACCCCCATCATGATCCAAAGGGTGAATCACTAGGTCTTTTGTTAACTTGATCTAAGGTCTTATTCTAGATATTAGTTTCTAAGCAATTCTTGCCGGATGCCTTCCTTATTGCATAATTTAATCAATTACTTACTTAGTAAACACTTATTTTGTGCATCTAGGTCTTAAATTCCCAAACCACCATGTTCCTGTGTGTATGTGGGGGGGGGGGGCACCTAATAGTTCGGTTATTTTTTCCTCATGCTGATGATTTTGCCAGAAAAATCTTGATCTATCATATTATATTTTTCTTAAGGACTCTGATATGAACCCGCTAGGGTTTGTGACCGATCTTTCGATGAGAGGTGTGGAGATAATTCGATTGGAGGAGACGACGTTTACGGCCCGATTACAACCTTCCAAGGAAGTTGCGCCTTAGCAACCGATACACCACCTCACCCATAGGAGTTCGAGTTGCTTTCGGGTTTGGAGTCCGAATTGCAGGTTGTGCCGTGTGGCTATATAGTGTTGCTGCTGTTGCGTTTATACATCTATTTTGAAGTATTCCAGAAAGGTAGCAGCAACTCATATCTCCACGTGATCTCTCCTCCTTTGTGCATATACATATCAATTCGCCTTACTCTAGAGAGAGAGAGAGAGAGAGTGCTGATTGGAATTTTGGGATCCTCTTTGTTCATATATTCAGTTTTGAGTACCCCTAAAAAATCAAAAAAGAAAAAAAGAAAAAAAGAAAGAAGCAAAAAGAAAAGAAGAAAGAAAGGGCTATTCATTGTGCTCAGTTATTATTTTCGATGGTGTGTTGTGACTTCCTTTGTGTCTAGGCTCGCGCCTCTAGCACGGTCTAGGCTAGGACCAGCACAGTACTGCTGTTAAACAATTATTCAGCTTGCTTTTATAACTAACATGGTGCTAGTTCCTCCTTGTTTCAGCCCACCTATACCTCTACATATTCGACTACAGCTTGACAGGTCTTGTTGCTGCGGCACCGATACACTTCATTCCAGGCTTGCAGACTTGTTGGTGGCTGTCCCTTCCTGTTGAGCAAGGTAAGAATTGGTAAGAGCTTGTATAACAGGATGAGAGTGAGCACCTTGCAGTAGCTACATCCTAATAGTGTTAGGGCCTTTATCTCTTCACTTGTTTCTTTGTTATCTCTGTTGTCCTAACCATGTCAGGATCAGAAGATCATGATGCGTCAGCACAACATATGCCACAATCTCATCGCACCAGGGGGATCATACAACATTTTGAAAAGTTGGTGAGGGAGCACAATGAAGGAATTGATAATGACTTGCTGGTGACGAATGACAAGATTGGGCAGTTGGAGACCGCATAGATCGCCACCAACACCAAGCTTGCAGGGGTGGAGGTGTCAATTGCTCGCATGGATAAGAGTCTTGGTGCTCTTTTGCGCAGGTTTGATGATATGCATGCTAAAATCACTGGTGGGCAAGAAGGAGTATGGCAAGAAGGAGGATGGCAACAAGGACAACAAGAAGAATGAGAGTTTCAAAGATAATTGGGATGCATATATTGCTGATACTGAACTAGATGATGGAGAAGCTTCTGAACGCCGACGGCTACGTCATAATCGTAGAGGTATGGGGGGTTTTCACCGACGTGAGGTACATGTTAACAATAATGCTTTTAGTAAGATTAAATTTAAGATACCTCCTTTTGCTGGTAAATATGATCCTGATGTGTATATTACTTGGGAGATTGTTGTTGATCAAAAATTTGCATGTCATGAATTACCTGAGAATACACGTTTTAGAGCTCCTACTACTGAATTTACTGATTTTGCTTCTATTTGGTGGATTGAACATGGCAAGAAAAATCCTAATAATGTTCCACAAACATGGGATGCTTTGAAACGGGTCATGCGGGTTAGATTTGTTCCTTCTTACTATGCACGTGATCCTGTTACATAAGTTGCAACAATTGAGACAGATACTAAAAGTGTAGAAGAATATTATCAGGAATTACAAATGGGTATGCTATGTTGTAACTTAGAGGAGGGTGAGAAACCTGCTATTGCTAGATTTGTGGGTGGTTTGAACAGAGAAATTCAGGATATTCTTGAGTATAAATATTATAATACCATAACAAAATGTTTTCATCTTGCTTGTAAAACTGAAAGGGAAGTGCTGGAACGACGTCTTGGTGCAAGGTCTAATATTTCTGCAGGAAAATCTACATCATGGCAGCAGCGCACTACTAATTCCTTGACCGGACGTGCACCTTTCTCCAGCGACAAACCACGCGCTATGCCTACAAATTCAACAAGCAAATCTGTTCCAAAACCAGCCGGTAGTGCCTCTTTGGTTGCCTCCATAGGTAGAACAAGAGATGTTCAGTGCCATCGATGCAAGGGCTATGGACACGTGCAGCGTGACTATCCTAGCAAGCATGTTTTGGTGGTAAAGGATGATGGTGGGTATTTCTCTGCTAGTGATTTTGATGAACATACACTTGCTTTGCTTGCGGCTGACGATGTAGGTAGTGAGGAGCAACTAGACGAACAGATTGGTACAGAGGATGCTGAGCATTATGAAAGCCTGATTGTATAGCATGTGCTTAGTTCACAAATGGAGAAGGCGGAGCAAAATCAGCGGCATACTTTGTTCCAAACAAAGTGTGTCTTTAAAGAACGTTCTTGCCGCTTGATCATTGATGGCGGTAGCTGCAACAACTTGGCTAGCAGCGACAGGGTGGAGAAGCTTGCACTTACAACCAAACCATACCCACATCCATATCATATTCGATGGCTCAACAACAATGGTAAGGTAAAGGTAACAAAGCTGGTACAAATTTATTTTGCTATTGGTTCATATCATGGTGTTGTTGAATGCGATGTTGTGCCTATGGAAACTTGTCATATTTTGCTAGGTAGACCTTGGCAATTTGATACGGATTGTATGCATCATGGTATCAGTATTCTCTCATACACCATGACAAGAAAATTGTTTTGCTTCCTATGTCCACCGAGGCTATTGTGCGTGATGATGTTGCTAAAGCTGCAAAAGCTAAAACTGAGAACAATAAAAATATGAAATCTGTTGGTAATAAGAAAGAGAGGATACAATTAAAAGGACATTGCTTGCTTGCTACTAAATCTGATCTTAATGAATTAATTGCTTCCACTTCTGTTGCCTATGCTTTATGCAAGGATGCTCTGATTTCAATTCAAGATATGCAGCATTCTTTGCCTCCTGCTGTTGCTAACATTTTGCAGGAGTACTCTGATGTTTTTCCAAGTGAGATACCAGCAGGGCTGCCACCTGTACGAGGGATTGAGCACCAAATTGATCTTATTGCAGGTGCTTCTTTGCCCAACCATGCACCATACAGACAAATCCGGAGGAGACAAAAGAAATTCAGCGGCAAGTGCAAGAACTACTTGACAAAGGTTATGTGCGTGAGTCTCTTAGCCCTTGTGCTATTTCGGTTATTTTGGTGCCTAACAAAGATGGAACATGGCGTATGTGTGTTGATTGTAGAGCTATTAATAATATCACTATTCGATATCGACATCCTATTCCATTCCTAGATGATATGCTTGATGAATTGAGTGGTGCTATTGTGTTTTCTAAAGTTGATTTGCGTAGTGGGTACCACCAGATTCGTATGAAATTGGGAGATGAATGAAAAACTGCTTTCAAAACTAAGTTTGGTTTATATGAGTGGTTAGTCATGCCTTTTGGGTTAACTAATGCACTTAGCACTTTTATGAGATTAATGATGAGGTTTTGCGTGCCTTCATTGGAAAAATTGTTGTAGTCTACTTTGATGATATATTGATCTACAACAAGTCTATGGATGAACATCTTGATCATTTACGTGCTGTTTTTAATGCTTTAAAAGATGCACGTTTGTTTGGTAACCTTGAGAAGTGCACTTTTTGCACCGATTGAGTGTCTTTTCTTGGCTATGTTGTGACTCTACAGGGAATTGAGGTTGATCAAGCCAAGGTTGAAGCTATACAGGGTTGGCCTATACCAAAGACTATCACATAGGTTCGGAGTTTCCTAGGACTTACTGGTTTCTATCGACGTTTTGTGAGGGACTTTAGTACCATTGCTGCACCTTCGAATGAGCTTACAAAGAAGGGAGTGCCTTTTACTTAGGGGAAGGTACAAGAGAACTCCTTCAACATACTGAAAGATAAGTTGACACATGCACCTCTCCTCCAACTTCCTGATTTTAATAAGACCTTTGAACTTGAATGTGATGCTAGTGGAGTTGGTTTGGGTGGTGTTTTGTTGCAAGAAGACAAACCTGTTGCATACTTTAGTGAAAAAATAAGCGGGCCTATTTTGAATTATTCCACTTATGATAAAGAATTATATGCTCTTGTTCGAACATTAGAAACCTGACAGCATTATTTGTGGCCCAAAGAGTTTGTTATTCATTCTGATCATGAATCTTTGAAGCATATTCGTAGTCAAGGAAAACTGAATCGTAGACATGCTAAGTGGGTTGAATTTATTGAATCTTTTCCTTATGTTATTAATCACAAAAAAGGGAAAGAAAATTTGATTGCTGATGCGTTGTCTAGAAGGTATACATTGCTGAACCAACTTGATTACAAAATCTTTGGATTAGAAACAATTAAAGACCAATATGTTAATGATGCTGATTTTAAAGATGTGTTGCTGCATTGTAAAGATGGGAAAGGGTGGAACAAATTCGTCGTTAGCGATGGGTTTTATTTTAGAGCTAACAAGCTATGCATTCCAGCTAGCTCTGTTCGTTTGTTGTTGTTGCAGGAAGCGCATGGAGGTGACTTGATGGGACATTTTGAAGTCAAAAAGATGGAGGACATACTTGCTGGTCATTTCTTTTGGTCAAAAATGAGAAGAGATGTGGAGAGATTTGTTGCTCAATGCACTACATGTCAAAAGGCTAAGTCACAGTTAAATCCACATGGTTTGTATTTGCCTCTACCTATTCCTAGTACTCCTTGAGAAGATATTTCTATGGATTTTGTGTTGGGTTTGCCAAGGACTAGTAAGGGCCATGATACTGTGTTTGTGGTTGTTGATAGATTTTCTAAGATGGCACACTTCATACCATGTCATAAAACTGATGATGCTACTCATATTGTTGATTTGTTCTTTAGAGAAGTTGTTCGCTTGCATGGTGTGCCCAATACAATTGTTTCTCATCGTGATGCTAAATTTCTTAGTCATTTTTGGAAGACTTTATGGGCTAAATTGGGGACTAAGCTTTTGTTCTCTATTACATGTTATCCCTAAACTGATGGTCAAACTGAAGTTGTGAATAGAACTTTGTTTACTATGCTAAGGGATGGTTTAAAGAAGAACATTAAGATGTGGGAAGATTGTTTGCCTCATATTGAATTTGCTTATAATCGTTCATTGCATTCTACTACAAAGATGTACCTATTTCAGATTGTATATGGGTTCTTGCCTCGTGCTCCTATTGATTTAATGCATTTGCCATCTTCTGAGAAACTAAATTTTGATGCTACTACACGTGCTGAATTGATGATAAAGTTGCATGAAACAACTAAAGAAAACATAGAGCACATGAATGTTAAATACAAGTTTGCCGGTGATAAAGGTAGAAAGGAATTAAAATTTGAACCTGGAGGTTTAGTTTGGTTGCATTTGAGGAAGGACAGGTTTCCTGAATTGCGTAAATCTAAATTATTACCTCGGGCTGATGGACCATTTAAAGTGCTAGAAAAGATTAATGATAATGCATATAAGCTAGATCTGTCTGCAGACTTTGGGGTTAGTCTCACATTTAACATTGCAGATTTGAAGCCATATTTGGGAGAAGAAGACGAGCTTGAGTCGAGGACGACTCAAATGCAAGAAGGGGAGGATGATGAGAACATCAACACCAACGATACATCCATGCCTGCACAAGTACCACTACTGGTCCTATTACTCGTGCCCGTGCTCGTCAACTTAATCATCAAGTGAGTTCTCTCTTGAGTTCATGCCCGTCATGTTTAGACCATGGAGACGCGTGCACTCTTGTTTTGCTTAGGAACCATGGAGAGGACTGAAAGGGAAACGGATTCGCGCAGGCTGGATTTGGACTGCAGCATAGCACCAACTTATGACGGACTCCACGGTCGCATACGGACTCGCATTGGGGCGTTCAAGTACTTCTAGGAACCACGATGAAGTCAGCTTTCATATGGATCTAGACTCATGTCCATATCTGTTCTGAGGCGTCCGCAGTCATCAAATCATTGACTAGAGGTTTTTCTGTCCAGGTGCTGCGCCACCTTATTTTGGCCCATTGGGCCGTGTATCAAGTTGGGTCCAATAGGGACGTGTCCTAGGGTTGGAGCACGACCCCAACCCCCTGTGGTTGACCTTCCCCCTGTCATATATCCCTTAGCCGCCATCGAGGACACTTAGATTTTGTTTAGATCAAGTTTAGCCTTCGCTACTTGCTTGTAAGCGCGCGTGCTGGATCAGCCGCCCGTCTTCTTGTCTTCGGAACCCCGCCGTATTTGAGATTGAGTTTGAGATTGAATCATTTTCATTCCCATCTAGTAATTTCAGTACTTGTTCGATACTTGTTCTTGCTTGTTCTTCGATTGCTCACAGGACAGGTGCCCTAGTGGCCGCGTGACGCGCTCCACAAGATCGCGGCAGCCATAGGAGGTGGTGTATCGGTTGCTAAGGCGCAACTTCCTTGGAAGGTTGTAGTCGGGCCGTGAACGTCGTCTCCTCCAATCGAATTATCTCCGCGCCTCTCATCGAAAGATCGGGCATAAACCCTAGCGGGTTCATATCAGACTCCTCTTGGGACATCAAAGAAAGATAGCATGACCACTAGGGGACTAGACAAAAGTGAGTTAATTAGGCCCAACCGGCTACCAACTCATAGAAATTTATCTTTCCATCTACTCCATCTTTTGTCAAATCTTCAATAATTTTCAAGGCCTTTTTTATTTAGCTTTCTAATATGCGAATTCCAAGGTAATAGAAGCGGTATGAATCTATTTTACAACGTAGCAACCTCAAATATGCTGATTCATGTTGCTGAGCTTGTTCGAAACAGAAGATCTCATTTTTTTCTAAAAATTGATTTTTAGACCAGATACTTGTTCAAAGACACAAAGCAGTATACTTGTTCAAAGACACAAAGCAGTACCTTCATATTTTTTTACTTTGTCAATATCATAGTAAAAAATCATAGTAACATCTGCATAGTGACAAATAAACAAGATATCCTCTACTAAGTGTGGTACAACCCCTTTCACTTGCCCATCTTCATTCGCCAAAGCAATGATGATATCCACCACTGTGTTATATAGTATATCTGATAGTAGATCATCTTGCCTAAGCTCTTTTCTAATATGGAAATATGATCACGTTTGGTTGTTAACTTTTATAGCTACATTCCCTGTTAAACGCTTATATCCATTTGAACCATTTATCTAGTAAATCATTTATTTACAGGGTCCATTGTAAAAAGTTGTATTTGGATTTATCATAGGCCTTTCCAAAAATCAATTTTAAAGATTACCCATCTTGTTTCTTTGCATGTAAAGTCTCATGTAAAGTAACCGTTCCCTCCATAATATGTGTTGACGATCAAAATTGGCACGACAGAGATTTTCTAGCAATCTGGGCAAACAGGTTAAACCGGTTTGGAAATAGGTAAAACCGGTTCTGGTTACTATGTCTGATACGGCAACACAAACCGGTGTAACCGGTTTGTGAAACCGGTATAACCGGTTTTAGGCAGAGTCCTAGTAGATTTAGAGATTCATGTGGATTACGACTTGTAAAAGGATTTTCTTGCGGGTACAGACATCCCCACCCTATATTTATGAAGTGCCACGGCCGATTGAGGGTAATCCCAATTGAATCAAAACCATTATGCATTTACTTTTACCCTCCAAACCCTAATTCTCTTCCAACCTCAATATGCTGCTCGTCTACTGATCTCCACGACCATAGATGACGTCCTAAGGCTTGCTGGTCAACCTAGGGCACGTCCGGCGATGTTCACGCCCTGACGGGGTCCCTCCCGGGCGAGAGCTTCGACGGCCTTTTCTAGTTTGCTCGCAAACTAGTTGTTCTTCGCTACGTAAGTGCGTTGGTTATCTCTTTGCTGGTTTGCTCGTAAACCTCGCCGTCTTTCACAACGTAAGCGTGATAGTTATCTCTACGAACGACTAATTCCGGTGAAACCCTAAAATCCGGTATAACCGGTTTACCAAACCGGTAGAACCGGTTTGCGCCGCCTTGCTGCCGCTTGGTCTGTTCATGACCCGCACGCTCTAGTGCACTTGGTGTGTTGGCCATATTCAGCGTCAACAATATGTGTACCTAGTAGAAAAATAAATTGTGATGCTTTTATCTTTTGTATAACTGTTGCAATTTTATTTAGCCACATTGGTAATAATCTTAAATCTGACGTTTGGTATACATTGCTGGATCTGCTTCGCGTCAAGACTCTTTGGTAGTAAGATTATTGTCCTGAAATTAAAGCTACAGAGAGCCAATTTACTGTTATCACTACTAAATTTATACTATAAAACACCGAGAGTCATTAGTACAGTAGCCGACGGTAGATAGTATTAAAATATGGCACGTAGAATGTGTGGTCAAAAATTCTTCCTCGCTGATTGGTTGTCGGCAAAGGTTCATTTAACGCTAGATTACTGTTGGCCATTAGTTTAAAAAATAGTAACCGGTGAAACCCCCATCGGCCACCTGATGGAAACGCTCGACTATTCTCGATCGTGTAGTGCATGGAAAATCCTTAAATAAAGACATCAGAGCTTCCTTCATAACATGCCAGAAATGTTGATAAAGCTCTGGAGAAATCCATCAAGACCCGGACCTTTATTATGTTCCATTTGAAAAATTGTCTCCTTTGCTTCCCTTTTTGAAAAATTTTGAATCAGCAAATCTTTTTAGTCACTGGGGACTTGAGGAATGTCGTCACAATGTGACTCATCGATGGACACATCATGTCCTTTCCGACTAATTGGCAAAACGCTCTTGTGCCAATGTGCGAACACTACCAGAGAGAGGTCTATCAGTACCGGGTCATAAGTGCCATCGGTACCGGTTCTGGAACCGGTAATACGCAACCGAGACTAAAAGGCTCGGTCTTTGGTACCGGGTCCAGAACCGGTACCAAAGGGGGGGCTTTGGTACCGGTTGATAACACCAACCGGTACCAAAGGGTGTTTTGGTTATTTTTTTTAAATGTTTGCTATTTAGGTTAGTTATACGCAATTCGTCTACGTGTCTACGCGTCATATGTCGTATGTCGTACACGATCTTTCACGCAATAAGATTGAAGTCGTCGCATTTGTCAATTGATTTTGACCGGACTTTGATTGCATTTTTCTCGAACATTCACATATAAACATTTGAGATCAGCCAATACAAAAGTTAGAGCAATTAAAAGTTATTTACAATTGACGAGCAGAACTGGAAGAAGGAGCGGAAAGGGAGTCATATTGAGCGATAGCGCGTCCGTCATGGTGGTACTCTCCATTTGGATTTACAACTTGGTCCATAATGAATCCAAATAGTTGGTCCGCAATAGCTTTTGCTTTGTCTGTCATTGGGAGCTCTTCATGGTAAAACATCCTCTGCGTTAATCACAAATGACAATATTCATTCATATAATAAATAAATTTTGCATATAATCATTTCTAAACAAGTAACTAATAATCATTCATTCATATAATAAATAAATTTTGCATATAATCATAAAATCTCCTAACACATTCATTTCTAAAAAATAACTAATAATCATTTCTAAATAATAAATGATAATCATTTTTAAACAATAATCAATAACTAATAATCATTTCTAAACAAGTAACAAAGTTTACATGAAATAACAAAGTATACATGAAATAAGAAAGTATAATAAATATATTCATAATGTGTATAACAAAGTACATGAAATAACAAAGTATATTCATGAAATAACAAAATATACATGAAATAACAAAGTATAATAAATATATTCATAATAAATATACACTAATGATCATATTTCCATATACACTAATAATCTAATTCCCATACTAATAATCATATTTCCATATACACTAATAATCATATTTCCATATACACTAATAATCTTATTTCCATATACACTAATAATCTTATTTCCATATACACTAATAATCTTATTTCCATATACACTAATAATCTAATTTCCATATACACTCATAATCTATATATACTAATAATCTAATTTTCATATACACTAATAATCTAATTTCCATATACACTAATAATCTTATTTCCAAATACACTAATAATCTAATTTTCATATACACTAATAATCATATTGATGAACGCCATTAATGAAGTCTGATGAGCGTCTGTCCGCGTTGTACATCCATTGCTGATCCATCTATTCACAAAATACAATGAAAAATTTAGCCCCCAATATGAATTTCTAAAGTTCGTAATAAACCTAAATAAGAATATTATTTATAATCTCTAAAAATCCTAATAACCCTAAATATCAACATCATTTGATGCCACCAAAAAGATGTATTTCTAAAATTCGTAATAAGCCTTAACAAGAATATCTTTTATAATCTCTAAAAATTTCGACAGCACCTCCCCTGCATCGGGAGGTTTCCAAAACCTGCAACAAACCAAGGGCACGATGACTGACAACCACATTCCAAAATCATCAACGTCTTACTTTTGCTCATCTCAAAAAAAATTGAAGGAGTGATTTGCCTCAGATATGTTGTCTTTCATTTGACCTTAAACTTGGAGCATAAAAAACATTACAGGTGGTAAAAAAATTTGTTCATGGTAGGCATGGAACCATGAGACACACCAAGCCTAACCATCACAACCGATCCGTTGCTTGGGCATGGATGCGTCTCATGGTTTGATGACAACCATGAGAAGCATAACTATACAATACAAACTCAAGCTCAAGGTCATCATATGTTACCCAGCTAGAAAACTAGGTAAAATTTGATATCATCATAGGCATGCCTAGAGTTGAATTGTTTTAGTTCAAGATATTGACAACCATGAGAAGTAAAATTGAATTTAAAATCTAACTAAATACGAATATCATTTATAATCTCAAAAAATCCTAATAACCCTAAATATCAACATCATTTGAAGCCTCTCAAAAGATGTATTTCTAAAGTTCGTAATAAGCCTAAATAAGAATATCATTTATAATCTCAAAAAATCCTAATAGCCCTAAATATCAACATCATTTGAAGCCTCTAAAAAGATGTATTTCTAAAGTTCGTAATAAGCCTAAATAAGAATATCATTTATAATCTCTAAAAATCCTAATAACCCTAAATATCAACATCATTTGAAGCCTCTAAAAGATGTAATTCTAAAATTCATGATAAGCCTAAATATGAATATCATTTATAATCTCTAAAAATCATAATAAGCCTAAATATGAATATCATTTATAATATCTAAAAATCATAACAAGCATAAATATGAAAATCATTTAAAGTTTCTACAAATAATCCAAAAATCTAAACAATGTCTAAAAATTTGTGCATCATCTCTACACATGCAACAACTAACTATATAGTGATTCTCTATTACAAATTCATAATAAAAATGAAGATTAAATCTAAAATCTCTTATTTCAATCCATTCCACAAAACACAAATTACTCAAAACATAGAGCATGAAATAGACCATACTAAACGTCAAAAGAGAGAGGATGAAATTGCTAACCTTCTAGCGGACTTGGTTTGCAAAATCTCCAAAAGTTATAGAAATTTTGGGCATGACCTCCCCCAACCCGAGCTTAATAGAGGATGAAGAAATGAGCCATGGCTCAATAGAGGATGAAGAGATGAGCCATGGCTCGGGCTGGGGGAGGAAGAAGGTCCCTTTATACGCAGAGCCCCTTTGGTACCGGTTGGTGGCAAGACTCGGTACCAAAGGGGGTCACATTGGTACCGGTTGGTGTCACCAACCGGTACCAAAGGCCCCGAGGCTCATTGGTACCGGTTGGTGCCACCAACCGGTACCTATGAGAACGCAAAATTATTGGCGTTTGGACCCGGTACCAATGCCAGCATTGGTACCGGGTCCAATCCAACCGTGACCGAAGAGGGTGGATGGATGGAGCGTTTTCTGGTAGTGGAAAAAATAATCCATATGGTAAACATAAGCCATGTCGAACTCCCCATCCCATCCAATGGCTGACATTGGTCGACTATAAAAAATTAAAGTTTTAATGCAATTTATGGCTGTCTCTCCCCAAATTCCGGAATGTTACCTGGTGCAAAAATAGGCAAAAAATTGCCTTTCTTTGACATAGGCAAACAGATGTACAAAATGGACACAGATGTACAAAATGGTATGATTGACAAGTGCAAAACTCGTCCAACAACCTAGCATGATAGCAATCAATCACAAACGACAGCAAGCTACAAATTTATGAACATTTAAGTTGCTCGTGGTCCTGAGCAGAATTAACCCCTTTTCTGAGATTAAATACAGTAGGGATACAGAGGGAAGACGAACACAGGTAGTTAGCCATGGCGAAGAGTAGCGTTGAGGAAGCTCACCTTATTGCAGGCCAACCCTGGGTGAACCTGGGGGTGCGTGAGGAGGTGGAGAAGCAGCTATGGCTGGCGGGGAGATGATCGCCGGTGCACTGCTGCGACACTTGATCCAGATGAGCCCCTGCCTCTCCCCTCCCACTCCCCTCCCGAAAAAACCCTAGCGCCCTCCTCCCGCTCCCCCGCCGCCGGCGTCGGCCACCGCCACCGCCGGCCCCCTCCCCCGCTATCGCTCCTCCCCCTCTTCTTCCTTCCCTTCTCCCTTCCCTCCCCTTCTTTCTCCTTCTCTTCCTCCCTTCCCTCCTCCACCGAGATCTGGATCTCTTGCTCCCCAGCTGGTTTGGCCCTGCGCGGCTCGTCCCCAATGGGCGGCGCGGCCCCAGGCGCCGCGGACTCAAGC
>CM014273.1:37850066-37935963 GCA_004135705.1 Alloteropsis semialata
GCGTCGGCGAGGGGGCCCGCGGCGGCGCCGGCTCGTGTCCGCCTCCGGCCGCCAAGGGCGGCGCTCGCTCAGTCGGGCTGCGGTGGAGGCGAGAAAGACGGAGTTAGGGTTCGAGCCGAGCTGCCGGCCGTTTTGATCCAGCGAAGGATGCGGAGGGCCGTCCATTTCAGATCAACGGCCAGGATCCGCCGGTCCCTCCCCGGGCCACTTTCGGCCCAGGCGGGTGACGAGATTCCCGGCCCAGGCCCAGGTTGCGGCCTGGGACGCGGGGCAGCACGGCCGGGCGTGGAATGGGCCGCCCGGCGCGTGAAGTAGATGGGCCGTGGGCCGCTTTTGTTTTTTGTTTTTTATACAGAATTTTGAAATCCTTTTACTTTTCCAGAAATGTATTTGATAGAGTTTTGATTAGAATTTCATCCCTATTAATTTTGAACCAACGAGACAATTTTTTGGGGAGTTCAGAACAGAATATTCAGAATTTATTTCATGTTTCCGCTGCTCAGAATTTTATGATTTATCCTCTAATTTAATTGGAACCAACGGGAAGATTAATTAGAGGAATGACGAATGTATTGTTTTGAATTAGAATTCATTATTTCAGAATCTTATGATATTGCCATATTCTGACCAAAGTTGATTATAGCAGTATTATCATTTTATTTAGAATCTTTTATGCTTAATATCTATTTCTGCCCAAAGGTGATTTAGATTTATTGCACAGAATTACTGTATGTTTTGTTTTTGACCAACGTTAATTTCAAACGTGCAGTTATTGATATTAAGAATTTCTTTTGTTCTCACTTTTCTGATCTTAATTTCAGGTGTTAATCCTATGGATTACATCAACGCCATTCCAGATCTTGATGGCAATAACTATCAGAAATGGTTTCAGAAGTTAGAAATTGCTTTGACTATGTCCAATTTAGATTTGGCCATAACTACAGAAAGCCCAACAGAACCAGAAAAACCCGTCAGGGGTGAAAATGAAGATGATGATGCATGGGCTGTCCGTGAGGATGCCTATGAGACAGAATATGCCAAGTATGACATTGCCAAGGCACAGTGGAACATTTCGAACCGCAAGTGCCTCATGATCATAAAAGGTACCATTAAAGATGCTATCAGAATGGCTATTCCAGATTGTGTCACTGCCACAGAATACCTTGGCAGAGTGAAGAGTCAGTTCACTGGGTCTTCCAAAGCTTCTGCTGCAACTTTGGCTGAAAAGCTTATGAGTAAGAAATACAGTGGCGGTGGCATAAGAGAACACATCTTAGAAATGAGCCACATGGCAAACAAGCTCAAGACCATGGACATGCCTCTTCCAGATTCCTTTCTTGTCCAACTGGTTTTCAAGTCCCTTCCAAAGGAGTTTGCGACTTTTCATGTCAATTACAACACCTTTCCAGAAAATTGGGATATTGAAAAGCTCATTGCCATGTGTGTTCAGGAGGAAGAGAGACTCAAGGCCTCTCATGGCGGCGAGTTTGCTTTTCAAATTCAGCAAAAGAAGAGAGGCTTTCAGAACAACAAGAAACCATTTCCACCTGGAAAGAACCAAAATGAAAGTGGATCTTCCAAAGCACCTCAGAAGACACTGCAGAAGAACTGGGACAATTTCCCAGTGGAGAGAGATCAATGCCTTCAATGCAAGAAGAGGGGGCACTACAAGAAAGATTGTCCAGAATTTCTGAAGGAGTTACTAAAGAATGGTGAGGACATAATCACTTTTGTAAATGAAACCCTGTATTTAGATTATCCCAAGTCTACTTGGTGGATTGACTCAGGTGCAACTGTTCATGTTGCTAATTCTTTACAGGGGGCAAGTATGAGGAGGGCCATGGCAAGAGGCGAAAGAAGCATTAAGGTCGCCAACGGAGTAGAAGCTCCAGTCGAAGCCATAGCAGATTTTGATTTAGAATTATCAAGTGGTTTCATACTTCATCTTAGAGATGTTCTATTTGTACCCACTTTGCATCGAAACTTAATAAGTGTATCCAAATTAGATGATGACTCTTATAAGTGCCATTTTGGAGATGGCAAATGTTTGATTCAGTTTAATTCAGAATGTGTTGGTCTTGCCTTCCGACAAGACAAATTATATTTACTTTCACTGCCTGAGAATGTGAATGTTGTATGCAATGAAGATAAGAATGCGAAACAGAATACCTCCTCATCTGTGAATAAAAATAAGAAAAGAAAGCGAATTGATGATATCTCATCGAAATTATGGCATTGTCGTTTAGGCCACATTTCGAGGGGTAGAATAGAACGTTTAGTTAAATCATCAATTCTTCCACCCCTAGAATTTTCAGATTTTGAACAATGTGTTGATTGCATTAAAGGAAAATTTGCTAAGAAAATAAAGAAAAATGCCAAACGAAGTGCGGGAATTTTAGAAATTATTCACACTGATATTTGTGGACCTTTTCCCGTGACTACTATAGATGGTTATGATTCTTTCATAACATTTACAGACGATTATTCTCGTTATGGCTATATTTACCCAATAAAAGAAAAATCAGAAGCATTAGATAAGTTTAAGATATTCAAGGCTGAAGTAGAAAATCAGCATAATATAAAGATAAAAATAGTCAGATCCGACCGTGGTGGAGAGTACTACGGCCGGCATACCCCGTATGGCCAAGTTCCTGGACCCTTTGCAAGGTTCTTACAGGAGAATGGCATAGTCGCTCAGTATTCGACACCGGGCGAACCTCAGCAGAACGGAGTGGCAGAAAGAAGAAACCGTACCCTTATGGATATGGTAAGAAGTATGATGAGCTACTCTACGCTACCGATTAGTTTGTGGATGGAGGCATTGAAAACCGCTATTCATATCCTTAATCGCGTGCCAAGCAAGTCGGTGCCTAAAACGCCGTACGAGCTATGGACAGGTAGAGAACCCTCACTAAACTATTTTCATGTGTGGGGCTGTCCAGCTGAGGCTAAAGTATTTAATCCGAACATTGGGAAACTAGATCCCAAAACAGTTAGTTGCCACTTTATTGGCTATCCAGAAAAATCTAAAGGTTATCGTTTCTACTGTCCAGACAGACATACGAAGTTCGTAGAGACGAGACACGCTGCCTTCTTAGAAGAACAGATGATCAGGGGGAGCATGGTACCTAGAAAGATTGATCTTGAAGAGAAGCGGGTTTTTGTGCCCACTCCAATTGTTCAGGAACCATTTTTCTCACTACCTGTGGTTGCGGCGCCTATACAGCAGAATATTACAATGCCAGCACCCACAATTGTTTCCCCAGCTGTGGTCACAGCTGTCCCTCCTGTTGTGGTGACAAATGAGAATGAGGAACCTGTTCTTCAGGAACCTACCCCACAGAACCAAATAGAACCTGTTTTAGAACCAGTTGCGACAAATGAGGGGGAGCAACCACAACCTCCTGTGGAAAATGTGCCAGTTGCCGCAAATGAGGGGGAGCAATCGCAACCTCCTGTGGAAAATGTGCCACCAACTGAGAATCTTAGAAGATCACAAAGAACAAGAAGATCCGCTATTCCTAATGACTATGAAGTCTACAATAGCGAAGAAATGGAAGATGATCCTACTTCATTTGAAGAAGCAATGAGAAGCGCTAAGTCGTCTGAGTGGCTTGCTGCCATGAAAGATGAAATGAAGTCTATGAGTACCAATGGAGTTTGGGACTTAGAAGATATTCCTAAAGGAGCCAAAACAGTAGGCTGTAAATGGGTCTACAAAACGAAACGTGACTCCAAAGGGAACGTAGAAAGACATAAAGCGCGACTTGTGGCAAAAGGCTTCACACAGAGAGAAGGAATAGATTATAATGAGACCTTTTCTCCCGTCTCATGCAAAGATTCTTTTAGAATAATAATGGCCTTAGTGGCTCACTATGATTTAGAATTACATCAGATGGATGTAAAGACGGCATTCTTGAATGGGGAGTTACAAGAAGATGTTTATATGGCGCAACCGAAAGGTTTTGTTGTAGAAGGAAAAGAAAACCAAGGGTGTCGCCTAAAGAAATCAATTTACGGGCTGAAACAAGCCTCAAGGCAGTGGTATTTGAAATTTGATGAAACAATTAGAAAATTTGGATTTAAAGAAAACGAAGAGGACAATTGCATTTATGCAAAGTTTAAGAATGGAAAGTTTATTTTTCTTATACTGTATGTGGACGATATTCTGCTAGCAAGCAGCGATTTGAATCTACTACTGGAAACTAAGAAATTCTTGTCCTCGAAATTTGACATGAAAGATCTTGGTGAAGCTTCGTTCGTTCTAGGAATTGAGATTCACCGTGATAGAAAAAGGGGTGTATTAGGACTATCACAGAAATCCTACTTAGAAAAGGTACTACAGAGATTTGGCATGCATAAGAGCAAGCCAACACCTGCTCCAATAGTCAAGGGCGATAGTTTTGGGAAATTCCAGTGTCCCAAGAACAAGTACGAGCTCGAAGAAATGAAATCAGTTCCATATGCTTCAGCTGTCGGAAGTTTACAATATGCACAAGTGTGCACTCGCCCTGACTTAAGTTTTGTTACCGGGGTACTTGGCAGATATCAAAGTAATCCAGGCATAGAGCACTGGAAAATGATAAAGAAAGCTTTTCGCTATGTGAGGGGTACAACCGGCCTCATGCTGACTTATAGAAAATCAGATTCCCTAGAAGTAGTAGGGTATTCAGATTCAGATTTTGCAGGAGATGTAGATGATAGAAAATCCACGTCTGGATATATTTTCACTCTTGCAAATGGAGCAATATCATGGAAAAGCTCCAAACAGTCAGTCACAGCATCATCTACGATGTATGCAGAATTTGTAGCATGTTACGAGGCCTCGGGGCAGGTCACATGGCTTAAGAAATTTATACCCGGATTGAGAGTGGTCGACAGCATAGAAAGACCACTAAAGTTATACTGCGACAATG
Source organism: Alloteropsis semialata (assembly GCA_004135705.1). NCBI lineage: Eukaryota > Viridiplantae > Streptophyta > Magnoliopsida > Poales > Poaceae > Alloteropsis > Alloteropsis semialata. The sequence continues at coordinate 37,854,983 of CM014273.1, forward strand.
AGCCTGCAGTGTTTTATGCTCATAACAACAAGTCAAGTGGTGCTGCCAAACACATTGACATTAAGTTTTATGTTGTTAAAGAGCAAGTCCAGGATCATGTTATTTGTTTAGAATACATCAGCACAAAGAAGATGCTAGCGGATCCACTTACAAAAGGCCTACCACCCAATGTGTTCAGAGATCACTTAGCCGGTATGGGTTTAAAGGAAAGCCTTTGATTCCTGGACAAAGAGGCCCAAGTTAAGACTCTGTTTCTGAACGGAAAGGAGATCGTGGCTGTTAATCTGACAGTATTAATTGTCATGACGAGGCACGCTCGATACCCCGATCTGTGATGGAATGGACCATATTCAGATTAAGATAGAGAACAAGAAATGAGAAGAGATCAAAGGGGAGATTGTTGGATTGATCTCTCGGGCCAGCCCAACGGTGGCCCGTTTTCTCCCTTCCATCTAGACGCGCCCTGATCGGGGGCGCTCCAGCCGTTGATGGCTGGTGGGGCCCCTGTCGCCTGCGCTATAAAAAGGGAGGTGGGGCTACGGCACAAGGCACGAGGTTCGCCGCCACAGTACCACCTACAGCCCTAAAACCCTAGCCGATCTAGAGGGGGAGCGCAGGCCGACGGGAAGACTCACCAGCGTCGCCACGACGTTGCCTAGCTACACCGGCGGCGAGCGCGGCCAGTGCAGGTGGCGGCCCGAAGGCCACCGGCATCCGCGACGCCCTTCTCCACCGCCGGACTCCCTCTTCACCGACCCCGTCTTCCTCACCGTCATCGGCGCAATGGCCGCGCCCAATGGATCGAGCTCTTCTAATGACGGTCTGCATCTCTATCTCTCTCTCTCTATTTATCCGTCATGCATGCGCGCAGATGAAACACCACTCTTACATTCATGCTCAGAACCTTTTGATCTCTACTGTTCTTAAGCCTAGTTGTTACTAGAATCTAACACTGGTATGTAGATACGTACTGATTTGTTGTACATCCTTGACAGAACGAACTGTCCTTATTGCCTACTTATAGATGAACAGACTCGGCTTCGTACTATCTCGCCGTCTCGGTGCTTAAATAAATGAGGTTTAGAACAAACCCGTTCAAAAGTGAGCCAGTTTGCTTTGCCCTTGAAAATGTTTTTTTTTTTGTTTGCATTTCGCTGCCGTGATCTTTCCTCAACTAGTTGTTCAACTTGCTGCATCTGAAATTAATCAGTTCTTGATCACATTTCACAGGGAAGATTATTTTGGTCTCCAACTCGTAGATCTGTCACTACTGTATGAACGCTTGAGAGCAAATAGTGGCTCTCTCTGCTTGTTGCTGCTTCCACAGCCTTTGCCTCCTTGCTAGGTTGCTATTATTCCTGTTTTTATTTCTTTGGTGACACAAGGTTGGCAGAGTCGTAGTCTACGCATAGTTGCAAATGCATGATCTCTCATGGTTATTACTTGAGCACACATGTCTCAGCAACATGGGATGTGCCCAATTTAATGCTGACTGTTACGAAAGCGCGCACTAAATCCCGGTTAAGTCAATGTTAACCAATTTATAGTTTGAGAGGTGACAGCATACAAGACTGAAAGGGTCCTATACTCTTAGGCCTAGTTTGGGAACTAAGGGGAGCTAACCCAGGGTTGTTAACCCCCGGCAGGGAATTTTTTTTGATTAAGATTTCCATGGGGAGGAGTTCCCTCCGGGGTGTATATTCCGTGCCTCTGTTTGGGAACAGAGGATACTCCTTTTGAGCAAACATACCTCTACAGCTTAAAAAATAAAGTAAAACATAGAAATATTTAAAAAATCATCGCAAGATCATTAGAAATTCAAAAAAAATTGTAACAACCTTACACGATCATCCATACATTCAAACTATGGTTCTCCAATCCATAAAAATTTGAGAGCTAAGGGAATGTTGCATACATAATTACATATAAATAATAAGATCAACTTCTATTCTAATGATATTGCGTCCTAAAACAGAGCAAAGATCATATTCCTAGTTCTCACTTCTCGTTAGTTACTAAAACAGCCACATTCTAGTTCTCATCAGTACTAAAAGAGAGAAGATATGGTTCTAGTTCTCATCAGTACTAAAAGAGAGGAGATATGGTTCTCTCGATCATACGTCGACATCAACTTCTGTTCTCATGATGCATGGTAGATTGCTCATTGAAACATATGGTCCATGAGGCTATCTGCAGTCAGATCAACAATCTTAGGCTTAGATTCAACACAATTTTTTGGTGAAGGCAAAATCTAGAGAGCTAACACATAGCATATACTGCGTAGTCCATGAGAGACCTGCAATCAAATCAACACATACTGAAAATCCATGAGTCAAAATTATTATTTGCTACAATATCACCAGATGATGATCAATATCATCACACAACCAATAAACTCCACTACTCAAGTATGCAGACCATCCTAAGGAGATAAAAACAAATGTCTATGTAAGGGGCTATTCTTTTGGTTGTCAGGAGTTTATAAGAAAGTAGTCAAAAGACAGATTTTATTCCCATTGTTGCATCATCAGTATTGTTCAGTTCCAGTAGAAGCAAATGTGAAGCAAACACTAAACAATAGCAGCTGAGTGAGCACAGTGCTAATAAGTCTTCCGGCTCAGCTATCTACATATTACTTGCAGTATAGAAAATTGAGGGAACATATCTAAGATATCTTTTCTTCAACCATGTAGCTGCTAAAGCGATAAGCACCAGCATAACTCTTTCCTTTCGTATGCTACATATTCAGATAAGGTATATGCAATTGCCAATTTATCAATAATCAGACATTAGTTTGTTAGCAGGCAAAAGCAAGCACTAAAATGCTCTAGCTCTCACATGACATCAGTACATCACAGGACAAGAGTAAATGCAGTGCAGTTCATAAGTAAAAGAATGGAAAAATTATAAATGAATAATAAGCTACAGCTTGCTGTGCATTAGTGTGGTGTGATTGGATTATGAGCTCACTGGAGCATCTAATTTATCAGTCATAGCAAGTCCATTTCATATGCAGAAACAACAGCATGGAAAGGATCCAACTGCAGCTTGTGACATCAATGCCAATGAACCACTGCATAACATATTATATTAGTGCGTTAGTAACAGATGAGCACAACTAAAAATCAAAGTTGACAAAGGAGCAACTATGTAACCTTTGTCTCAAAACTAATGTTCACTTGTGGATCCCATAACCAGCTATCAGCAGCCAAAAAAATACGGGCCTTTTCCTATGGGCTTCTGCGCGGTAGTACCAGAACAAGAGAATGTGCAGTACGAAAAAAGAAAATCCAGTAACCAAATTACAGTAAGAATGTGTGGGGCTAGACTTCTTTTTGGACTGTAAAAGTTGGCTTGAAGTTTAAATTTTGCTGCTTTGTGTGCAGCAATCAAACCATTTACCTACTGATGAGTGAGGTTGAACTATACATAACTAATATGAATTCAATAGAGACTTAACTACATGTCTATTAACAGTTTAACACCATCAGAACTGGGTACTTAGATCCCAATATAAACCATCCCCAAGAATACACAATAAGAAAATCATATTAGAATCAACTTCGCTGCTAGAGACAGTGCTATCCATGTTAGAATCTCAATCACTCAGCATTCTTTAAAAATTTAGTACAACAATGAAAAACCCGCCTGACTTGTAAGCCTGCTAAAGTAAAGTGAGTCCTCACGTCCATGACACTGTCGAAAGTGGTCTAGTAAATCAAATTCCTCAATTCAAAGCTCTTCCAGACAAATAATTAAGTCCAGCAACAACACATAATGTAGGAAATGCAAGCTACGCTGGCTTCTACAGAAAATGAACATCAAAAGGGGAAAAGAACCTACAGCAACTTCCAGGCATCCTAGATTGAAGGAAAAAGGCTAACTTTCATGAGGACAAGTTTGGATAATATGATTCTGAAAAATATATAAATAGTTTGGTATGCGCCAAGGAGAGCTAGCAGGTTACTTTGGACCCCAAACGTGATGGTGCATGGAACAGTGACTACTGTAATGGCCTCTAGTAATAAACTAACTGATCAAATGATGTGCATAGGATCATTCTTCTAGCCAACGGTTCCATACGGCATCTCAATCTCAGCCAAAAGATGGATTCAGAGAAAACAAACCTAAAAATATAGATTCACTACAAATCCATGGATTCAGAGAGCTGTCACAAAACAAGTAGGCAACATGAGCATTAATCTTTGGAACCAAGCGAAATCTAATACAAGTAGACAAGCAAGAATCCATGTATGCTACATACAAAGAAATTCGTCGACTCACATCATGCGAACCCTAAGCTACAGGAGGGGAGAATAGGGGAAGAACTCACAACACAGTGGCAGAGGAGGAACACGAGGTGAAGTCGCCTTGGTGGATGCAGAAGATATGGCCCAAGAGGAGGCGTCGCTGTAGATGTACGCGCTAGGCAACGACGGCAACCCCAGGACGATGAATCGGCGTGGCGGCGGCAGCGGTGCCGGGACGGGGACGCGGCGTGGTGGCGGCGCCAGGATACGGAAGCAACGCGGCGACGGAGCCAGGACGGAGACGCGGTGCAGCGGCGACGGATAAGGAGACAGAGGAGCGTCGACTTGAGTCGCTCGGGCGGATGGATTCGATCGGATACGGATGGAATCGAATCTGGATAATATCTTTTATCATATTTTAATTCAAATACGAATCGAATATGAATATGAATGCGAATATTATCAATTTTTATCAGATACGAATACAAAACGGATACATCGAATACGGATTCGCATTCAAATAGATGGTCTCATTAAGTCTATATTCTTCACGGATACGAATAATATCAGATATTCCATGTTTTATTCGAATACAGATATGGATTCAGATAGAGAAAAATGATGAAAAACGAATTCGAATATTTTCATGTAACATCATATTAAAATCGAATACAGATACGGATATCCATATTGGCATTTTAATCGAATACGCATACAGATAATTCTGATGTCTGAACATCCGAATCCATCCCTACTCGGGGAGCCGCTCGGGGAAGCGACACCTGGACCCTCGCGGTGGGGCGCGCCTGCCTCGGGGAAATCGCGAGGAAGGGAATGCCAAGCCACGCGACATGGGCTTCCAAATGCCCTGAAATTTGGGCCCGTGCGATGATTCCACGTGGGAAGTCTGCCCCGGGAAAAGGCCGGGATCCCGGCGGGATTTTGGGCTCCCAAAGTGGCCTTTATGGTATATTTCTACTTTTTTTACCACCAAACATATGCTCTCGTGTAAATGACAATCTTGCTAAGGCTACTCCTACAGTTATCAAGACCAAAAACTTGGTAACTGTGCCTACTAGGTTTCATAGGATGAAATGTCTCTCAGAGCGAGGTTAATAATTAAGCCGACTATTGGCTATATGATCTCGCAATGTCACCTTAAGCTAACCTAACAGTACTCATATAATAGTTGCCTACATGTGTAGGCTGCAACATTGATGTTTGGCTCTTCTTTCTTATTCTCTCATCAGATTTATTGGACTCTGTGTTGCAGCCGGCTGAGAGAAGGTTGTATGCTTGCAGCCCGCTTATCTTCTCTCTCCTTCTCGTCTCTCTTCCAACTCAGTGCAAAGATGATGTGGCACTTCATTTAGCCCGCCTATGTCATCTTATTATACTTACTCTCACACGATGAAACCCTCTCTCTCATCATAATTATCTTTCCATGTCATCAACGTTGCTGATGTGGCATCCTATTTAGTTATCATGAAACTCTCCATAAAACTCCTGCTGAGACTGGCCTAAGGCCATCCTAAACCCAACACACACTAGCCATAGTTGCTGTAACCACTCATCTCTCCTTATGCTGCTGGACTGTAAGTAGGGTTGAAATACATGGTGGTTTGGATTGCGGTGGAACCATGGAAGAGGAGCTCACTATCGTCGATACGACGGGCACAAACATAGAACAAAAAACCAAACCAGTCATTGAACCGGTTGAGGTGCTGGTTCACTGGTTCAATGGTCTGACCAGTGGACCGGTCGGTTTGACCCCGGTTCAATAAGACTCATATTTGATGTATAACCCTATCCAAGACACGTGAAACACAGGCCAGGTGGTCAGCGTAGGGGGGCTTTTAAGCCCATCAGGTAGGGGCTTTTAACCCTATCCAAGACACGTGAAAACACAGGTCCCCCTCTTTTTCTCTCATTTTCTGATGCATTTAAGCTTTGGGCTCTAGCTGGCCGGTTTGCGTAGCCATTTCAGCCCAATATGCCTTAATGAGCGCAGAATATACCACTGAGATCCGGTTTTTTAGTGAAACCGATCTTTTAAATGAACCGAACCGATGACGCCGCTAGTTCGTGGTTTTTTCAGTCGAACCGGTGGTCCGGTCTGGTTTTTTGTTCACTGGGAACAAATAAGTTACGTTAAGAATGACTATTAACACTTCCACATTAAATGTGAGCATATAATTTAACGTCTACGTTGAATGGAGCATATAATTTGTTTCCTACGTGTAAAAATTTGTAGTTATAGAGAATGCTATGGTCACTAAAATAGCATTCTTAGCTACGTCTCTGGTCAAGAATCTCTTTGAGACTTATCTCAGGGTAAGAAGCTACCAAGCGCAGTAACCAATGCACAAATGGGACCTACATTCAGGGTGTCACACCTGATTTTAAAGACAATCGAATGCGTCGCATATGTGTGCCAGGATCCGTTTATCACACACATATTGACGTTAACATATGTGTGATAAACAGATCCTGGCACACATATGCGATGCATTCGATTTTGTCCTTAAAATTGGGTGTGACAGAAGTAGTATCAGATCTGTGTTGACTGTAGGACGCTAGCCTAGTTAGAAATGGTCGAAATTAAGGATTTACATTCTTAGCAAGCCATTCTGCTCTTAGAAAAATTTTATTTGCTTAAAAACTTATTCCGTTCTTTGTTCTTGTCTTTTTTTATTCTTGTACTTAGTTTTGTTCTTGCTCTCTCTCAGATGGTCAGGTGCAGACAGGCTGCTTCCCCACCATGCTCTAGGACGTACTGCAGGAGTTGGGCATCAACATCAAGCCCCTCTACGTCTCCCAGCACGTCTCCAATCCGAGGATGGGGGACTAATACGTCACCCGGGTCCACATCCGGGAGAGCACGACCACCAGAGGACTCGCTCTACGCATGACTCCATCTATGTCACCTCCGTCAGTAGCGCCGCCAGGAGGGCTCTGTGGTCCCTCAGCCACACTCACCGTGGAGAGCTGAGTGTCACTAAATACCGCCACCTTCCCCGTCGGGTCAGTGGCCAAAGGAACATGCCCTTGGGAGGACGTGGGAAGGCTCGCATCAACAACCTCGCCCACATTGATGCCGCCCTCAACAATGACTTGGAGGGCACCACCTCGGAGCTTACTCAGACCTATGAGGATCTGATGAGTGCTCGCTCCAGGATCAGGGAGCTCGAGGCCCAGCTTGCAGGACAGGAGCCTCCTGTGGAGTCGGATGACGTCCAGTGCCAAACCGCTTCACCACCTCGCAAGAGGCTTCGTTACGGCGCACTAGGCTCGGTCACTGGTCTTTTAGGCTAGGATTATGATGGCTTCCATAATAAGTCATTGCGTTAGAAACGTTCCTGCAAGGACGTGCGATGTTTATGTTTGCTGTTTGTTTATTTGTTTGATTTGGAGTTCATCTAATGATTGCAATGCTTTGTGGAGTGATGGCCACAAATGCATTATTAAATAATTAAGTTAAAGTCGGTTTAGTTCAATCTTGGCTATGTTCTTTTTGTCTTCAACAGTATATCAATCTTATCTAAAGCATTCCTCTAACAATCAGATGGCAAATACCAGGAGAGAAGCAGGACGTGATATTCCTAGTGTTAGGCGTGCTCACATCATCAATCAACAAAAACAAGCACGGCCTCCACCCCCAGATCTAGCAATGGAACAGTTCTTGGCAGCCCAGATGTAGCTGTTGCAAAACCTCACCAACATCGTGCAGAACTTGCCGGCACAACCGAACCAGCAACTGCACCAGATGCCTCCACAGCCCAGGGACAAGCACCATGAGTTCATGAGCCACCATCCGCCCACTTACTCTCATTCGGTGGATCCCTTTGATGCTTATGACTGGCTAAACGTCATTAGCAAGAAGCTGAACATCACTCAGTGCAATGACAGTGGGAAGGTCTTGTACGCTGCAGGACGCCTGGAGGAATCGGCATCTGACTGGTGATATGCATACACCGCCGCACACGCTGATGCAAACGCCATAACTTGGGCAGAGTTCCGAGATAGCTTTCGCTCACACCACATCCCAGCTGTTGTGATGAAGCTCAAGAAGAACGAGTTCTTGGCTTTGAAGCAGGGCAGCATGTCAGTAAGCGAGAACTGGGATAAGTTCACTCAACTGTCCCGCTATGCGCCCAATGAGGTCGACAATGATCAAAAGAAGCAAGATCGGTTTCTGGACGGCCTGATTGAACCGCTCAAATACTAGCTGCAGAGCCACACCTTTCGGACCTTCCATAGGCTTCTTCACAAAGCTATTGGTATGGAAAACACTCATAAGGAACTTGGCGAACAGAAGCGGAAGTTCCAATCTCAGGGGCAGTCCAGCAGCAAGAACCGCCCACGCTACAACTCTCAGCCTGGATCACAGTTCCACTCTGGAGGACAAGGCGAAAACTTCCAGCATAACCAACAGTACCAGCGTACTATGCAGCAACCTCAGCGCTTCAACCAGCAAGTTCAGTGTAATTCTAACTACCAGCAGAATCGGTCTGGCAGTTCAATAGGTGCTCCAGTGCGTAGCAACAATCCAATCACGCTAGTTCAACTAAGTGGCTATTTCAAGTGTGGAGAAGTGGGGCACTATGCCAACAATTGCCCCAAGAGCAACATGCAGACACCCCAGGACCAGAAGACCAATGGTCAGAGTCCTGGACAGCACGCTCCATAGATGTGCAATGGGAACCAGAACCCCAAAGCAACAAGGGCCAACAGAATTTCATGTGTGGTTGGGTGAACCACGTGTCGGCTGAATCAGCCCAGGAGGCTCAAGATGTTATGCTCGGTACGTTCCTCATCAACTCTGAACCTGCGTTAGTTTTGTTTGATTCTGGAGCATCACATTCATTCATTACTGAGCAATTTATGGCAAAACATAATATACCTATGAGCCTTATGAAGAAAACTCTGCTAGTTAGTTCCTGGCAATGAGATGAAGGCTAGTTACTTATGCCCGCGGGTGAATCTGAAAATCATGGGGGTTGACTTTCTAGCAAATCTAACAGTCCTTAAGTATAGTGGGATCGATGTGATTGTTGGAATGGACTGGTTAACTAAATACGACGAAGTAATTCAATGTGCCAAGAAGTCAGTGCTCTTAACCAGCCCTCAAGGGGACAAGATTGAGTTTGTGGCTAACATCTCATCAAAGCAAGAATGAAATGTGAATCAGATCAAGGGAACATCTTTGGATGAGACCAAGGTTGTGTGTGAAAACCCCGATGTCTTTCCAGAGGACTTACCAGGTATGCCACCCAACCGTGATATCGAGTTCGGTATTGATCTTTTACCTGGCACTGCACCTATATTTAAAAGACCCTATAGGTTGGATGTTATGGATTTGAGTGAATTAAAGAAACAAATAGAAGAGCTACTAGAAAAAAGTTTTATCCTTCCTAGATCATCACCTTGGGGAGCCCTTTTTATCTTTGTCGATAAAAAGGATGGCACTAGAAGGATGTGTGTGGATTATAGGGCTCTCAACGATGCAAACATCAAGAGTAAATATCTGCTACCCAGGATTGAAGATCTATTTGGTCAAATGGGAGGTGCTAAGGTATTCTCCAAGATCGATCTACGATCAGGATATCACTAGTTGAGAATCCGACCGAAAGACATCCCCAAAACGGCATTCACCTCCAGATATGGTCTATATAAGTATACGGTGATGTCTTTTGGATTAACCAATGCTCCGGCGTACTTCATATACTTGATGAACAAGGTATTCATAGAATATCTCAACAAGTTCGTGGTAGTGTTCATCGATGATATCTTGGTGTTTTCCCGAAATGAAGAAGAACATGAAGAACATCTAAGGATGGTGTTACAGAAACTTCGGGAGAACCAGTCGTATGCCAAACTTAGTAAGTGTGATTTTTGGTTGAGAGAAGTTTCTTTCCTTGGACACGTCACCACTGACAGAGGAATAGTAGTTGACCCAGTAAGATTTAGGATGTGTTGAACTAGAACCCACCCAAGAATGTGTCAGAAATTAGGAGTTTCCTTGGACTAGCAGGTTATTACCGCAGATTCATTGAAGGGTTCTCCAAGATCGTGAAACTGCTCACTTTGTTGTTGAAAAAGGAACGATAGTTCAAATGGGATGAAGCTTGTCAGAATAGTTTTGAAGAGCTAAAAAAGAGGTTAACCACGGCCCCTATGTTGATAATGCCGGATATACACAAATTGTTTGACGTCGACTGCGACGCTTCACGTCTAGGTCTCGGATGTGTGTTAATGCAAGAAGGCAGAGTGGTAGCCTATGCATCTAGACAATTAAGGAAGCATGAGCAAAATTACCCAACTCATGATTTGGAATTATCTGTTGTCATACACACATTGAAAATCTGGAGACATTATATGATCAGAAATAAGTGTCAAATTTTCACTGACCATAAAAGCTTGAGGTATATCTTCACTTAGAGGGATCTCAATCTTAGACAACGCAGATGGCTAGAATTAATAAAAGAATTATGACTTGGATATCCATTATCACCCAGGCAAGGCAAATATTGTGGCAGATGATTTGAGTCAGAAAGGTCAAGCTAATATTGCTATAGCCAGACTAATGCCTCAAGAATTGTGTTGGGACATGGTGTGACTCAACCTAGGAATCCTTTCTCACACGGAAGCCATGACTATGGAAATTGAACCCATACTCGAACAAGAGATCAGAAAAGAGCAATTGGCTGATGCTAAGATCAAAGAAATTAAGACTCTGATTGGTTTAGGAAAGACCACGGATTTCACCGAAGATGATCAAGGTACTGTTCGGTTTAGGAAAAGGATCTGTGTACCTGACAACGACCATCTTTGTGAACTCATACTGAAGGAAGCACATGACTTAGTCTACTCCATTCATCCTGGAAGTACCAAAATGTACCAAGATTTGAAGGAGAAATATTGGTGGTATGGTTTAAAGAGAGACGTGGCAACTCACGTGGCTTTGTGTGACGTATGCCAAAGGGTAAAAGCAAAACACCAAAGACCAGCAGGTTTGCTTCAGCGATTGAAAGTATTCATGTAGAAATGGGAAGAGATTGGTATAGAATTTATCGTAGAACTGTCTCACACTCGTGACGGCTACGATTCCATATGGGTTTTTTTTGGACAGAATATCTGAGGTTGCCCATTTCATTCTGGTCAAAACCACATATTTGGGAGCCAAGTTAGTATAGCTGTATATGTCCAGGATTGTGTGTCTACACGGATTGCCGAAGAAGATAGTATCTGACCAAGGTACCTAGTTCATGTCACGTTTTTTGGCAGAAACTGCATGAATCAATGGACACCAAGCTTAATTTCAGTTCTGTATATCATCCGTAGATGGATGGATAGACTAAAAGGACTAATCAAATCCTAGAGGATATGTTAACAGCTTGTGCCTTAAAGCATGGAGTTAGCTGGGATAAGAGTTTGCCATACGCAGAATTCTCTTATAACAATAGCTATCAAGCCAGTCTCAAGACGGCCCCCATTTGAAGCCTTATACGGAAGAAAGTGCAGGACACCGCTGTATTAGAGTCTTTTTGACACCAGATTTTGACTCGATTGGCGTAAAAGGAATATTATTTTTGATGAAAGCTGGGAAGCGAGAGCTATAGCCGAGTCCGACTCTGATATATAAGTCTCTGATTCTGATCCGGAATCATCCGATGGAGTCCTAGTTAAACATGGGGACTCTATTTAAATTAGAGATAGTGTCGTATTCAGCAAGGATTAGTTAGATTTCCAGGGTATAAATATAAATCCTGTGCCATTGTAAAAAAATGTTCACACAACCATCAATATAAACACAATTTTCGGCCCTCGTTCCACCAACGCTTTGTCGTCGAGTTCTTCAGCAAGCAGGACTGCATCATCTTGACCTCCGGTTTGTCTGTAAGTGCAACATTTATCGAATTAATCTAAGCTTTGGATTGAGGCATATCGCCCTTCTTTGTTTAGTTAATTCACCAATTTATCGAGTTGTTCCAGGCTTTAGATTGAGGCGTATCACCCTTCTTCATTTAGATCGCTCACACTTTATCGTGGCTTGTGATTTTATCTTATCGGCTTACTTTCTGTTCAAAGATCTATTTGGTTTACTCTTTGATATATTCATAATAAATCCGTGCCTATTCTACTTTATAAAGCTAGTTTAGATTCAATTATTAAGACACAACAGTTTAAATCTAAGCAGGATCTTTGAGACATATAGATCTATCGGAATAGATAAGCTAAATCGGTGCCTGCTACCAATGCTATCTCGGTTCAGTCCGATTCGATTGTTAGTGACATTTATTCTAGTTTATTTAAGCTTGTAGATTTATATTTATTAAAGAATGTGATTAGATTTAACTTGTCTCTGATTCGGCTTCCATAGTCGATGACTCATTTTTAATCATGATTATATTATCACGAATCGGACTCAAGGCCGATGGTTCATGCTCACATCGACTTCTTTTATGTTGATCCGATCGCAGGAATGAATCGGGGCTTTGGCCGATGAGTTCCTTTTGGTTTACTGATTAAATTCTACCTTGTCAATTTCAGGTCAAATTGACTGGCACGCTGCGAACCTCGAGATTTTGGACCTACACTGAAGTGAAGCAAATCTTCTAGGTCACAGTGTTAACTTTCTAGATCAACACTTGAATTTTTGGATGTCAACACATTTTGGCACACCCAATGGGACCAGAAAGCTTCTGCGACGGCACCCTCTCCTGGAGACAAAAGCGAAGTCACCGCAGTTACGATGGATGACCAAAGTGAGGAGCAGAAGAGGCTCGTAGAAGCGCAACTTGAAGAGTTCAAGTACTTGTGCCTAGACTCATTCAGGAAGACTCGTACTACCGTGATCAAGAAGAATCAATTTCTTGTTCCAAAAGAAGCGTTTGACAGAATCACGACAGACGAGAGAAAATTCTTTCAAGACTATATAGATGCTGGATTGAGTCATGCAATGATTAACCAATCAGGAATATTGGTTAACACAGTGGTACGATTGATCGCCAAGTTACTGATGGAGTAGTGTTGAAAGATGTACAGAAGGGACCTGCTTATTTTGATACCAGTGCTTCTGCAGTGAAAGATCTCAAGAAAAAGATTGCGCAGATCAGTTCCTTTATATCACCAGAGACACATCCTGAGCTATATGAGACTCCTAAAGCAAAGAAATCAAAGGCCAAGGTGGGAGATGAAGGTGAAGAAGAGGAAGAGGAGGAAGAGCAGGATTCAAGAAATTCCGGTGCAACTCAACATATAGATCAATATGGCAGTCGGATCCTAGTGGTTAATGCTAAAATGGTGTATCCCTCTTACTTCAACACTGAAAACCCACCAAGGAACAAGGGAGTTGATTATCGGGAACAGTCGGTCGAACCTGTTGAGACACTAGTCATAATGACGTCGACTCATGCTCTGATCAATCAAGGGAATTATGCTCAGGAAGATTGGGCAGATAAGATTGCTGATATCATGAAGAATCAATTTGATTGGAAGCCCAAAGGACAATCTTATCTGTATCGGAAGCCATATCCGGATTGGTTTGACACATTGCCAATGCCTGCCTGATTCAGGATTCCTGATTTTTATAAGTTTTCTGGACAAGGAGATGTCACCACTATTGAGCATATTAGTCGATATACTATTCAATGTGGTGAAGTGGCATCAATAGATCCTTTGAAAGTCAGGCTTTTTCAGGTTTTTCGTGATTTTCTTCATTACCACCTAATTCCATTAGTAATTGGGCCGATTTGGAGAAACAATTTCGTGCTTATTTCTTCATGGTAGTACAAGAGACTAGATTGTCTGATTTGACAACTTTCCGACAGAGGAATGGGGAATCGGTCAGCGAGTTTGTCCAGCAATTCAGAGATGTTTGTAGCCGATGTTACTCATTGAACTTGTCAAAGGGACAGCTGGTTGATTTGGCTTTCCAGGGATTGTTACCTCAAGTCAAAGATCGGTATACAAGTCAAGATTTTGAAGGCTTGGGACATATGATTCAAAAACTCTCTCAGCATGAAGGACACAACAATGACTATCGGAGGGAGAAATATCAAAGGAAAATTGCCAACATTGAATATGAACCGGAGGAAGAAGAAGCTGAAGTCGATCTGGCTGAATGGACAAAAAGCAAAAACTTTGTTGCGTGCCCATGGGTGAAGGTTGAGCCAGAGAGGTACAGTTTCGATATTCCTAAAGCCGATAAAATATTTGATTTGTTGCTAGCAGAAATGCAGATCATGCTATCTCTGAACCATACGATTCCTTCTGCTGAAGAGTTAAAGAAGAAGAAATATTGCAAATGGCATAATTCAGTTTCTCATCATACAAATGATTGCAAAGTTTTCTGTAATGAAATTCAATGGGCGATTGAAAAAGGGATCGTTAAGGTTCAAACAGGCAAAAAGCCGATGAAACTTGATGGGCATCCGTTTCCTCAAAATATGGTTGAAATCGGAGCACCCGATAGGAAGATGAAGGCTAGCGTCCTTATATCGGACCATGCAAAGAATTCAGGAGCTGTGGATCCTGAATGCCAAGTGTCGGCCGATGAAATAAGATATCGGAACCATCAAGTTTATCGGGAAGATCGTCGCCGCAGAGAAAAGCCTAGAGTTACATCAGGACAACTCATTGACAAATACATGCGCCAGCAAGAAAGAGATTAGAGTCCTCTGACGAAAAGGTTTGATAATGAAGATCATTGGGGATGTCCGTTCTTTAGCTTTTGTTGGAATGAAAAGTTGAGACTTCCATCAATCTATGATTGTCTAGAGTGCAGTGATCAATATGAAAGTTATCGGGACTCAAAGACACAACGCCATTCTGTGTATGATCGCTTGAATTATGGACGTCGACGTAATTGGCATGTTGAAGTCGCTTATCAGCAAATGCACAAAGATTGGCGTGAATACCCTGATCGGCGTGAGTATGAAAATCGTTGCTATGACCGATGGAACAATGATCGCAATAGGTATGATGATCACCAAAAATATAAAGAAAACTTTGTTTCTGTATATGATCATTTGGTTTACAGAGAAAAAGAAAATAAACAAGAGCTAGAAGATGTGCAGGAACCAGAAGAAAATCGAGAGGTCAAACCAGGTCCACATCCCAAGGTTAATCCACAGTGGTGTCTGGAAGGTTTGACTAAGACCTAAAAGAGAAGGGTTCAGCGTCTCCGATTCAAGGAACAGCTCAGGGAGAAACATCAAGATGATAATTCCAAGATTTAGAGAGCTAAGCCCAAGCGTGATGATGAAGGACCATCGGCATCGACGAACATGGTGTTTGTATTGCCAGTTGAGTACAACGTAAATTCAACCGATGATGGGGCCGATGATGTTGAAGAAGCTATGGCACAATTAGTTTTGCAACCTCAACAAGCTGTGTTTGAAAAGCCAGTTGATGAGAAGTATCAGCATTTGCCATCTCCAAACTTGACCCATTTAATCATTCCTCTCTATTTCCAATAAATTTTCTGTTGGTTCAGAAGAGATATTAGGGTCTTATCCAGCAATTCTCTAAAATTTCATTCTTGCACAGATAAGTCTCTGAACTCCTTTGTGATGTCAAAAAATTATGAGAGAGGTTTTATTTGTGCTATAGCTTCTGATAACTTGGAGATAGTAGCCCTCCAGGCTTTGAGCACTCTTCTTAGGTTCTTGAATTTAGCAGTTATTATCTTAGCTGCATCTGTTGCTTGCACAGGTAAGGACCAACCATGTTGAACTACTGCAATGAAATGCTCATGTTCCATCCAATAATTTTCAAATCTGAAAATATTAGCTCTTGGCACATCTTTGTTGACAGTGATGATGCAAGGAACATGATCAGATGTTTCCATTGTTAAAGTATGGGCTAAAGTGTTTGGGTAGGTATTTGTCCATGAAACTGATGTAAAAAACCAATCAAGTCTTTCTAGGAGAGGTGACTCTTGTTTATTTGTCCAAGTGAATTTTCTACCTTTCAGGGGTATTTCAACTAGTCCCAAAGCACTAATGGCCTCATTGAAAAGCAGTATGTTGTTAACATTTGCCCCCGATTTATTTTTGTCCTCTATCTTTCTGATAGGATTGAAATCTCCAATAATTATCCAATCAATGTGGTCTGGCATTGAAATATTTTTAAACCAATCTAAGAAAATCATTCTTCCTTCATCTGTGCAGGGTGCATAGATATTAGTTAAGATCCAACTAGCCCCTGAATATAGAGAAGTAAATTCAACAGATTGAGCAAAGTCATTCATAAAAATCATTTCACCATCTAACTTTGAGCCATTCCAAGTAATGATTGAGCCTCCTGATGCACCAACCGATGGTAGATAAACAAATTTATTGAGGTAAGAGGGGCGGAAAAGTTTAATTGATTGCAAATCATAGAAATCCCTTTTTGTTTCCTGGAGACATACTACATCACAAGCTGCTTCAGTGATTTTGTCTCTTATAGAATTTTGTTTCTTTTCTGAGTTACTGCCCCAAACATTCCATGACATAATTTTCCAAGATCGAAAATGATTAGAACCATTCATCATGAAACCACTGAAAGAGAACTTTGGATCTCCACATACATAATATGCGGGGTTTTGAGATACCACAAAAGCTGGCAAACAAGTTTGCTTGGCACTGGGCTAGCCATTACTGTTGAGACTGACATTAAGCAAAATACAAAAGATTGTATCTATCTGAAAATAAATAGCCATGAAAATCGGCTAATCATGCTACTATTGCTTTTCATCATTGTCAAGTTGTTTCTTCCTTTGCTCCTTTGCTGGCTTGCTTGAAGCAGCCTTGGAAGCTTCAGCCTTATCCTTTCCTGGCCTTTCCACCTCCTTCCTTGAAGTCTTCTTCTTGGAGAGGAGGGCTTCATCATTGAGATCCTGTGATGGCATATTACAAAAAGTAATTCCCAAATTTTTGACAACTGAGGGAGAAAGGGAAGTAGGCTTAACTGTGCAAGCAAGGCAATTCTTGTCAATGCAGGCACTTGACTTGTACCCTTGCTTCTTGTTCTTAACCCTGAGGCTTCTCCTCAAGTTTCATCTTCAACCAGGAGAAGTGGTGTAGCTACTTTCCCTCTCTTTCTTTTGGGTGTTGCCTACTCTGGAGCAATTTCCTCATTCAACTGACTAGATGATTCAAGCTCTGCTGCCTGATTGAGGCATAAGCCAGTATCCTGTGGGCAAACTTGAGGTATAGTGTAATTCAACATTGAACAATGAAAAGAGTCTTTTAAGAAAGACCAAGCTGCTGAGGTCAGAAAATTTTTAGCCCAGTGGAAATGAGTTGGAGAGAGTAGCAGTGTAGTGAAGAAGTTGCTCCAAATGTCTGGTA
Source organism: Alloteropsis semialata (assembly GCA_004135705.1). Lineage (NCBI taxonomy): Eukaryota > Viridiplantae > Streptophyta > Magnoliopsida > Poales > Poaceae > Alloteropsis > Alloteropsis semialata. The sequence continues at coordinate 37,872,573 of CM014273.1, forward strand.
TGGCCACTCTGGGCGCCATAGGGGAGAGCTCATTAAAGAACTTTGCCTTCAGTCTATATGTATCTGGGTGTATACCATTATGCAGTTGCTGCAAACTGTTATCAGCATGAAAGAAAGTTCTAACCATTCCCACATTGATGGTGTCCACATCCTAGCTTCAGGATTCTCAACCACATTACTATTGGGTAGAAGTTGTTCAGGATTGAAATGTGCAGGCAAGCCCAGAGCAAAATTGAGATCCATTGGAGCAGCATTGTTAACTGAACTTTCAGAGGAAACAAAAGACAGATTGTCAGAAAAGCTAATTGGAGCGTCACCTTGGTTTTGGAGCATCTGATTCAGGACTGCAGCATGTTCTTGCATAGCATTAAAGTTAGCTAAATTTTGTTCTTCTTTCTCATTAAACTCTGGGACTAGAATGAATTCCACATTCTCATTTAATTCAAGTCCATTCGCATTCTCTGGCACCTGCAGTTCAGCATTAAGATTTAAATCAGGTATCACATGTTCATGATTATCACCTTGCTGAGGCTATGGATTCCATTCTGGCCAAACTGGTGCGACAGGTTGTGGTGCCATGGGTGGGACATTTGCAGCATTCTGCCAATTATTCTGAATACCATTTACTGGTTGCCCATAACCCACAAAATCAAAAGGAGCCTGACCATTGTTGTTAGTAGGTGGTGATTCATCAGCTGGAAGGGCTCCAAGCATTTTGTGACGAAGAATCTCACATTGAATAGTCCAGGACTGACCATTAAATTCCTCACCATCTGTAAAGAGGATAAAACTGGGCACTGCCTCTAGTTCTGTTACACGTGCTTGAACTAGAAGCCTGTAGGGGTGATCATTGTCATGTTCCCAGGAAAGCAATCGAGCAAAGTCCCCAATAGCATGTTCTATATCTTCCTGCTCCCAGTTGTCAAGATTATAGCCAAGCAACATAAGCCAACATTCATGATTAAAGGTGACTGCATGCCAATTTCTACCCTCATTGTGCTTTTGGACTATGATTCGACCCCCTTCAAAGAAATGTGGGCTATTGATGACCATGTTATCTCTATCATAAACATACTCAAACTGGACCAGAGCCTGCCCTAAATGACTCGGATAGATATTTCTGATCTGGAGATACCTATGATCCACAAATAACTCATGGAGAACATTGGCAATAACTGGAAACTCCACCTCAATCTCTGGCATTGGGTCAATAGTGCTGATGGCATACTCCTCATGCATTCTAGGGCGACGAGGAACAATCGCTTGAGACATCTGCACTCGATTCTGGATCCCCTGCTGCAATTGGAAACCAGGGGGCATGAAGGGTCGAGGATCAGCACGCTGTAACGCCATTGTTGCTTCGGGTTCTTTGGATTTCGATGGAGGATTGGGGTTTTCTTGCTCTTCCTCAACAGAGGCGGTTATCGGTTGAGGAGACCAAGGGATGCGCGTATAGCTATACTTACCCAAAGAAGAGCGACAATAGTGGCCAAAATTGGAGAAAGTCTCGGAGGGCCCATCTGCCATAGGCACTGATTTTCAAAACCAACATGATTTGGGTCTACTTCTCATTGACTCCTGGGGCAGAATCCACGGCACCGATACAACTGTTCCGAACTTACCAAATAAGTGAAAACCAAATTCTATAAAACTGGCGAAGATTCCGTTAGTGCCTACCGAACTGCTCTGCATTGATTCTGGCGCTTTCTTTGTAAACCACGTGTTGGTTGTAGGAAAAAACACTGGAGAAAATGAGTCCTTGTAAAAATAGTCTGCAACTTTATTGGCCGGATTGAATCCATGCGGCATATCAGGACAATTCAATTTTATGTGCCCCCAGTCTTTGCAGTGATGACAACGGATTGCGTTCCTGCATGCATTGCATCCATGCAAAGAAGATAAACAACTTGAGCAAGGAGCGAGCGTATTTTGTACCTTTACCATTGGAGTAGACTTAAAATTTGAACGTTGCTGCTGAAACGATACTTTTGAAAAAGACCAATGAATTCCTGACTGAGAATTTCTGATGAGATCGTCGTTGTTCAGTATTGAGAACACCGAAGAACGCTGATGCTGCGATCTTGCAATGGAGTTCACTGGAATACGATTTGCCCCAGAAAGAGGTGGAGAGCCAGTTTTGACAACAGAAGCATATGAACGCTTATCTTTCTTGGATTGCACATAAGACCATGGAAATTCTGCTTTGATTGCTGCCTTTGATTGTTGCAACACGATCATTGAACAAATTGAAAACCACTTTGAAAGAATCACAAGTATGAGAACCAAGATCATAAGTCATGAGGCCAACTGCACGAGGTGCAACCTTGAACTTGAAGATCCAATCATCAATTTCAGAAGTTTGTAACAGAAATGAAGGAGCACCAATCACCAATTCAAGAATGCAGCTTGCATTCTCCTCATTCAGGCGAAATTTGGATCTTGGGAATGCTGCCACCAGCCAGAAACCCGAATGACCAGAGGCTGCGATTGAGGAGTTGAGCTGAGATTATACCTTAGTAGAGAAGGCCCTTCCTGGACGGAGATCAAGGTCCATGGAGGGCAGATCCGGGTGGGCAGGGAGGGATTCTCAGAGGAGATCATGGCAAGAGGAGGATCGCCATTGAGTCGCTGAGAGGAGCCATTCCGCTGTGCTCCTCGTTAACCCCCTTTCCGCTTGGGTCCAAAAGATGTTCGGAAAAACAGAAGGGCTACATGGAGTGGCTCGAGGGAAAACCAGCCAAGTCAGTGGTGTACATGTCTTATGGGAGCACGTTGTCATATAACATCCAACAGGTCCAAGAGATTCTTCTGTAAGTTTGTTAAACTCTTTGCTTTCTTTAATTTATTTCCGCTGTTGCCAGGGGGGCTTTGCCCCATGGTGTTTGCTCAAAAAAAAAAGAAGTTTTATTGCGATGATTGCAATGTCAATGCACAAGTATCTGTTTTTATGAGGACTTCGCGTGCTGGATGAATATTAGTCTGACAGAACTTTTATAGTTAACCACATTTTCAGAAATTGTAAACAATATATTCACCAAAAAATAATTTAGCAAAAACAACTCTAGAGAAGCTTAAGGTTGTGACTCACATGATATTAGGACTAAGAAATCCTTCGTATTTGTCTTCTAATGCCTGAGGTGAGTCCCAGTGAAAAAGGGTGACAAATGGTTGCACCCCTGCAAATTAAATGCTTAACATTATATACTATTGGATCACAAGAGGCTAACCAAAACATATCAAGACATGCATGGATACCTTTCAACAACAGTTCATCGATGAAATTGTTGTAGTATCTGACACCTTCACTGTTGACTCCACCACTCAGACTTCCATCTGTCATTAGATTCAGCTAGCTAAGTTTGGTTTGATCGATCTACTTGGACTTTGGAATATGTCCGAACATCTGAACAATAGTTAATTACTTGGAAGAATTCTTGTCCAGGAGATGGAGAATCTGTATGCATCCATTCCCATATCCTTCATGAGGCGCACATCTTCCTTCATTTTTGGGGCATTTTCTCCCCATGGATCAGTGGTGTAACAATATGTTTTTGTAATTTTGTTGGTAATTTGGATAAACTTTAAAAATAGTGTGATAAGCGTTGTTAGGCACAACTTGGAGCGTATAATTCCTTGAAACCAATGAAGGAATTATTTAATTAGAAAGATGAAGACCTGGTTTATTAAGATATTAAAATTCTGCGTACTTTGTAGAGATGGTAAGAACCCACAGCAACATCCCCGTTGCTTCTGTCAATAATTTTATCTGCCAGATCAGAAAATTGTTAAAAGTTTCAACGATGGATCTCAAACTATTAATATTACTTCTTGTCATTTTAATTGAAAATACTAGTTTCCAGGTATGTCCGCAGACTAAGTCAAATATAGGCCATGATTGTACGATTTGTTTACTTTAGCAAATCTCTGCCACAAGAAATTTGTTTACATGAACATAATAATCGCAGTGGCGTTTACTAATGGCAAAGCCATCGACAAATGGATAGGCCAATTGTCAAGAAAACATGCCAGCTGTGTTAAGAATATAGATGTGTATGTCTTCGTAGGCGTACATATTTATGTAAACAGCTTCATATAAATACATAAAAACGTGGTGAATAGTACGAAGCAAATTATCATAAAATTCTTTTTCCAAAATGTTGTATATAGAAACATAGTAGTCTTCTATTCATCATTATTTTCGAAAGCATGAATGTCATTTTGACAATGTAGGTACCAACACCCATGGTGGATGTGTATATTGAGTTATATTGACATTCTGATTAAGTATGCATTTCAAGTGCAATTTTGTTTGCAAGTCTGCATTTGCATATTATTGTCTCCAATGTTCCCCCTGACAGGGATTGCCGTCAGGAATCATTTTGCTGACGGTTCCTATCAGAAGTACATCGTGGAGCACCCAGCACCCGCCAGCCTACTGTCACGAATACTTCCATGTCGCTTAAGTATTTCATTGCCTCCTATCCTAACAGGTAACATGAGTTCGTCAGGAAATGTAAACCACATTGGCCTTGCACTCTTACTACTGATGGTTACAGTGGTCCTCCCATTCTCTTGTAGTCGAGGCGATGATGCTTTAAAATTCATGTATAGATGGGAAAGCATATATGTGCGAGCCATATCGAAAGACAAATTTAGACTTGCCTGGGTGTTGATGAGTGAATGTGTCCCAGATGCTTGGTCCTCTGCCCCCCTCCATTACGCCACCCTCATACTGCATGTAAACATCAAGAAAAGTCGATTGACTCCTACTTGAGTAATCAGGCAATGGATCCTATATGCCGTTTTTACTCATGTTCATTTACTCAAAATTTGTTGCCAATAACATGTGTAGTGAACATTACTGTCGCAGGACGCATCCATTTACATGGTTTACTGTACTACAGATTTCTTACTAGTCCTAAAATGCATATGCCAAATTAAACTCACAGATTAATGAATCAGATGAAACTTTGCATAGCAGATGACAAATGGGAACTCAAACGGTCTCACTGCCCTATCTGAATGAAAAATAAGAACATTGCTATTACTATATATATGAAATGGCAGAGAACTCACCTGATAGGAAGCAGACGATGTGCCGAATATGAACCCCTCAGGGAAGCTTCTCCGGCTTATCGGCGGCGGGCCGGCACCATCGTAGGCACCTAAAGCGACAGCTAGGAGGAGGAACGGAAGTAGAAGACGACTCACGGCCATTGCTGTGTGTGACGACAGAGTGGATCGAGCTTTGCAAACAGCTATGTTCTCTTGGCACCCCCATATGTAGGTTCATACATGGCCGTCCAAAACGTTGCATTGTTTGTCTTCAAGGGGTGCTGCAGGCCACCATGACAGACAATAGAAAATTCCTCGCGCCTATCATCAGACTAGGACGTATTTGTTTCCGCTTATAATCAGCTTATCCGTCAAAATAAGCGAGAATCCCACCTAAACACCTTGATTATTTTCGTTTATTCTCGATTCTCTGATAATCCATTTCAGAGATTTGAACTACAATAATCGAGAATCAAGAAAATTTTTGCTTATCTTAGAATCTAAGTATGGTTGAGAAAAACGGAAACAAATACACCCTAAGTTGGTGCCTCAGTTTTTTATTTTTTTAAGAAAAATAATGGCACGAGTGCCACGTGTCTTTGCGTTAATGGGCATGACAGTTGCAATACAAACTGACAAAAAGGAAAAAACAGAGACGGCAATTTTCTTTTCGGCGGGGATGAGACTGAAAGCAAAAGAGTATAGAACCGGTTGCGCTGAAAAGGTCAACTGCCTGGGGCTGGAGACGCTCGGCCTATGCCGAACTGGTTTGACACAGTCTCGCCGAGACCGGGATTAGTTTATGTTTTCCACAACATTTGATCCTATACACATTTCAGAATTTGAGATTATTAGTGGTGCTATAGTCAACATGTGTATAGCTGAGATAAGGTGGTGGAATAAACCAATCATATGCATGACATGTGGCACAATTTGAGTACTTGTGATATATGGGTGGTCATTAATTAGTTTAAACTCAAACTTAAAATGTTTTCCCGTCAACGTTTTTCTTCTATCTATTTGAACCACCATGTTGTATAGAATACATTCAACAAAATGAAATCCGATATGCATGTACTTTACTTATTTTCATTAAATTTAAAAATTCCAAATTTCGAATGTATTACTTTAATTTTTTGAACACAAATTTTCCACATTTTGGATATATATATGTCAGTGTTTTAGACCGGCAAATATTTGGTTACTTGGGCACCCTACTTTTTCGTGGAGATCGATCACAACAGATGAAAAGAGACACGAGATTTATACTAGTTTGGACGTAAAAATCCTATGTCCAGTTGTTTCTTGTATTGATTCAATGAGTACAGATTACAATAGCGTATCGAGTATTCTCTGGTGGTTTGGTCTAAGTTGGGATACCCTCTATGTACAGGATCCCCCACTATTTTATATCCAGGGTGACTTGGCTTACATGCTAGGACTCAATCTCTTGATCGAATCTTCCTTCCTTGAATAGGCCATCGTAGGAGTCTTCTGGTCCTCGGTGTCCATGGTCGGTAATCCTCATGGTCGGGGACCCCGGTATTATGGCCGCAATAGTATCCCTCGAGCCTGTCTATCCAGAAAAGGTTGTGGAGTTTGGTCTTCAGGTCTTTTTATTCCTCGGGCGTTTTGGTAGGGCATCAAAATATCCCTGCCAACTACTAGTGGTGGAAATTTGAAAAGACTAGGAATCTTTGTTGAATAACCTGCATCGGGATGATAAGCTCAAAAAATAGTTAAGTGCCATAAACAGGGTTATGGTGTTATATGCTTCGAGATCTTCTGACATGAGGATTCTATGATCGGGCATTTTGTAGTCATCGAGACTTATATAATTGAGATTTGATCTTTGGAAGTTTTGTGATCAGGCACGTTGAGATCAAACGCTCACACTCTTGTCCTTTGATCTGAGTAGATTTGTCCTCAGCGTTTCTTGTGATCGGGTACCTCGCAATTGGGTACTTTTTAACCAAGTTATTTTTTCTTGTCAGGAGTTGGCTATTAGCCCCCAGCCCGAACATATGTTTTTCGGTGATTTCTCATTGAAGCAGAGATGCGCCAGAAAAGTCCTACAGGTGCAGTCCTGCTTCCAAATCTGTTCAGTTGATGGATGAGTCCTGACAGATGGTGTCGATCAGACCCTAAGCTCTTGCGTATCAATCTCTATAGGCCAGCATAACTCTTAACTCCCCCTTTTGTTTTACACCATGCTAGTGTAGTCTTGTGCATGCAACAATAGGAGATTTGGATCTCGGCGAGTGAATGCTCTGTCAGCAAGCATGTTGACATGTGGTACGTTGTGTCAACACTATCGTGGCTTTCCGCATTTTCATTTTGGCCATCTACTACGCTTAAGCCATATTCGAGAATTTCTAGTATTTGGGACTCCAGCGGTCCGTCGTACTGTGTATTCCGTGCAGTAGACTTTGAACATCTAGAGTCGCTTAGGATTTTTAGAAAGAACATGCTCTAGATGTTGTCGTAGAGCTGTGCCAACAGATGATCTTGTCCAGTGGATGAACAACGGAGCACTGATTGTAAATTCGAGTGGACGATGGAACCTCGAGTATATTCTATTCTAAATTCTCAAAAAAAATTAGTAACCAGCCCTCAAGTACACACTTGAGGAGTTACTTTGAGAAAAATTACAATAAAAAAATAACATAGGAAAATTGAATATTGCAAAGAATGAAAATTGATCAATATAACGAAAAAAGAGTCCTTTGGCTTGTTCGGGCTATTTTGGTAGTATACATTGTTTATTTGGGTTGTTAGCAGCTGAGAATGAAAAAATGCTTTAAATGATGCAGCCAGCAGCGGCGCATGAGGCCTGACCAACCCCAAGCTGTGGCAGCGGAGGAGCACCACTGGCGTGCCCACGCGGGGCTCCGGCGGCACCGCTCGGACGGGCGCCTCAGCTAGAGAGCCTCAAAGGCGCTTCGCCGACCCTCGCCTAGGCACGTGGGTGTAGTAATGATGCCCATGAACCACACGAGTGGTAACATGGCGTCCCCAAGTGGCGAGACACCAGCTGAGCGAAGCTACGGCGCAGCGCCAGGCCCTCCCCAAGGGCGGGCAGAGCTGCAATGCTTGTGGCGTGGTTGGCCGGCGATGGAGCTGGCGAGCACACATCGGCGACAGAATACGGGGTCCTGCTCCGGTGCCATGGCAGGGGTCGTCCCTTGCTCCAGTAGCTCGGCCATGGCTGGAATGGGAGGCGGAGAAACGAGGCGACACGACCACAGCTGGGGATCAGTATAGTTGGCCAAATGGGCCAGGCCCGCTGGGCGGCACTGGCACGGACCGAAGAAGCACGGCCCTAGAACGGCCCGGCACGAGGCCCACCGTGCCAGGTGCCGTGTTAGTGCCTGGCCCAGTGCCGTGCTTGGGCCGCATTCGCGGCACGGGGCACTAGAACGGGCACGGCACGGTTAAAGGGCCGGCCCGGCTGCGGCACGGCCGGCCGCCGAGAGCCGGTTGCTGTCACGATGCCTAGCTTCCCTGCCGGCCGCCGCAACCCTTTCTCCCTCACGATCCTCTCTGCCTGGGGTTGGAGGCGGCACCACGGCGGCGTGGTGCCACGGTCGGGCGCCGGCGGCGACCGCCGCAACCTCCCTCCGCCCCGTGGCCGGCCGGCCCCCTCCACCTCGGTGCCGCCGCCGCCCCATCTTCTCCCCTCCTCCCCAGCGTTGGCCAGCGGCGCCCGCCGCCGTCGATGTGTCACGGCCGCTGCTGCTAGTGCCGGCTGCCGGCACGAGCACTGGCGTGCCGCCGTGCCCAATGGCACGACACGGCACGCTTAAGCCCCCATAGGGTCGTGCTAGTGCCGGTGCATCAGCACGGCGGCACTGTCTGGCACGGCACGGTAGGCTGCCGTGCCTCACCGTGCCCGTGCCTCGCCGTGCCGTGCCTCACCGTGCTCGTGCCAGTGCCGTGCCGTGCGGCCCGTTTGGCCACGTATAGGGATCAGACGTATCTATGACGCGTTGTATAGGCGGAGGGGGGAGGGTGGCATGATAGGCAGTGGTGGTGCAGCTAGAGGCAGGAGCGACGAGGATGAGTGGTTTGCTAGCGACGGGCGGTGGCGGTGCAGCCAGAGGCAGGATTGACGAGGACGAGTGGTTTGCGGGCGATGGGCGGTGGAGGTGCAGCCAAAGCAGGTGCGGCAAGAACGAGTGGTTTGCCAGCGATGGGAGACGAGCGGATTTTGCGATGGTTCGCGTCATCTCCGGCAGGCGGTGTGGTGAGCCCCTGGCGCAGGCGGTTTGGCAAGCTCGGCCTGTGGCGGAGCGAACGAGATGAGCTCGGGTGGCCGGCACACAATGTAGCTAAGGTGCTCGCTTTTGGACACCCGATTGTGATCGAACGGTTGAGAGAAAACGAGTGACGTGGCCATATGAGAGCCCAGATATAATGAGTAATTCCTCATCAACATATTTGTCGCCATTATTAATTTTTTATCATGACTTTGACAATTTTTTATTTTAAATATTGTGTGTATCATTTATACTGATTGTGATTTGCTTTATCATTATAATGTGACATATTTTTCATATTTGTATAAAAATTTGAATAAGATGAATGATTAAACGTATTAAATGATGACAAATATTTCGATACGGAGGGAGTACTTGACTACAATAAATTATATTACTATGTAAATTTGTAAACAAAATAACGCAGATAGTATACATCTCCGTTTTATAAGATGATTCCTTCTCGGCTGTCAGCTACTGACCTTTTTTACCCATTATTTATCTTTTTTTGCCTTTCATCATTTAGTAATACTCTGTTCCTTTTTACCAATTACTTAAACTTTTTTAAAAAATAATGTTTTAATCGTTTACCCCTTAGGGGCTGTTTGGAAGACGTGTATTTGGTCCAATACCCCCGTAAAATACAGGCCACACAAATTTTCCGCGGACCAGAAATGGCTGCTTGGATGGCCAGTATTCCAGAAAATTTTACGGCCGGTTTGGATCATTACATCTGGAAAAAAATAATCTTCTTACCAGGCGACGCTATTTTTCTGACGATTATCGGGCAGCGCTCGAACTCGACGGATGGAGCTCTCAACAACCTTGCGACGGTGGCCTTTCAATTTTACTCTGTATCTAGCCTAAATCCACGCAACTATCGTCGTAGCCGGCCTTGATTTGCTCCTTCTTCGACGACGGTGGATCGATCCGCGCTGCCATCCTCGATGGCGGCCTCGATCTACGTGGTCGGCATCAATCGCCATGGTCGCCGCCTCAGTTCCGATGAGCGGAGCGCCGGAGCCCATCTATCGGCAAAGGCACGCAGAGAGGTGCGCAGCAAGGAGGCATCTCTCCCTCTCTCGGTGGGCTCTGATCTGAAACTGTTGGGCACCAGTCTGAGCCCTGTTTTTGATATAAAAGCTCCAATTGATGCCTCCTCTGAAATTTCAAATCTTGATCAAAGGAAGTGCTAAATGATTGCCAGCCTTTTATCAACGACATATAAAAAGATTAGTTGGCTTGATCTATTGATTGGTGGATTCCTGAGTTGAACAAATATGCGATCTGTGAGCTCATGAAACTATAATTTGATTGGAAAATTTGGTTTTATTTTGAATTTGGAATTTGTCCGATTGATTTGTGACTTCGTGTTGTGATGGGCAACAGAAAAACTAGAGAAGAATCAGGAGATATGATTACCCAAACAACATTTTACTGGTGTGAGGGTTTCTGTAGTCTATACAGGTGAAAAATAATACGATGATGCCAAACAGGCCCTTAGGAGGTAACCTTTAACTTTGACCTTGAAACATTGTTTGGACAGGCAACAATGCCCGACAGAGTTTTTAGTTCTCCTCCTCCTTTGGATATTACAAATCACAATTAGAAGATTCAATCCAGGGCTGGTGAATGAACGGACTCGGAAACTATGCTACTTATTACTATGCACCAGGACTGGTCAATCCAGCTTCATCTTGATTGATGCCGAATTGTCGCAGGGGCCAAAGGAGAAAGTCAATCATGGACCCAATATTTTTTTTCCAGTGAACACTATAGAATTGTAGAACCGAACCAGATTCAGGCCTACTTCTTGACTTGAACAACCATGTTGGACTCCTCCAAAATAAACAATCATGGCCATATCCATGGTCGTCATGTCCTCATCATCACCTTGGGCGATCTCCACTCTTGGATTATATTCTCCCCTCTCACTCATGGCCTCATGGGCTAACTCAACACACGCATTACATGGCCAATCTGGGCCTGCGACTCTCGAGATGGGCTTGCAGACACGAAGGCCCATCTTCCTTGCTGGATAGGGAACAACAGCACTAACATATCGTCAAGGGAATATGCATGGCAAATAGCAGCACGGGGGAATGATGGTAGACTTCTTCACATGTTAAGTGGGGCTTCCTTTGCTACATAATGAAGTATAGTGGGTATTTATTTTTGAGTAAGGAAGTCGCCCATTCTAGGGGACCCATGCATATCATAACCTAGGACCAAGAGGCGGTGGCACTACAATGAGCTTACAAAGATCATCTCAGCAAGCTGAGGAGAACAACATGAGGTTGACATGGCCAAAAAGAGAAAAGTTACAGAATGAGAGGTTAAAAGGGCACACAACAACTTCTGAGCCTAGCTTGAGCGAAGTCCACCAAAAATGCATTCTACCAATCTTCATTGTTACCACTGCCGACCAACTTGCTTTGCCAGGTTCACCATAGCCAAAGTGCTACCACAACACACCTCGCAGCTATGCCGCCCTGTGAGCACCCTCCAACGATTTGGGAGGGTTTTCCAACAGAATGGGGGCTAAGGGTGGGGGAGACAACTTGACCAAAATGCCACTAGAAACGACGACCTCCCTTCGAGCTGAGGGCAACACAAATTACGGTACGTCCAAGTTCCGCATACCGCCATCCAACGCCTTTCGAGGGGAGGAAGCCCCAAAGAAGGGAGCGCCGGCAAAGGCGACACACAACGTTTGATTTGGTATCTCTATAAACAAGAAAAGTGCCGACGAAGTAGAGGTGCTAGCAGAGGGCACTTGTAGAACCATAGTAGAATCCAAAGGAGCACCAACAACCTTCTCTTTTGCTGCAAACACAGAGGGGGGGAGCAGTGGTCTTTCGAGGAAACCACTGCCGAGACACTTACTTGCCAGGTTCATCGTAGCCAAAGTGCCATCACAACACCCCTCGCAGCTACGCCTCCCTGGGACCACCCTCCAACGATTTAGGAGAGTTTGCTGACAGAATGGGGGCTAAGGGTTGGCGGATTATGTTGACCAAAATTTCGCTAGAAACGACGACCTCCCGTCATGCTGATGTCAACACCAATTGAGGGACATCCAGTTGCCACGTACCGCCTTCTGACACCCTTCGAGGGGAGGAAGCCCCAAAGGAGGGAGGGCCGACAAAGGAGATGCCCAGCATTTGATATGGTGCCTCCATCAACAAGGAGGGTGCCGACGAAGTATAGGCACCAGCAGCGGACACTTGTGGAAGATGGCGGCGTGGGCAATGGTCGTCACCGGCGGCGAAGGCACAGAGGAAGTAGTCTATTTGATGGAGGTACACGGCGTCTGAGGACATCATCATCATCGGCTCGTGCAGGCAGGCAATTGCTTTTGCTGAGACCTCAATCCTCTGAGGGCGCCGGTTCTGACCAAGGAAAGCTGGAATGGAGGTGATGTGGACTGTGTAGGAGGCGTAGGCCCCTGTAGCGGGGCCACAAACCCCTCCGACAGCAAGCGAGAGCGGTGCACCGCACTCGGGGCGTTACTTCGGACCGGTGGGTTTAGCCCCTCACGGAGCGGCGCGGCCAGGACCTGATGGTGCTACTCGGCCAGCGTGGGCTCAGCGGTGGAGTTCCCCTGAGGCGGCATAGCCAAGGCCCGATGGCGGCCGAATCCAGGCTCCTTGAGGCCCGTCGCTGTCCCCCACCACCCGCGCGCCGATGCTAGGTCACCAACGAAGGCACCAGCGATGCGGAGGAGGTGGCATCAGAAGTGGAGGAGGTGGGCCGGGGCGAATCTAGTGTTTGCTCGGGTGGGGAAAAGGAGAGGTGGGAAAGGAGCTAGGCCGTGTAGCCTGCCCCACCGTCGCCTTCCTTGCGGCCGTCCGGACTTCCGGCAGCGGGCGACGGCGAGGTGGGGGGCAGGCGTGGAGGGTGGCGGCGCGGGGCGCTAGGACCTTGCTGTCTCAAAAACCTGCTCACACTACCAGAGAACCCACCATCCATCCACCGACTTCGGTCATGGTTGTATTGGACCCGGTACCAATGCTTGCATTGGTACCGGGTCCAACGGTCAAAAAGTTTGCGCCATCATAGGCACCAACCGGTACCTATGATCCGACATTGGTACCGGTTGGTGTCACCAACCGGTACCAAAGTGACCCCCTTTGGTACCGGGTGTTGCCACCAACCGGTACCAAAGGGGCCCTGCGTATAAAGGGGCCTTCTTCCTCCCCCAGCCCGAGCCATGGCTCATTTCTTCATCCTCCATTGAGCTCGGGTTGGGGAGCTCATGCCCAAAATTTTCATAACTTTTAGAGATTTTGCAAACCAAGTCCGCTAGAAGGTTAGCAACTTCATCCTCTCTCTTTTGACGGTTAGTATGGTCTGTTTCATGCTCTATGTTTTGAGTAATTTGTGTTTTGTGGAATGGATTGAAATAAGAGATTTTAGATTTAATCTTCATTTTTATTATGAATTTGTAGTAGAGAACCACTATATAGTTAGTTGTTGCATATGTAGAGATGATGCACAAATTTTTAGACATTGTTTAGATTTTTGGATTATTTGTAGATACTTTAAATGATTTTCATATTTATGCTTATTATGATTTTTAGATATTATAAATGATATTCATATTTAGGGTTATTAGAATTTTTACAGATTACAAATGATATTCATATTTAGGCTTATTACGAACTTTAGAAATACATCTTTTTAGAGGCTTCAAATGATGTTGATATTTAGGGTTATTAGGATTTTTTGAGATTATAAATGATATTCTTTTTTTTTTGAACGGACAGCAGGGGAGGCCCCTACTGGTTTTTTTCTATTAAGGAGAAATGGATATTTACATGTTACAAGGCCTCAGGCCCAAAGTTGAAGAAAGGGAAAAAAAAAGCTAACGGAAATTACATAACCAAGATTCCAACTCCAGCTTCAAGGAAGGCTTAGCTCTATGTATAACAAGGCTAAATTCCTCCCTGAATACCATCTTCCATCGGCGCAGAGAGAGAGGTACCCCATCAAAAATAACTTCATTCCTGTGAGTTCAAATGATGTTGATATTTAGGGTTATTAGGATTTTTTGAGATTATAAATGATATTCTTATTTAGTTAGATTTTAAATTCAATTTTACTTCTCATAGTTGTCAATATCTTGAACTAAACAATTCAACTCTAGGCATGTCTATGATGATATCAAATTTTACCTAGTTTTCTAGCTGGGTAACATATGATGACCTTGAGCTTGAGCTTGTATTGTATAGTATGCTTCTCATGGTTGTCATCAAACCATGAGACACATCCATGCCCAAGCAACGGATCGGTTGTGATGGTTGGGCTGGGTGTGTCTCATGGTTCCATGCCTACCATGAACCAATTTTTTTTTACCACCTGTAATGTTTCTTATGCTCCAAGTTCAAGGTCAAATGAAAGACAACATATCTGAGGCAAATCACTCCTTCAATTTTTTTTGAGATGAGCAAAAGTAAGACATTAATGATTTTGGAATGTGGTTGTCTACCATTGTACCCTTGGTTTGTTGCAGGTTTTGGAAACCTCCCGATGCAGAGGAGGTGCTGTCAAAATTTTTAGAGATTATAAAAGATATTCTTGTTAAGGCTTATTACGAACTTTAGAAATACATCTTTTTGGTGGCATCAAATGATGTTGATATTTAGGGTTATTAGGATTTTTAGAGATTGTAAATGATATTCTTATTTAGGTTTATTACGAACTTTAGAAATTCATATTGGGGGCTGAATTTTTCATTGTATTTTGTGAATAGATGAATCGGCAATGGATGTACAATGCGGATAGACGCTCATCTGACTTCATTAATGGCGTTCATCAATTCCTCGACGCGGCAGAGGCTAACTCGACCTCGGGTTTTATATGCTGTCCATGCAAGGTCTGTGAGAATGAGAAGGATTATCACATCTCGAAGAAGGTGGTTCACACACACTTGCTTAGGAGTGGTTTCATGCCTAACTATATCTGTTGGACCAAACACGGTGAAGCAGGGATATTCTTTGAAGAAGGTGATGACAACATCCCGGACTTTGCACAATACGGTGCCTTTGCAGATGATACAGCAATGGGCGAGGGTGAAGCAGTTGCAGAAGATGAGGATGATGACGCCTTAGGTGGCATGATCCGTGATGAAGAGAAAGACTGCGAAAGTGCGAAAGAGCGGAGAAGATGAAGCGTTTGTTGGAGGACCACAAAACATTGTTGTACCCAGATTGCAAAGAGGACCAGAAAAAGTTGGGTACCACACTGAAACTGTTGCAATGGAAGGCAACTAATGGCTTGTCTGACAAAGGTTTTGGAGAGATATTGAAAATGATAAAGAAGATGCTTCCAGAAGGCAACACATTGCCCGAAACAACATACGAAGCAAGAAAAATCGTTTGCCCTCTAGGACTGGAAGTACAAAAGATACACACATGTCCCAATGATTGTATCCTTTATCAGGGCAAGGCGTACGAATTTTTGGATGCCTGTCCGGTTTGCAATTGTTCGCGGTATAAAATCAGGCGAGACGACCCTGGTGATGTTGAGGGAGAGCCCCCCAAGAAGCGAGTCCCTACCAAGGCGATGTGGTATTTCCCTATAATACAACGTCTGAAGCACTTGTTCAGAAACAAAGAGCATGCTAAATTAATGCGGTGGCACAAAGAGGATCGGAGGGAAGACAATATGTTGAGACACCCCACTGATGGGTCGCAATGGAGAAAAATCGACAGAGCGTTCCTAGACTTCGCAGAAGATGCAAGGAACATAAGATTTGGTTTGAGTACGGATGGCATGAATCCTTTCGGTGATATGAGCAGTAGCCACAGCACTTGGCCCGTGACTCTTTGTATGTACAACCTTCCTCCGTGGATGTGCATGAAGCGGAAGTTCATTATGATGCCAGTGCTGATCCAAGGGCCAAAGCAGCCTGGCAACGACATTGATGTGTATCTAAGGCCACTAGTTGAGGATCTTTTGTTGTTGTGGGGCAAAGATAGTGTAAAGGCATGGGATGAGCACAAGCAAGAGGAATTTAACCTACGAGCATTACTGTTTGTGACCATCAATGATTGACTTGCACTTGGTAACCTGTCGGGACAGTCAAACAAGGGATACAAAGCATGCACGTATTGCCTAGAACACACCGACTGCATTTACCTAAAACATTGTAGAAAGTGTGTGTATATGGGTCATCATCGATTCCTTTCTGAGAAACATCCGCTAAGAAAGAAAGGAAAGCATTTTGAGGCGAAAACTCGTATCAAACCAAGGCATCGGGATGGAAAATATGTATTTGCTATGGTAAAAGATGTGAAGGTGGTCTTTGGGAAGGGACCTGGCAGCCAGCCAGCGGCAAGTGAAAATGGAAAGCACCCATGTGGAAGAAAAAGTCAATATTCTGGGACTTGCCATATTGGGAGGTCTTAGATGTCTGCCACGCAATTGATGTGATGCACCTGACCAAAAATCTTTGCGTAAACGTGCTAGGGTTCCTTGGTACTTACGGAAAGTCAAAAGATACGCTAGAAGCACGACAGGACCTGAAACGTATGAAACAATGAGATCCCCTGCATCCTGAGAAAAGAGAGAAATGGCGTTGGAACTTACGTCCTGCTAGCTACACTCTAAGCAAGGAGGAGAAGGCCAGCATGTTTGATTGCTTGAACAGTATTAAGGTCCCTTCCGGCTACTCATCGAATGTAAAGAGTCTGATAAATATGAAAGAGAAGAAATCCGTACACCTCAAGTCCCATGACTATCATGTGCTGCTCACACAATTGCTTCCGGTGGCGCTGAGGGGAATTCTACCCGTTAATGTCCGAACAACTATTGTGAAGCTATGCGCCTTCCTCAATGCAATCGACCTGAAGGCAATCGATCCCAGTAATCTAGCAAAGCTGCAGGATGATGTGGCCCAAAGCCTTGTCAGCCTTGAGATGATATTTTCTCCGTCTTTCTTTAATATTATGACGCATCTCCTGGTCCATGTTGTCAAAGAGATTGGTATTCTTGGTTCTGTATTCCTACACAATATGTATCCTTTTGAGAGGCTCATGGCTATTCTAAAGAAATATGTTCGTAACCGTTCTCTTCCAGAAGGATGCATTGCCAAGGGATACAGAACAGAGGAGGTCATTGAATTCTATGTTGACTATATCCCTGAACTGAAACCAATTGGACTACCTGAGTCACGCCATGAGGGGAGACTACTTGGAAAGGGCACGTTAGGAAGGAAATAAACAAGGTGTAACAACTACGATTTATTCATGAAAGCCCATTACACTGTATTGCAGTCATCAACCATGGTGGCTCCTTACATCGAGGAGCACAAGACTATAATATGCTACCAAAATCCAAGAAAGTCTGACAAGTGGATTACACGCTATCACATAGAAACTTTCGCTGGTTGGTTGCGATAAAAGCTCATGGGTAATGAGACAATACATACATAGTTGGCATATTTGGCAAGGGGACCATCATCCTCATTCTTGACGTTCCAAGGCTATGACATAAACAGGTATACATTTTACACGAGAGCCCAAGACGACAAAAGCACCAACCAAAATAGTGGTGTCTGTATAGATGCCTATGACAACAAAGGGAACAGGGACTCATATTATGGCCAGATAGAGGAGATCTGGGAACTAGATTATGGACCTTTGAAAATACCTCTTTTTCGGTGCAAATGGGTGAAACTTACAAGTGGAGGTGTTAATATAGACCGCTACGGCATGACAACTGTGGATCTCAACAAAATTGGGTATGTAGACGAACCATTCGTGCTCGCCAAGGATGTGCATCAAGTGTTTTATGTGAAGGACATGTCTACCAAACCCAAGACGGGGAGTCTGCAAACAAATAACTCCGAACTTAATCCAAAGCGACACATTGTTCTCACGGGGAAAAGAAAAATCGTGGGTGTCGAGGACGTCACCGATGAAGATGATTATAATAGGTGTGACGAGGTGTCCTCCGTTCAGTGTGGAGGTTGACACAAGCATCCTATTGGCCAATGAACATGCTCCTTACGCTCGCAACGATCATAACGAAGGCACTCTTGTAAAGAAAACATTTATTGCCGTTCAAGCATAATGTTGTACTTATGTTGAAGCATGATGCTATGTAATTCTAATTATGATGAACTATTATGGTATGTAATGTAGTACTTATGCTGAAGCATGATGCTATGTAATTCAAATTATGTTGAAGTGTTATGGTATGTAATGTAAAGGAGTTAATATATATTACTAAATAGTAATATGAATCTAGAATAGTAGAGGAGTTAATATATATTACTAAATAGTAATATGAATCTAGAATAGTAAAGGAGTAAATATATATTACTAATATCAAAGGAGTTAATATATATTACTAATAACAAATAAAATATACATAAAAAATATGAATCTATATTTACATTATTTCATATATCATTATAAGAGAAATAATATTTGTTAGTATGGAAATATTAGTGTATATGGAAACTAGCTAGATTATTAGTATGGAATATTAGTCTATATGGAAATAAGATTATTAGTGTATATGGAAATTAGATTATTAGTGTATATAGAAATATGATTATTAGTACGAAAATTAGATTATTAGTGTATATGGAAATATGATTATTAGTACGGAAATTAGATTATTAGTGTATATGAAAATATGATTATTAGTATGGAAATTAGATTATTAGTGTATATTTATTATGAATATATTTATTATAAATATATTTATTATACTTTGTTATTTCATGTATACTTTGTTATTTCATGAATATACTTTGTTATTTCATGTACATTGTTATAGAAATTATGAATATATTTATTATTCCTTGTTATTTCATGTATACTTTGTTACTTGTTTAGAAATGATTATTAGTTATTGTTTAGAAATGAATCTAGAATACTAAATAGTAATATGAATCTAGAATAGTAAAGGAGTTAATATATATTACTAAATAGTAATATGAATCTAGATTTACATTATTTCATATATCATTATAAGAGAAATAATATTTGTTAGTTGATGTATACTTTGTTATTTCATGTATAGGAAATTGAAAGATTAATAGAAATATGTCAAATAACAAATACTAACAATTAAATTGCAAATACTAAATATAAAGAAATTAATTGTGCAAATACTAAATGGCGAACAAGGTAAATTGTGCAAATAGTATGTATGTGAAATAGTAAATACTAAAAAGAAAAAAAGAAGAAAGAGGTGGCGGGAAAGGAAACTTGGGGAATTGAACCCTAGAAAGGTACCGGGTGATTACACCACCCGGTACCTAAGGGCTGTGAATTGGCGCCTTAATTAGCGCCCTCACACCCTTTGGTACCGGGTGGTGGTGACATCACCCGGTACCGAAGGTTTAACCCTTTGGTACCGGGTGATGTCACCACCCGGTACCAAAGGTCCTTTGGTACCATCTTTGGTACCGGGTGATGTCACCACCCGGTACCAAAGGTCCTTTGGTACCGGGTGATGACATTACCCGGTACCGATGATGTGGGGAGATATATAGCGCCCCGCCGGTTCTCTTCCCCGATCCCTCTCGACGCCGCCAAGTCTCTCCACGCCGCCCCGACCTCCGCCACCCCCGAGTGCCGCCGTCCCGCGCGAGCCCCTCCACGCCGCCGCCGCGCGTCCACGAGCCCTCCTCCACGCCCGAGCTCCTCCGCGCCCCGAGCTCCTCCGCGCCCGAGCCCCACCGGTGAGCCGCCGCCGTCGCCCTTGGGTTAAGCCCGCCATGGTGCTGCCCTCACCCCTCTGCCCTCCCTCTCGCCCATGCAGGAACCCCAGGAACCAGCGCCGACGACCATAAAAGCAAAGCCGAGGCCGCAACCCCAACATCCGCCTGCGCCCAAGGAGCTGCCCACCGCCGCTCGTCGCCGGCTCTCTCCGGCACTCCACTGACGACGCAAACCCCCTGGGTGAGCTCCCCATGTTCCTCTCTCTCTCTCTCTTCCGGTCCTATCCCCGCCGCCACTAGCCTTCCCTAGCGTCGTGACGAGCCACGCCGGTGAGCCCCCGCCGAGAATCACGGCGGCGCCGCCGCCTGAACTGCTGCCGGCCGCCAGACCTTTTCCCCGCCGTCGGTTTCCAAACGGATGGCCCGTATCAAATCGGTCACCGGTCAACTGAGTCAAAGGAGCCGGTCCCTGGTTGTTTTGCAAAAGAGCCCCTGAAGTTTCCTCTATTCAACCCGCCGTCCAAGTCCTATACAAAATATTCACAACCATACCCTTACCTTTTATTCGTTAAACCCTTTCTTTAGTATACAACCCACCGTCCTTTCCAGCCCTTTTTGCACATCTAACCCTGAAGATCTGTCTATTCACAGTGACTATTCACTGAGTCTATAGTTTCTTCCCTGCTACCCCTTGTAATCTATGGTTAATTGCGTATATGTCCTTAGTTTGTCGCAGGTTAGCCCTTTACCTTGTTTTAGCCGTAGTTTATGTAATTATAGGATTTTTCATGTAATTTATAGAAATATGAATCTAGAATATGATTATTAGTATATATTTATTATGAATATATTTATTATGAATATATTTATTATGCATGTGTAAGGACAATTTATGATTATATGTATGCATGTGTGAGGACAATTTATGATTATATGAAAAATTTATTTATTATATGAATGAATGTGTAAGAAAAATTTATGATTATATGTATGCATGTGTGAGGACAATTTATGATTATATGAAAAATTTATTTATTAGACGAATGAATGTGTAAGGAAAATTTATGATTATATGTATGCATGGGTCCGACTTTGGTTGAATATTATTCAGCAATTCACATGTAAACGTTAGTATCGGCCAATGCAAAAGTTGTTGATTCATCAATGGGCTAAAACTTTTATAAAGGAACCATTAACATTTGATCAACAGTCGGAAAGTTATAGAGCTGTGAAAACAGGCAAAAACCACATTTTTCAGCACTTAGGCAAAAACATGTAGTTGTGTTACAATTTGATAGAATTTAATCGAATTTGATCGAATTTGATATAATTCGATTGAATTTGATCGAATTTGATATAATTTGATAGAATTTGTTAGAATTTGATCGAATTTGATAGAATTTGATAGAATTTGATCGAATTTGATAGAATTTGATATAATTTGATAGAATTTGTTAGAATTTGATCAAATTTGATATAATTTGATAGATTTTTTTATAATTTGATAGAATTTGATTGAATTTGATATAATTTGTCAGAATTTGATCGAATTTGATAGAATTTGGTCAAATTTGAGAGAATTTGATAGAATTTGATTGAATTTGATACAATTTGATATAATTTGATAGAATTTGATACAATTTGATAGAATTTGATAGAATTTGACAGAATTTGATAGAATTTGACAGATTTTGATAGAATTTGATAGAATTTGATACAATTTGATAGAATTTGATACAATTTGATACAATTTGACAGAATTTGAGAGAATTTGACAGAATTTGATAGAATTTGACAGAATTTGATACAATTTGATACAATTTGATAGAATTTGATACAATTTTAGGTGCCAAGATGGTGACGGAAGAAGAAATGAACATGATTATGATGGAAGAAATCGTAAAAGGTAGTGCACGTGCCACAAACCTTCTCGAAGTCGACAAGGAGGCAGGTGGTGACGATGGCAGCCAATACCTGAATATGTCAGGTGATGGCATGGAAGAACCTGCTGCTGGAAGTGTTCGGGCCGAGGAGGTATATATATGTTATATGTATACATATTGTCAATATCGAATATATATATGTTCAAGCATGAAATCTTGATACATTTCTTTCTCGTACATGTAGCCCTCAGGCTCACAGCCTTCTGGGTCCTCATCATCGAAGAGGACGAAACGTGGCCCGACCAAAAAGTTAGAGGGCAGACTTGTAATCACAGATGTGGCAGAAGATGGTCGGCCAGTTGCGCCAGATAAAGCAGCTATAAAGATGGCCAATCAGTGTGGTGTTCTAGTGAGAGACCACGTGCCCATCAGCTTGCAGAGGTGGAAACCCAGCGATGATCATTCATACGTGCCGCAATTAGAGAAAGAAATGCTATGGGCTAGTCTGAAAGAACATTTCACAGTGCCTCAAGATTCAAAGGAAAGTGTAAAATATTAGGCTCTAAAGATGATGTGTACTGCATTTCAAACATGGAAGAAGAACCTGTACAAGAAATATGCTGAGAAGAACCTGACACCCAACTTTGACGACTACCCAAAGCTGAGGGGTCATTGGGATTCGTTCGTGCAGTACAGGCGGTCGGAGTTAGGTGAAAAGAACTCGCGACAGAATAGGATCAATGCCGCGAAGAAATAGTACTTCCATTCTCTTGGATCAACTGGATATAAGAAGAAAATTCCTATCTAGGACAAGATGGAAGAAGATTTGATTGCCAGGGGAATCACGCCGGCGACAATGAATTGGACAGAGCGATCAAGGCATTGGTACTACGCTCATGGTGGCACTCTGGATCTTAATGATGGGTTGCTTATATACAACGATAAGTTAAAAGAGGCGGCCGGTGCTATCCTTACGGCACTCAAAGAGACAGCCGATGGGACATTCGTTCCCGACAGAGAAAAGGACGAGCTAACAAGGGCTCTGGGGAATCCCGAACATCCCGGATGAGCTAGAGGTGTCGGCGTCGTCCTGTGGAAGGTTGCATTCCCTGCGGACATTGACACGTACAAGAGTCGAAGCCGCTCTAAGGCCGCACAAGAGAGAAGAATAGAGAACATGGAAAGAGAGCTTCGGGAGACAAAGGCTGGCATCCCAGACATGGTGTCTAGACAGCTACAGACATTGCTGAGCCAATGGTAGACGGTGCCAGGAACAGTACTTGTACCAGCTGGTGGATCAGTTGATGGTGTTAGCCCGCCCTCCCAACGTCGCAGCAGTGTTGCTTCCACGGAGCTCCCACCTGCCGATGCCGGGGACGAGAGTGCTCGCTATCCAGTGGACGAAATCACTCTGCGTACACCATGTGAGCTTCATATACCAAGCCGGAACTTATCCACTAAGGTGGCTTACGGTATGGCTTATCCGGTGGAGCAAGGGCAGACCATTCATGGGGCGCAGATTCCAAGTGGCTACTACAAGGTGGAGGTCGAGCAAATTTGTGAAGGATATGATGACTTGGAACTCGACATCCAAGGTGGCAACGGAGAAAAGACGTTAGCGGATGCTGCCCACGGCAGTATCATTTTATGGAACAAGCGTTACGTCAAATTTGGCAGTCAAGGACTATCATCTACTCTACTCAGGGATCCCCCGCAGCCAACGTCACCTTCAAGAAGGGACGAGGATGAGCCAGAGCTGCCACCTCCAGGTCGGGATGATGCCGGCTCACACATGTCTCCTCCTCCACCAGCACGGCATCCCCCAAAGTGCCAAGCTGCGCCCCCACGGCGGACTACTCGCCAGAAGCACCAAACGGTGGAGAAAGAGCCTACCGAAGAAGAAAAGTTGGCCGCCATAAGGAAGAAGTTACCTTACGACCAAACTGACGAGGAAACTGCTTTGGTGGTCGAAGCCCAGGTCAAAGAGCATTTCAAACCAGATGAGCCAGAGAAGCCGGTACACATAGATCCGACAGTGAAGACCTTTTTCAGAAAAATGAGCGTGGTGAATCAGAAGAGATTCTTACCATCTGACTACGACCGCCAGCTTGAAAGTCTTATGATCAGAAGAAAAAAGCCAGCAGTGGATCCTCGGGGAAGAAGGCGGCCACTCCTAAGAAGAAACAAGTTGGTTAGAGCTCTGCTAGGAGGACACAAGGGCAACAGGATTTTGATGACGAAACACTTGCGAAGTTGTGCGCGCAAACGGGCCTCTCACCGACACAAATTTTAGAGGGCGAAATTTCTAAGGCAACACTAGTGAAAATTTGGGAATTTCGATATGGAGAACCAATGGTGCCCCCATTTTCTGTGAAGTACCTAACTACTCAAGCGTTCCGATTTCATGAGTGGTACATGAAGGTGTCCAAATAGGGTAGAGTGATGCTCAATGTTTTGATATAAGACCGTGATTACTTCCGTGGGCATAGTCTCTTAATTTTGGATTTCAAGGATGTGTATATGTTGTACCATCAAGATGCCATAGACCTCTCATTGATGAGCTGCTGGGTTATGTAAGTTTGTTTCACTGATCTATTCTCGCAATACTTGCTTCCTTAATTATAATTTTCAACAATAACAATCTATTCTTGTCATGTAGGGTGGAGATCCATACATGCTGCCAAAAATCGTATGATGATGTCGGCTTCATGGATCCATGCATGGTAAATGTTGTACTTGTATCCAGTAAGCCACTAGACACGGTGGACAACATATACTTGTACCTGGAGAGACAAAGAAGCAAGCATTACATTCTTTTGCCATACAATTTCGAGTGAATACTTCTTTCTAAGTATGTATAACTTTAAGACTTTTTCTTAATACTTGTGCATGTATATATATAAATACAACTTCCACTGGATATTCCTTGTGATAATCATAAGCACGTCAAATTTTTGTATTGGACTCAATGCGGAAACCACAAGGAGATTACCAAGCAGTTTTAGACCTGATTGACATGGCATGGACACGTTTCCGTGCAAATGTTCGAGGAAATTTCAAAGAAAAATTGGATGTGAAGACGGACTTTCCGGTATGTGGCTGGTGTACCCGCATATCTCGTAGAATCACACTAATATATAGTTATTACGTCTAACTTTATTTTTCTCCACTTTTAGTATGCCAGACAATAACAAGGGACGAATCTATGCGGATACTACGTCTGCCATTGGATCCATAGCTTTATTTCTCCCCAAAAAACGACTAACCAAGAACTCATGGTACGTCTGCCAGTGGATAATGAGATTATTAGTGTATATGGAAATTAGATTATTAGTGTATATGGAAATTAGATTATTAGTGTATATGGAAATTAGATTATTAGTGTATATGGAAATATGATTATTAGTATGGGAATTAGATTATTAGTGTATATGGAAATATGATTATTAGTGTATATTTATTATGAATATATTTATTATAAATATATTTATTATACTTTGTTATTTCACGTATACTTTGTTATTTCATGTACTTTGTTATACAAATTATGAATATATTTATTATACTTTCTTATTTCATGTATATTTTGTTATTTCATGTAAACTTTGTTACTTGTTTAGAAATGATTATTAGTTATTGTTTACAAATGATTATTAGTTATTATTTATAAATAAATGTGTTAGGAAATTTTATGATTATATGCAAAATTTATTTATTATATGAATGAATGTTGTCATTTGTGATTAATGCAGAGGCTGTTTTACCATGAAGAGATCCCAATGATAGACAAAGCAAAAGCTATCGCGGACCAACTATTTGGATTCATTATGGAGCAAGTTACAAATCCACACGGAGAGTACCACCATGACGGACGCGCTATCGCTCAATATGACTCCCTTTCCACTCCTTCTTCCAGTTCTGGTCGTCAATTGTAAATAACTTTTAATTGCTCTAACTTTTGTATTGGCTGATCTCAAATATTTATATGTGAATGTTCGAGAAAAATGCAATCAAAGTCCGGTCAAAATCAATTGACAATTGCGACGACTTCAATCTTATTGCGTGAAACATCGTGTACGACATGCAACATATGATGCTTAGACACGTAGACGCGTAGACACATAGACGAATTGCGTATAACTAACCCAAATAGCAAACGTTTAAAAAAATAACCAAAACAACCTTTGGTACCGGTTGATAACACCAACCGGTACCAAAGGGCCTCCCCCGAAGCATACGGGGGAGGGCCCTTTGGTACCGGTTGGTGTTATCAACCGGTACAAAAGGCCCCCTTTGGTATCGGTTCTGACCCGGTACCAAAGACTGAGCCCTTTAGTCTCAGTTGCGTGGTACCGGTTCTAGAACCGGTACCTATGAGGGTTATGACCTGGTACCGACGAGGGTGTCTCCGGTAGTGTCATGTGTCAAACGAACAAAACGCCATAATTCTGCCGAAGATATGGTCGCGGTAGCATTTTTTACTGAAAGGAAAAAACCATGTACATGTTTGCATTCCATTGTCATATATGTACAACACCATTTTATTGATTCGGGGTTCATTACGTAGTGAAAGTTGATAAGAAGCGATCGAGATCCAATCCAAATCTAGCTTTGATCCGCAAAAGCACCGGACGAACTCACGAACACCACGTCCATGGCGGTGGACCTAATTAAGACTTGCTGGTGTACCAGAAGACGCCGTCGCGGCGGCCGTCGGGTTCGACGTAGAGGCACTCCTTTGCCGCACGCCAGGCCGCCCGCACGATGGGGGTGGCGTCAAAGCGGTAGTACTCGCCGAGCACCGGGCGGATGGCCCTGGTGGCCTCCGCGGCGTGGTAGTGCGGCATGGACGGGAAGAGGTGGTGCACGATGTGCGTGTCGGCGATGTTGTGGAAGGCGCTGTTGAGGAAGGCGCCGTAGTCGCGGTCCACCGTGGCAAGCGCGCCGCGGAGCCAGTCCCACTCGGCGGAGTCGTAGCGCGGCACCGCCGGGTCCGTGTGGTGCAGGAACGTCACCAGCACCAGCCACCCGTTCACCACCATCATGGGCGCGCCGTACACGCGCGCCACCGCCCAGAACCCGGCCGCCTCGGCGGCTCGGTACAGCGCGAGCGAGAAGGCCAGCACGCCGGCGTCGGAGACGACGACCAGCGCGCGCTCCCTCCCGGTGGAGAAGATCGGCGAGTAGGGGTCGTAGTGGTTGGCGAGGCGCGGGTAGGGCCTCCCGGTGATGTTGCACGCCAGGTAGAGCGGGAACCCGAAGACGAGCACGAGGGCGAGGACGGCGAGGCGGACGGGGGCCCAGCGGTGGAGGTGGCGCGCGTACCAGGGCAGCTCGGAACGGCGCCACGGCACGAACACCTCGTCGCGGTCCAGGGACGCCGAGTTGGCGTGGTGGCGCCGGTGGCTGTGCTTCCACGAGAAGTAGGGCACGAGGAGCGCCGTGTGGAGCGCGAAGCCGACGGCGTCGTCCAGGAGCGCGTGCTCCGAGAAGGCGTGGTGGCCGCACTCGTGTGCGATCACCCACAGGCTGTTGAGCGCGCAGCCCTGCGCCACCCAGTACGCCCCCCAAGCGGCGGCCCGGAGTGGGCCCTCGGCGGGGAGCGCCGGGATCACGCGCAGCGCAAAGTAGAAGAGCGCGGCGACGGCGGCGAGGTCGCGGAAGAGATAGGAGCAGGATCTGGCCACGGAGCGCCGGAAGCAGTGCGGCGGGATGGCTCGCTTGATGTCCGCGAGCGTGAACGGCGGCTTCTCCGCGAGGGAGCGTTTGGGCGCGGGCGTTAACGTTTTGGCGTCAATGGTGGTCGTCATCTCGCCGCCGGCCACCGCCCTGGCCCGGCCGCCATTAGCCCACACTGGTTGCTGCTCCATAGTAGGAGTAGTAGGCTAGTAGCTAGGAGGAGGAGGATCCCACTGTCCCGATCAGCGGAAGTGGAAGAGGTTGATGATTCTGAAGCGAGATAGCCTCGAGTATTTATAGACCAGTGATCGAAATCCACGCTTTTTGTCTGATTGTTCACCTGATTCATGCACCATCTCCGATTGTCCGCCTGCTCGACGATAGCGCTTACGTCACTTTCCCTATGCTAATGAGCTAGTTAATCTCGCAATCCTGACAGTGCTGCGGCTGGAAACCATCGCCGTGGAGGGCGCTGCGGCTGCGGGTAATTTCTCTGCAGTCTGCACCGTACCACTGCTGCAATCCGGCTGCAGTTCTTGCAGCACCTCCGATCCCCGATTCACGCCACGTAGTCCCCCACTCCCCGGCCGCTTTCGACGATCGCGGCGTGATGACGTGATCTCCCTCCGTGTTCTCGAGGAGAACGAAAATGCGGCCGTTAATTGCTTCGTCGATGATGGACACGAAGTGAAAACGAAATCCGCTGCCGTCAGACACCACAGATGGACTAGCATTCTGCAGAGGCCGATGCAAGCGATGAAAGTCAAGTCTGCCCGATTCTACGCAAGCATGTATATGTATCTTCGGTACGGATTCCTCCTATGAAGCGTAATTAGCTCGATCAGAATAGGACTTTATGTCCTATCCAGTACGTCTCCTTGCTGTGTGAAGTAATTTAAAAACAAAAAAGAAAAGAAACCACCAACAATCTTCATTCCACGAGCAGCATGTACAACAATTCTCAATCAGGAGTCCAGGTCCATTAGGTTTGCTAGTCTTGCTTCCACAAGGTCTAATAATCTGAGAGATTTGAATAATAAAATTTCATGAAACATCTAGGCCCCATATATGATAATAAAAATAATTTATACAGAGTCTACATGGTGACACTAATCTTGTGCTTACTCTTATTAACTAAGTATCTTTTTCACTTTACTTCATTTGTTTGCTCCGTACATGTATACATAGTCTAAATGGTGACACTAATCATGTACACTGCGTGTGTAGAAATAGATAATTTAGAATTAATGATATACTTCCTCTGTTCCAAAAAGAATGCAACTCTGGCTTCCCGAAGAGTCAAACAACAAGTTTGACTATATTTATGCAAAATAGTACTAATATTTATGATACAAAATATGTATCATTAGATTAACCATGGAACATATTTTCATAATAAGTCTATTTTAAAAGCATAAATTTTAATAATTTTGTATAAATTTGGTTAAACTTGTAATTGTTTGATTTCTCGAAAAGCGAGAGTTGCATTCTTTTTGGGTCGGAGGGAGTACGCGGTTAAATTTTTTATGTAAGTTTAGAATTTGAGTTACGTATCGAACATGAAAATTTGGGTTTTCATGGTTTTATATATATATATATATATATATTTAAATATGATTTACATGATGAGTGTGGGATATGGGTACCCCTAGGCCCATCACCGTCGGGGGTGACAGTCGGCCTAGGCCCACGTCTGACGGCGATGTGGGCCAACACAGGCCGGCCCACGAGGATCTCCGAACTTGATGGACAAGACTGGTGATGACTTAGCTTGCAAGGCACACTGACTCAAAGTAGTTTCCTTGTTGTAGCCGACTAGGACTCTAGACAACCGACTTGTGAACCCTAGGCTGTCGGCCTGTATAAGGCGGCCTAGGTTGACCCCTGAGGGCACGACATCTAATTGAATACTCTCCCCCCATTGTAATCACAAACTCGCCATTGTTCTCCAGAACATTGTCGAGCAGATCAATCTCAAACCACAAAGCACAGAACGTAGGGTATTATACCTCTGGGTAGCCCGAACCTGTATAAACCTTGCGTCTCCTGTGTTACCTCGAGCTCCCTAGCTTTGTGATTGCCTTTTACCTACAAATCAACTACTTGGGTACCCCCTTGTGGACCGCTGGATAATAAATCCGACAGGGAGATATATCATGCATACATGTCTTAAGTTAATATTTTCTATGTTAACAAATAACTGAAAAATATGTAATTTAGAAACATATATTGGTGTATTTTGGGATATTCTTTATAATAACATTTGTTTTTTATAATAGGATGTAGGTAATTTAGATGCAAAATTAGGTTGTTACTGTAAATTATTTTTATAATAGCATAGGTGGATAACTTATGAATATAGGGGTTACTTCAGTTTATTTTTCATAACGACATAAGTGGGTAATTTACTTATAGGTTTAGGGGGTCACTTTAGCGTATTTTCGCAATAGCAAAAGTGGGTAACTTTTTAGAAAATATAATCAGTCAATGGATATGATGACTAGAGTCTACATATGGATAGCCAGATG
Organism: Alloteropsis semialata; assembly: GCA_004135705.1. Lineage (NCBI taxonomy): Eukaryota > Viridiplantae > Streptophyta > Magnoliopsida > Poales > Poaceae > Alloteropsis > Alloteropsis semialata. The sequence goes on from CM014273.1 coordinate 37,902,658, forward strand.
TTTCTTACATTGTGGGAAATTTGTAGAATTTATCTTTTTTTTCTAGCACTATCGTGAAGATTAACGTGGATCTCAAAAGAGGAGCCTTCAATTACTAATAGTAAGATTTTCCATGTGATAAGTTGAAAAAAGTCATTAAAAAAAAACAACAGGACTGCATGCAACTCTATCACGGTTTGTCTTGCGCCCATCCGGATTTGAGCCCTTGGCTTAGCACATGCACCATTTTTCTGGATTTACTTCAGAATTTAACCGACACTATATCGTAGGTAGGCGATGAGCCATCAACAGCGAGGTGATTACGGTGATTTTGTCAAATTTAAGATCAGAGCAGCCGATCTAGTGTCTCGAAGGTGCTCATGTAGGAAGGGTGTACATGTTTGTTTTCATAAAAAAGTGAGTGTGCACATGTGCGTGAGAGCGTCTTCGTCTACGTGGGTGTTTTTTGGGAAAAAGAATAAGGAGAAAAAGAAGACCAGCTCCAAGTAATATATAGTTGTATAGTACTATATAACAAAAAGGATCGAATTATGTTGTATAATGGCACGCATCGCAGTCATTAGCTCGGGCACAGAACACATGCTTAAGTTTTAATCGCCTCATGTTGTGTCGGCCACCAGGCGGAGAGAAATACGCAATCCAACAAGGCTCGATGATGACGTCCTTGTTAGCTTGCACATGACCTACGGGATGAGTTGGCAGCTCCGTTATCCTCGTCAATTCTTCATCTCACGAACAGTTATGGCAGCACGTACAGAGGGCCTTGCGGACGGCCACCATCACGTACACGATATCTATTTGACGATGAGAAAATGACATGTTTGTTAGGAAAATAGACATAGCAACAGGTCGTTGTATTTTGTTGATTCATAATATAACTATGGTTCCTAACATATGTTTGTCAAGGATCCATTTAAAATTATTTTAGGTCCCAAGATAGAATCCAAACCTTGGCATTCAAATCACGTAATATAAACCATGGCATTCAAGTCACAGTTAAAAAACCACGAGAAGGACCTGCGAAGAAACAAGGCGAAACAGTGGATAAACGGGCACCGGAGCTTTGCACCACAACAATTGGAGACCATTAACATGCAAGGAGTCGGGCTGAAGACTCGGCAGGACCGACTATTGTGCTGCTACAATAGTCAATGGTGGTCAAGAAGATGGGAAGAGAAAGTTATGGTGTTCCAATACAACTTGCCCCGCAAAAATCGGTAGTGAAGGCAAAGTTGAAGTTCGGTTCTGAAATGACAGACTATTGCGGTGACCGTCATAGATAAGGCACCACAAGAGTTGGTGCTCGCCCGTGCACTCACTGTTAGTCGCCAACGGCTACTTGTACGGTGGGACACGAATTATTGTGGTGTGCACCCTTTTAGGTACCGCAACAGTCCCTGGTGCAAAGGAAATATGTAGCGGCTAGCTAACGGCTAGTTCTTCGTGTTAGGACTAATAAGGGGCTGGCCCATCTTCCGAGAGGTAGTGGGTATGTTCGATTGGTGGAGAACTTGATGTTGGCGATCCGGCTTAAAATCAGACACGATTCGAACCCAGCAACCATTACACCACCGCTCCGTTAGTTATCAACCAAGCACAACTTGATTGACCTCGCCAAGAAGGCTTTTTCCAGCAAGCGAATTGAAGAACACAAGCAAGAAAGTGAAACACGCAATCTGAAATTGCAGATCTATATGAAGCAAAAACAATGGTGTTCAAGCTCTGATCAACAAAGGACTAATCACCAAAGAGTTGTAGAACAAGAACGGGGGCTCTAGATCACTGTAAACGGACTTGTCGCCACAGTTACAATGAATCTATCACAATTTTGACTTCGAAAACTTGACTAAACAAAACCCAAACCTAAAGTGGCGGTGACTACTGAGTTTAATAACCTAAAGTGGTGAGCTAGGGTTGGACGCGGCCAGGGGGACGCCCACAACCTGGGCTTAAGGCCCGACACGATACAAAGGCCCGACATGGCCCAAAAAAGTGACGTAGCACCTTGTTGTGGTCACACAGGATGATCCACAAAAGTTCTGGAGCTGGGACAAGAACAAAAATGACGGCGTCGTCGTCCCCTTTCCAACACATCAAAGATTGCCTCGTTTCGATGTCGTATGAAGGAAATACCGCCAAACCATGCAGGTGAGCTGAATCTGAGACAAACGTGGCAGCTGAGATGGGGACGAATTGCAATTTGGGGAAGACCATAACACGTGTATGTTCAGCATGGCGATGTCCTCATCAAGTACTATAAATACCCCTCTACCCAGCATTTGAGGTGTGTTAGAGCTCAGAGAAACTATTGGGTATTGAAGTACACCATTTTATGTGTTGTATGGACCAAAGTGCATAAGAGAAGATTAGGCAATTAGCAATAAGATTTAGGCTTTGATTAGTGCTAGTTTAGGCCGCTTAGCTTTAGGGGTTAGCCATCATGAGTTTAGTGAAGTTTGCATATCTCTTTGCAGTTGGTGCTTGCGCACACCATGTATTGTACATCCAGGGCTTGTAGTGTTTCGAGACCCTCCGACAAAGCTTTGTGGAGAGGTGGCTAATGTTGTGCATGGGAGGAAAGGACCTTAACTTGGCGGTTTACTGAAGCTCTACCAAGTGGACGTCATAGGTCTCTGGCGCGCGAGAGGCCAAGTGGAGATCCACTCGTGTTGTGGGTACTCCGATTGGCTATCATGGAAGTTTCCCACCATGGAACTTTGCCATAATGAAGGGTATTTTCCAAAAAGAGCCTCCAACGAGGATTAGGTGAAGTTAGCCAACTTTCCGATACCTCGAGAAAAATCGATGTGCCAAGAGTTTGCGCAATCTGCAGTCTTTAAGCTTCTGCATTTGCATCGTGTCCTTTACAGTCTGCGTTTACTTGTAGAATTTATTTGTGTAGTTTATAGACCGCTGAAATACTCCTCGTTCCCTTTACATTCTTGTTTATATGATGGATCGTTGAAATTTTCCTCACTTTAAAAATAGATAAAATTTTTCCTTTCTTATATCACACCGATTTCAAATTTGATTTCCATAATGGCATTGTCTTCAGTTCTGTTAGCCCATACCGTGAAATATGTGTCAACCTTTTGTTTGAGTGAGCGAAAATGCCCCTACCGCAATACGGGATTCTTAACGTTCACGAGCGGTTGAGCGCGGGGTATACCTCGCTCACTGGTCCCAACCAGACTCGAGGCGTCGACACACTCCTCGAGCATGTGCACTCTGCCCATGACTGCCTTTCGCTCCTCCTCGTTGGGCACGAGTCCTCCAATAGCATGGTCCTCCTTTAACGATGCGAGTCCTCCAACGGTACAATCCGTCCCTACCAGAGCAGGTCGGTCACCAGCCACTAGGGATGATGGAAAGTGGTTCGTGGTTAACTGAATTATCCGAATTCGTATCCGTAAAAATATTAATGTGGTTATCCGTATTCGTGCCAGATTGCTAATATGGATACTAAATGGATGTATCTGAATTCGTTTTTCTCCACTTTTCTCTATTCGAATCCATATCCGTATTCGAAATAAATGCGGATATCCGACAATTATCCGTATCCGTGAAGGTTAGCTTATGACTAATGGCTATTAATATTAATTTCAACATTATAAATGATATAAAAAATTAAGTTTAATAAATTTTATATAATATAATTTTTAAATAAGTATACTATTTTGATGTTGTTTGAACATGATATATTTGTTGAAGTAAATTATTTCTGGACGCCCAGTAATTTTCAGAGTGTGCAGTTGGTTGAGTCAGTGATATCTTGAATTTTTTTAGGTCCTGTAAATCAGGGGAAAACCCCTATTGATTGAGAGGACTTTGTAAGTGTTCTTTGAGGTCAAGAATTGCAATTTTAGGCCTGCTGATTTAGGATATTTGGTGTGGTCTTGATGGCTATCGGTTTCTGTCCATTTTCAGAATAGTTTTAGATCAAGTCAGTTTTGGACAATCTTAGTGGCCAACTTGCTATGGTCAATAGTTGGAAAAGTTGTCAACAATTCCTTTCTTGTTCATTGGAGAGTTTGATGACCTTTTTTAGCCCAGTAGTTTTTGAGATATCATGGCTGCAAGTTGACTACTGGAAAAGGCAGCATTCTCTGACATCAATCTGTATTTCAAGGTTTTAGGCACCCTTTTAGTAGACAATGGTTCCCAAAATCATACTAGTTCTGTTGAGTGTTTCACAAGTTTTTCAACCATGTATGGTACACATTTTTCTATCAAGTGCAACTTCAGATATGATATTTCTAAGTTGGTCTGTCCTGCTTGGTGGATAGAACAAGTCAGTCCTGTTTAGAGAGGGTTTAGATTGCTTTAATGACCAAAATTAATTATGTGTTTCATATAAAGTTGTACTTCTACCTCTGTAGTTTTCAAAAATGTATTCTTTTGATATGGTTGCCACTGTAAATTAAAAGATACAAAAAAGAGAGGCCCTGCTGCTCCTGTTTAATTTGGTGTTTGTAAGATGTGTAGTTTGTTTATCTTTGCGGCTTTGAGGGTATCCGGGCGTAGGAGCGTTGAACTTACTGCTTGTATGCATCTTTTTGGGTATGTGTTTTGATCTTATGTTTTCAAAATAGGTGGTAGTGCTTTGGATCGCACATAGAGCGGTCATCGCTCTGTTTTGGAGGCAAGTAATTGTAGCGGTGGTTTGCTACTGTTTTGACATGTTATTTTCTTCATCATAACATTAAATTCAGAACTATGACTAATATGAATGGTGGTTTTATTTATGTTTCAGCATGCTAAGTAATTGTCCTATGCTGTTTTTCTTTTATGAGAATAATGTTGAAGTAAAGAGCTGATAATATTTATCATAATTCATCATGTCATGTGCATTTGCATCTATATGCATTTGAAGCAGATCGCGACCCTATGGTTGCGATAGTACCGGTACACATCGTGTGTTGCCCGAGGAGGGGTGCGATGTAAAAGAAGTCATGTCATTTGCATTCATGGAAGATATCACAACATTATATGTTATTGTTGACTCGAAGGTTGGATTATTTTATGTGAGGAACAACTTTAATTTTGATGATGTTTATCTTAATTGTGATCTAAATAACTTGTCAAATTAAATTGCTTGCTGAGATTTTGTTTATCTTTTAAATTCAGCTGTAGAATGTGTAGTTAGTGGCATTCCAGGATTTTGTGGCCTGGGGTGTTACAGTTGGTATCAAAGTAGGTTAACTGTTCTAGGCTTAATTGTGCTTCTCAAATTTTTCTAACTAAATTAGATTTGACACACTTGCACTTATAGGTCGGGTTTGGGTTTGCATGTCCTTGCTTGCACTGTGTTCTTTTATATATCTCGTTATGTTCTTATGCTTTCAATTACTTTTGTTGTATTGGTGGTTGTAGCTATGCCTGCTACTACGCGTAGTTGTGGTCGTGGCCGTGCTCGTGGTCGTTCTGAAGCTAGTGGGCAGCATGATGATGCTCAACCAAATCCAGAGGCTAGTGCTAGCAATGCATAGTTGCTATCCATGATGCAGGAAATGCAGAATGAGATAAGGAACATGAGGCAGGGTAATGCTACTACTGGTGCTGTTCCTACTAGTGCTGCTCCTGCTGCTGTTCCTACTAGTGCTGCTCCTGCTACTGGTGGCCCGGCTGCTCCTGAGTTGGCTATTCCGGTTAGTGCAATATCGCTGATGCAATGGATGGCAATGAAGCTAGATACTTTTGATGGCGATGGTACCCCAGTCCAGGCAGTAGATTGGCTGACTTATGTTGAGGACAAGATGGATGTATTTGAGGTGGTTTATCATGACCGTACTCGCTTCAGTACACAGCTGCTAAAAGGTGAAGCTCAGATTTGGTGGAAAGGTGTTCAGGCAGCACACCCAGCTGCTTATGGACCATTGTCATGGCATGACTTTGTGAGGTAGTTTGAGAGGAGATTCTACCCAGTCACTTTTCTTGATAAGATGAAGATAGACTTGCAGAATTATGTGCAAGAAAAGAAGACAGTGAATGAGTATGAAGTGGGCTTCAATAAGTTAGTTCGCTTTGTTCCACACGTTGCCTACAATGATACAGAGAAGGCAAGACAGTTTTGTCAAGGTCTAAGGCCTTCGATCAGACACATGTTGGGAGCTTTTCCACTTGTTGACTTTCGTACTAGAGTGGAGCAGGCTTTAGGTGTGGAGTTGCAACAGTCGATCACTTCTGAGATGCTGAAGCCATCAGGTGGTGAGCAGACTCGCAATAAAAGTGACAAGAAGGGCCATTCTGGTGGTCCTATCCATAAGAAGGGGAAGTTTCAACGTCACCAGCCATACCGTGTGGTTCCATTGTGGTAATGCCCACCGTCATTATGAGTGTCAATGGACTGGGAAATGTTCTATTTGTGGCATGGATCATAGGGATGTCGTTTGCAGGAGGAATCCCAATGGGAAAGTGAATTGGGAGCTAGTGTCTTCTTCAACTTTAGCTACTGGTGGTTCTGTTCACATGATGGCGGCTACACCATTTGCACAACAGTAGCATCCTATGCCACCTACTCAGCAGTACTTGCCAGCACCTATTTACCCTCAGTACTTGATGGCACCTCCGACTACATTGATTACTCCTTCGATGCCACACTATGAGGCTTTTCGACTGTCGCAGCCTAATGCACCTACTTTGCCTCTTATTCCTTGGTCTTCTTCACTTGGTGGTTTTACTCCAAGTTCTTCTTCTGCGGGTGCTCCAGAGGTGTATTCTATGCCCTCTACTGACAGCAGAGACCGTGGAGACGTGGTGACATGTATTATTTCAGTTGATATGTTTGATGCACGTGCTCTTTTTGACTCTGGCGCTAGCTTCTCATTTGTCTCAGAGGGTTTTGTAGTTTGTGCTTGCCTTTCTATGCAGAAGATTGGTCAGCTAGAGGTCTTACATCTAGTTGCTTTGTCTGTCCTGGCTGTTCTATTGTTCTTGCTGATGAGGTCTTTATTGCTAATCTGGTGGTGATTCCTTTAGAGCCTTTTGATGTTATTCTTGGCATGGATTGTCTTTCTCAGTACCAGACAATTATTTCTTGTTTCTGGAAGACAATTGCTTTACAAGCACCTTCAGGTAGAGAGGTGATATTTCAGGGAAGTGCTATGAAGTATTCCCTGATCGCTGGACAAGGAAGTCTGGCATTCTTCTATCTATGCTGGAGGGTAGTGAGGTTGCCTTACAATGAAGAATATCCCAATGGTGCCATTATCCTGATGTTTTTCCTGATGAGCTTCCATGCATATCTCCTAAGCGTGATGCAGTTTTTGAGATCAAATTAGTTCCAGGCACTGAACCTATTTATAGGACACCATACAAAATGGCCCCAATAGAGCGTGTGGAGTTGAAGAAGCAGTTAGATGATCTTCTTGCTAAGGGTTTTATTAGACCTAGTAAGTCGCCTTGGGCATATCCTGTGTTGTTTGTGGAGAAAAAGGATGGCACCAAGAGGTTGTGCGTGGACTACCGTGCTCTTAATCAGGTGACCATCAAAATTAAGTACCCTTTACCTCGTATTGATGCTCTTTTTGATCAATTGAGGGGTGCTAAGGTTCTCCAAGATTGATTTGCAATCTAGTTATCATCAATTAAGGATTAAGGAGGAAGACATTGAGATGACCGCATTTAGTACAAGATATGGGCATTTTGAGTATGTTGTTATGTCTTTTGGACTAACGAATGCTCCTGCTGTCTTTATGGAAGCAATGAATAGGATGTTGCATGAGTACTTGGATGACTTTGTTGATGTTTTCATTGATGATATATTGATCTATTCCAAGTTCGAGGAAGAGCATGAATGTCATCTTAGTCTTGTTTTGGATGCTCTTCGGAAGAATCAGTTTAATGGTAAACTAAAGAAGTGTGCTTTCTGGCTTTCTGAAGTAAGTTTTCTAGGTCATGTGATTAATCAGTATGGTATTATTGTTGACCCAAAGAATGTTGCTTCAGTGGTGGAGTGGCAAAGGCCGACTAGTGTGATGGAGGTTCGCAGTTTCCTTGGCCTTGCTGGTTATTATCGACGTTTTGTGCAAAACTTTTCTAGTATCGCAAAGCCAATGACTAGACTTACCGAGAAGGGTGTTCCTTTTGTTTGGAGTACTGATTGTGAGGCTAGTTTTTAGACTTTGAAGGATAAGTCGGTGAATGCTCCTATCCTTGTTCCACCTGAGAGTGGTAACTGCGTCATGGTGTACACGGATGCTTCCTATATTGGTCTTGGTTGTGTATTGATGCAGGAAGGCAGGGTAATTGCTTATGCATCTTGACAATTGAAGAAACATGAGAGGAACTATCCTACCCATGATTTGGAGTTGGCGGCAGTGGTGTTTGCTATAAAGTCCTGGAGGCATTATCTCTATGGTGAGTCTTGTGATATTTTCACAGATCATAAAAGCCTCAAGTACATCTTTACTCAGAAGGAGTTGAATTTGAGGCAGCATAGATGGCTTGAGTTGATAAGCGATTATGATTTGAAAATCCAATATCATCCCGGAAAAGCTAATGTTGTTGCTGATGCTTTGAGCAGAACTGGTGTTCCTAAGACAGTGATGCCTTTGGTAACAGATTTGGAGCGTATGGGTGTCTCATTTTGCTATGCAGGCACTGAACATAAGGAGACCCAATTGCTTATCCATTCACCCATACTTGACCGGGTGCGTGAGTCACAGAAACATGATCGCTTGATTCAAGAGGTTCGCAAAAGGATTGCTAATGGTAGGCCTCAAGAATTCAGTATTGATGAGCATGATGTGATACGTTTTAGAGAACGTCTTTGTGTGTCACAAAAGTCTGATGTGAAGGTGGATATTTTGAGAGAGGCCCACAAAACTCCATATACAGTTCATCCCGGTGAAACTAAGATGTATAGAGATCTTAACCAGAGTTTCTGGTGGAAAAGGATGAAAGTTGATGTTGCTAAGTATGTTGCATCTTGTCGTGTTTGTCAGCAAGTCAAAGCTGAGCACAAGAGACCCACAGGTTTGTTACAGCCTTTGGAAATTCAAGAGAGGAAGTGGGAGCATATCACTATGGATTTTGTAGTAGGACTACCTCGCTCTCCTCAAGGTAAAGATGCTATATGGGTGGTTGTTGATAGACTTACTAAGTCAGCACACTTTATTCCCATGAAGACAACTAATACAGCTCAAGAGTTGGTTCCTTTGTACTTGAAGGAGGTGGTAAGGCTACATGGTGTGCCTAAGTCAATTGTGTCAGATCGAGACTCAAAGTTTGTGTCCCATTTTTGGCAGAGTTTGCATAGTGCTGTGGGTACACAACTTTCACTTAGTGTTGCTTTTCATCCTCAAACTGATGGCCAGTCTGAGCGTACTATTCAGACACTGGAGGATATGTTGCGTGCCTGTGTCCTTTCATGGAAGGGTAGTTGGGAGGATCATTTAGCCTTGGCTGAGTTTGCTTATAACAATAGCTACCAGGTTAGTATTAAGATGGCACCTTACTTATGAGGCATTGTATGTTAGGAGGTGTGTTTCTCCGATTTGTTGGGAGACTTTGGGTGAGAGGTCTTTGGTTGGTCCAGATTGGGTTCAGCAGACTGCCGAGAAGGTGCATGAGATACGTAAGAATATGTTGGCTGCTCAAAGCCGACAGAAAAGTTATGCGGATGTGAGAAGGCGAGACCTTGAGTTTGCTGTGGGTGATCATGTTCTTCTCAAAGTATCGCCAACTAAAGGTATTGTGCGCTTTGGTATTACTGGGAAGCTTAGTCCAAGGTACATTGGACCTTTTGAAATCTTAGCTCGAGTTGGCAGTATGGCTTATTGCTTGCAGTTACCTGAGTCCATGAGAGGGGTGCATAATGTCTTCCATGTATCTATGCTAAGAAAGTATATATGAGATCCAGAACACAAAATTGACCTAGAGCCAATCACAGTTCAGCAAGACTTGACTTTGGAGTGCCATCCAGTACAAATCTTGGAGTCGTCAAAACGAGTTATGAGAAGGAGGACTATAAAATATGTAAAAGTTCTATGGTCTAAGCATGAGGCTACTTGGGAGCTCGAGGAGCATATGCGCAAGAAGTACCCTCAACTTTTTGAGATTGGCGAGTTTTGTGAAGCTTAATATTTGCTTTCTGTTTATGCTATCGTAGAAGAACAGAATTCGAGGATGAATTCTTTTAAGGGTGGTAGAATGTAACACCCGAAAAACGTTAAGTGTAAAATTATGCTTTACAAGTTGGAATACGTAAAATATTCGATGGTTGACCGGGTACTTTAAAGAGAGGGCAAAAGTTGACTTATTATGCATTGCTCGGATTGGCAAATGGAAAGCACAGACGCATAGCCCTCGTCGAATACAATCCATTTGACTATTCATATCCATTGTTTGGAATATGGGTCACAAAGTTATGATTTTTTTAATCAAAGTAATGAAGTGCTACAGTACATCATGAAACAGTAACCGACCCTTGATGGTGTCTGTTTCCTATTCACGTACCCCTCAGCCATACCGTTTCTTTTTCCTAAGATCTAGCGCAGTCCCTGCAGCCTCCTTTGTTGCCTCCCTGTCCATGGCCGCATAGAGATCAAGAGAGGGAGAGAGATTGGCAGGGGAGGGAGAGTTCGGAGAAGGCTCCAACAGGTGAGTCTATTCCCCTCTTCTATTTGGCCATGAGGTTCCCCATCTGATTTGGTTCTCCCTGCTGCCATGGGACAAGGAGGGGGAAGGTTAGGGCAGTAGGAGAATCAACATAAACAGATCAAGGGGGAGGAGAGGATCATGAAGGCACGCTAGATCTCGTGCTCACTGTTGTCTTGGTTTTGGTCAAGGCAAAACCCTAGGTGAGTCCATACTTTGCTGTAGAACATGTTTATTGGATGTTCTTGGTCGTAGCAATGATGGTTGATGTCGATTAGAGGCAAGGTTCTAAAGGAGAGTGCTTAGTCAATTAATTTCTCGATGCCCAGTAATTTTCAGAGTGTGCAGTTGGTTGAGTAAGTGATATCTCGAATTTTTTTAGGTCCTGTAAATTAGGGGAAAAACCCTGTTGATTGAGATGACTTTGTAAGTGTTCTTTGAGGTCAAGAATTGCAATTTTAGGCCTGCTGATTTAGGATATTTGGTGTGGTCTTGATGGCTATCGGTTTCTGTCCATTTTCAGAACAATTTTAGATCAAGCCAGTTTGGACAATCTTAGTGGCCGAATTGCTATGGTCAATAATTGGAAAAGTTGTCAACAATTCCTTTCTTGTTCATTGGAGAGTTTGATGACCTTTTTTAGCCCAGTAGTGTTTGAGATATCATGGCTGCAAGTTGACTGCTGGAAAAGGCAGCATTCTCTGACATCAATCTGTATTTCTAGGTTTTAGGCACCCTTTCAGTAGATAATGGTACCCAAAATCATACTAGTTCTGTTGAGTGTTTCACAAGTTTTCCAACCATGTATGGTACACATTTTTCTATCAAGTGCAACTTCAGATATGATATTTCTAAGTTGGTCTGTCCTGCTTGTTGGACAGAACAAGTCAGTCCTGTTCAGAGAGGGTTTAGATTGCCTTAATGACCCAAATTAATTATGTGTTTCATATAAAGTTGTACTTCTACCTCTGTAGTTTTCAAAAATGTATTCTTTTGATATGGTTGCCTCTGTAAATTAAAAGATACAAAAAAGAGAAGCCCTGCTGCTCCTGTTTGGTGCTTGTAAGATGTGTAGTTTGTTTATCTTTGCGGCTTTGAGGGTATCCGGGCGTAGGAACATTTAACTTACTGCTTGTATGCATCTTTTTGGGTATGTGTTTTGATCTTATGTTTTCAAAGCAGGTTGTAGTGCTTCGGATCGCACATAGAGCGATCGTCGCTCTGTTTTGGAGGCAAGTAATTGTAGCAATGGTTTGCTACTATTTTGACTTGTTATTTTCTTCACCATAACATTAAATTCAGAACTATGACTGATCTGAATGGTGGTTTTATTTATGTTTCAGCATGATAAATAATTGTCCTATGCTGTTTTTCTCTTATGAGAATAATGTTGAAGTAAAGAGCTGATAATATTTATCACAATGCATCATGTCATGTGCATTTGCATTTATATGCATTTGAAGCAGATCGCGACCCTATGGTTGCGATAGTACCAGTACACATTGTGCGTTGCCCGAGGAGGGGTACGATGTAAAAGAAGTCATGTCATTTGCGTTCATTTGCATTCATGGAAGATATCACAACATTATATGTTATTGTTAACTCGAAGGTTGGATTATTTTTATGTGAGGAGCAACATTAATTTTGATGATGTTTATCTTAATTGTGATCTAAATAACTTGTCAAATTAAATTGCTTACTGAGATTTTCAAATCTCACCCTTGTTTTATTTTTCCAGGTTCTTGAAGTTTTTTCCTGAGGGGCTGGGAAGTAGCAGCACTTTGCACTCAACACGATTCCACTTGTTATACATGTGCTGTAATAAAAGATTGTTTATTGTTCAGAGTGTTTTGAAAATTGTTTTTATTCGTTGGAGTTGTTTTAAGCTCAAATATTTATTTCTAGTTAGTTTTTAGTATGATCTCGTTTGTTTAATTTGAATCCTTGTTTACTGTTCTATTTATCTTGTCTATGGCTTCCGATTGTATAAGTTTCAAAGGAGATGCTACTGATTTTTTCTTTTAAATTTATCTTTAGGATGTGTAGTTAGTGGCACTCCAGGATTTTGTGGCCTGGGGTGTTACATTAGTTCTACCATGGTGTAAAGCATCAGTATCAAATTCCCATGGATGGCCTAATAAAAGAGAACAAGCTTGCATTGGAACAACATCAAAATCAGCAGAATCATGATAGGAACCCATGAAAAAGTTGATGCGTGTTGATCTAGTTACCTTTGTCTTACCATTGTTGAACCATTGTAGCTTGTATGGATGCGGATGTTGTCATGTGGTCAAGCCAAGTTTCTCGACCAGATCTGAACTATGGTGAGGACACAGCAGTCTTTGACGATGAGAAACATGTGGAACAAATTGTGGCATTGGAGTTTCGTCACTTTCTCTTGTCCCACACGTGAACTCAACATAAGCTGCACAAGAATACTCTTGAACCCCGCAGTTGCAGCTGCAGAGTCAATCTGAATGGCCTCTCCTTCACCATCTGTATCCGCATCAAGGTTAACAGGAAGAGCCAATTCATCTTCAACATCACTAGAAAGTACATATCCACCATCAGCCGTTGTAATATAGGCACGTTTACTGGGGCAATCCTTCATGACATGTCCCATTCCCTTGCAGCAGTGGCACATGATGTTGGAAGAGCGACTTGTAGTAGCACCAGGTGAATCACCTTTCCTCTGTGTCTGAAACTGCAAAGGAGGCAAAGGCGACAAACTACTCACATCGGAAGCAGGTGCAGTGGCAGTCGGTGTTGCTGATAGCTTAGCAACATGGGTCTTGGACTTGTCGTTTGCCGGACGTTCTGAAAAGGTCCGAACAGTGTTGGAGCTGAAAGAGTGCTGTTGGCTTCATCCCTGTACTTCCCTTTCAGCTTTAAGAGCAAGATGATACAATTGTCCAAAATGAGTCCATTCTTTACAATCAAGAATATCCTGGATTTCATGACTTAAACCACCAAAGAATCTAGCAGAAGTATCCATATCATGTTCATGAATATCACAACATGCTAAACTAATAATAAGCTCCTGATAATATTCCTCTATGCTTTTAGGGGCTGTTTGCTTGGCGCCCTGGCGAAGCTGCCTGCGCCAGGCAGCGATCCCAGGCGTCCGATTTCGGACGCATGGGGCTGAGATGCCTGCCTGGCGAGCGAGCTGCCTGCGAGGGCAGCAAGCAAACAAGCCCTTATTACCTTGAGTCAAAGTTTGCAATTTTAATCTCAAGTCAAGCTGATAATAAGGAGGAACAAAACGAGATTTTATGCGTAGTTTCAAAGCATTCCAATTTTGAGGTATAGCATTTGGTTGATTAGCAGTGTAAAGATCATTCCACCAGAATAAAGCAAAACTAGTAAACTCACTAGTAGCAAGTCTAACTCTATGCTCCTCAGGAATTAAATGAGAATTAAATTTCTGCTCAACAGTAAGTTCCCAATCTAAATAAGCTTCAGGATCAGCATTACCAGCAAAAGTGATCATGGTAAATTTAGCTTTGGCAAAAGGGTCATTATTACCACGATTGTTACCTCTCATGCCGTAACGATTACGATGAAGGTGATCTCTATCACAGTCATCATGATGAAGTACCTCTTCCTCTTCCTCTTCTTCTTCATCTTCTGCACCCTCAGGAGGAGGAGGACAGCGTTGCTCAGGAGGGGTCGTCGTTCAACATGTTCCATCCTAGTGACTAGATTTGTAATGTTGCGCATCATCTCATCAAACCTTCCGGTCATGTAGGCGCGCTCATCAGCAAGAAGTTTAGTAAGCTCCTCCTTGGCCACACAATCCTTGAAACTAGTTGGAGACTTTGCCCCTGACATGGTTAGAAGACAGGAAAAGACAACACAAAAGTATTATCCCTATCAACTAACAGTGACGATGTGATGGTGGAAAGTGGAAAGCAATATCTCAAGCGGCTTACCACCGTCTTGCAAGTGTTCTTACCAAAGCCAACAGGGCGGTACAATCTGTTGTCAAGCTTGGGTGTAACAGCTGCAAGGAGAAACCTGTGCTGATAGAAGTATATGTGGAGTTTTGGGCAGGCACAACATAGTAGCAAGGATTAGTAAATCTCGAATGCAGAATAGCAAAGTTCAATAAGTATCCAAAGCACAAGTCTCAATTGCTGGCTAAGATGTGTCCTTAGACGTAGCACAACAAGTTAGAACAAAGAACAATGGATAAAACTGAAAGAACAAGTACACAGCAACTTCTGCAAACTTTTTAATCTTTTCTCGAATTTTCCTCCAGACTAGTAGGAATCAAGATTTTTTTATTTTCTCAACTATTTTTTTATCTTTTTCTCTGGACAGGGATGACAAAAGATGGAACCACAAAAATTGACACCTTAAACAGAGGTAAGATGTGCTCCACAGAAATTCCGGAACGTTCTCTTAAAACCGTGCTGAAGCTTGAAAGCCCAAAAAGTCGGTCGTACTGAATTTTTTTAATTTTTTGAGAACGACGAAACTTTTCGTATGTGCAACTTTTCGTTTCCAAGCTGCTGTAAAAAATTCAGCTAGAACGGAGCATCGAGCGAAAAGTTATGCCTGTTTTATAGAAGGTCGCTCAAGTTATGGTTTTTTGAAAGGCACAACTCGGCAGGAACACAGCGGCTAGGGCAAAGCTTCCCTATCCGATCATGGCTGAGCAAAGCTTCTCAGCAACAAAAAACCAAGGGTAATGTCTTCCCTGGTATGCAGCAAGCAATAGGTATTCGCCAGATGAAACAAGATCAGGTATGCGATGCAAAGGCGATCAAAGCGGCTTGCAACCTATCTAGGGTTTGCGCGGCGAGAATTCACACAAGATGGCTAGCTAGGACAAGTCAAGTATTAGGGTGGATTGACTTGTTGTTTGGGTAAAGGTGGATGGGATAGCGGCGGAAACAAACACACAGCAACGGGCGGTTGAACTACGACGACGAACATGACCTAAACCAGCAACAAGACTCGACCACGGACACAAACTCAACAAAGTGAAACTGAAACGAAATTACAAGGCTAAAACAGGGTGGTAGGACAGCGGAAAGTAAATATTTTTAGGGCTTTTGTGGACTATAGAGGACGAACACGAATGAATCTAAAGGGCACATGATAATACCTCACGGGCAACCTGGAAACCTGATACCACTTGATAAGGGGCTGGCAAATCTTCCGAGAGATAGAGGGTAAGTTCGAGTGGTGGAGAACTCGACGTTGGCGATCCGGCTTCAAATCAGACACGATTCGAACCCAGCAACCATTACACCACTGCTCCATTGGTTATCAACCAAGCACAACATGATTGACCTCGCCGAGAAGGCTTTTCCCTGCAAGCGAATCGAAGAACGCAAGCAAGAAAGTGAAACCCGCAATCTGAAATTGCAGATCTATATAAAGCAAAAACAATGGTGTTCAAGCTCTGATCAGCAAAGGACTAATCGCCACAGGGTTGTAGAACAAGAACAGGGCCCTGGATCACTGTAAACAGACTTGTCGCCACAGTTACAATGAATTTATCACAGTTTCGACTTCGAAAACTTGACTAAACAAAACCAAACCTAAAGTGGCGGTGGCTACTAAGTTTAATAACCTAAAGTGGCGAGCTAGAGTTGGACGCGGCCAGGGGGACGCCCACAACCTGGGCTTAAGACCCGACACGATACAAAGGCCCGACATGGCCCAAAAAAGTGATGTAGCACCTTCTTGTGGTCACACAGAATGATCCACAAATGTTCTGGAGCTGGGACAAGAACCAAAACGATGGCATCGTCGTCCCCTTTCCAACGCATCAAAGATCGCCTCGTTTCGATGTCGTATGAAGGAGATATCGCCAAACCGTGCAGGGGTGTCGGCTGAATCCGAGACAAACGTGGCAGCTGAGATGGGGACGAATTGCAACTTGGGGAAGACCATGACACGTGTATGTTCAGCATGGCGATGTCCTCATCAAGTACTATAAATACCCCTCTACCCAGCATTTGAGGTGTGTTAGAGCTCAGAGAAACTATTGGGTATTGAAGTACACCATTTTATGTGTTGTATGGACCAAAGTGCATAAGAGAAGATTAGGCAATTAACAATAAGATTTAGGCTTTGATTAGTGCTAGTTTAGGCCGCTTAGATTTAGGGGTTAGCCATCATGAGTTTAGTGAAGTTTGCATATCTCTTTGCAGTTGGTGCTTACGCACACCATGTGTTGTACATCCAAGGCTTGTAGTGTTTCGAGACCCTCCGACAAAGCTTTGTGGAGAGGTGGCTAATGTTGTGCATGGGAGGAAAGGACCTTAACTTGGCGATTTACTGAAGCTCTACCAAGTGGACGGCATAGGTCTCCGGTGCGCGAGAGGCCAAGTGGAGATCCACTCGTGTTGTGGGTACTTCGATTGGCTATCATGGAAGTTTCCCGCCATGGAACTTTGCCATAGTGAAGGGGTATTTTCCAAGAAGAGACTCCAACAAGGATTAGGTGAAGTTAGCCAACTTTCCGATACCTTGAGAAAAATCGATGTGCCAAGAGTTTGCACACTCTGCAGTCTTTAAGCTTCTGCATTTGCATCGTGTCCTTTACAGTCCGCATTTACTTGTAGAATTTATTTGTATAGTTTATAGACGGCTGAATATTCCTCGTTCCCTTTACATTCTTGTTTATATGATGGATCGTTGAAATTTTCCCCACTTTAAAAATAGATAAAATTTTTCCTTTCTTATATCACACTGATTTCAAATTTGATTTCCATAATGGCATTGTCTTCAGTTCTGTTAGCCCGTACCGTGAAATATGTGTCAACCTTTTGTTTGAGTGAGCGAAAATGCCCCTACCGCAATACGAGATTCTTAGCGTTCACGAGCGGTCGAGCGCGGGGTATACCTCGCTCACTGGTCCCAATCGGACTCCGAGGCGTCGAAACACTCCTTGAGCATGTGCACTCTGCCCATGACTGCCTTCACATCAAATGAGGCTGAGTTTTCTTCCGAAGTCATTCGGATTGACTCACCTTCACAGACTATTTGAGGTTTCAAAAGCAAGGTGGCTGTAGAAATCCTTTATAACCCAACCGTTGGGGCTAACATCATGTCCAGTTCCTTCGCGCATATCCTTGGACGCCGTAAGAAGCTGGCCCCAACATCAAAACTCCTTAGAACACCTTCAGGCGGTATTCTCGAGAGTCTCGGTTTAGCACGAGATTTTCTCCTCGAGCACAATGGGATTCAGATGGCTTTGGACTTCTACGTCTTTGGAGACATCATATTTCGACCTCATGATAGGACATCCTATCGAGGGCCTCCTACAGGACGTAACCTCAGAAGGAAGTCTCCTCGCCAATGTAGGAAGAAATCTCCTCACCATTCCTTTAGCTAGGGTCAAGAATTCTATAGTCGAACCTATGATAGAACCTGACCCAGTTGAGGTAGTGAAGTCCCTTCAACCTAGTGACCCATTTGAGTCATTCCTCGAAGAGCATGTCCACGACTTTATTGAGGAAGAGGATGAAGCATCTGAGCCACTTGAAAATGAGGAGCCACCCAAGTCACACATAGAGCTAAAACCCTTGCCCGCTGGCCTTCGCTATGTCTTTCTAAATGAGGACAGGGATACCGCTGTTGTCATTAGTGACAAGCTATCGTAGGACGAGAGTAATAGACTCGTGAAGATGCTCAAGAAACATCGCTCGGTGTTCGGGTACTCCCTCAAAGACTTGAAGGGAGTAAGCCCCGTGCTCTATACCCATCGCATTCCCATAGACCCATCATCTACACCATCTAGGGAGCCTCAGCGTAGGCTAAACAATGTGATGAGGGAAGTCGTGAAGAAAGAGGTTTTAAAACTTCTGCACGTCGGGATCATTTATCCCGTCCCTCACAGTGAATGGGTCAGCCCTGTCCAAGTGGTACCCAAGAAGGGAGGCATGACCATCGTAAGTAACGAGAAAAATGAGCTAATTCCTCAGCGTACCGTTATTGGGAGGCAGATGTGCATTGATTATAGCCGACTCAACAAGGCGAGGAAGAAGGATCACTTCCCGCTCCCCTTCATCGATGAGATGTTGGAGAGACTCACGAACCATTTATTTTTCTGTTTCCTTGATGGGTATTTCGGCTACCATCAGATTCCCATCCACCCTGACGATAAGGAGAAGACTACCTTCACGTGCTCTTACGGAACGTATGCATACCATAGAATGTCATTCGGGTTATGCAATGCGCCAGCATCGTTTCAAAGGTGCATGATGTCTATCTTCTTAGACATGATAGAGGAGATCATGGAAGTTTTCATAGGATGACTTCTCAGTCTATGGGAAAACCTTTGATCATTGTCTGTAGAATTTAGACAGGGTGCTATAAAGATGCCGAGATAAGGACCTAAACTAGGAAAAGTGCCATTTCATGGTCCGAGAGGGTATAGTTAGGACACCTAGTGTCAGAAAGAGGGATAGAGGTGGATAGAGCAAAAATTGAAGTCATAGAAAGGCTTCCACCTCCTACCAATGTCAAGGAGATCCGTAGCTTTCTAGGACATGCGGGGTTTTACCGGCGTTTCATCAAAGATTTCTCTCAGATAGCCAGGCCCCTCACTAGCCTTTTAGCTAAGGACGTACCCTTTGACTTTGATGATGAGTGTTTACATGCTTTTACAATCCTAAAGAATGCTCTCTTCTCAGCGCCAGTCATTCAACCCCCTGACTGGATGCTTCCTTTCGAGATAATGTGTGATGCTAGTGACTATGCTATTGGTGCTATCCTTGGACAAACCAAAAATAAGAACCATCATGCTATCTCGTATGCTAGTAAAACTTTGACAGGAGCTCAACTTAACCATGCTACCACTGAAAAAGTGCTCCTGGTCGTAGTTTTTGCTATGGACAAGTTTAGATCTTACTTGGTAGGAGCTAAGGTGATTGTCTACACCGATTATGCTGCCTTAAAATATCTACTTACCAAGAAAGATGCTAAATCACATCTTATCCACTGGATTCTCTTACTCCAAGAATTTGACTTGGAAAGTAAAGATAAAAAGGGAGTAGAGAATTCAGTAGCAGATCATTTGTCACGTATGCAGTTCACTGACATTCAGGACCTACCGATAAATGACTTTCTACGCGACGACACCTTACTCAAGGTGACAGCCTCCGACCCCTGGTATGCAAATATTGTGAATTTTATGGTTGCAGGATATGTACCGCCAGGGGAGAACAAAAGAAGGCTGATCTACGAAAGTAGACTCCATCTATGGGATGAACCATACCTGTATAGGGTGTGTTCAGACGGCATGCTCGGACGATGTGTACACACAAATGAAGCAAGAAAGATCATTGAGCAGTGCCATGCAGCTCCCTATGGAGGTCACTATGGGACATTTAGAACAAGGTCAAAGATCAGGCAGAGTGGATTCTACAGGCCCACAATATATGAGGATACAAAAGAATTCATTCGACGATGCCAGCAATGCCAGAAGCACGGAGGGATCACAGCAAGAGATGCAATACCCCTCACAAACAACTTGCAAGTTGAGCTGTTTGATGTGTGGGGCATGACTTCATGGGACCTTTTTGTCAAATCATATGATAGTGAGTACATCCTGGTGGTGGTGGACTATGTCTCGAAGTGGGTTGAAGCAATGCCATGTCGAGCCACTGTTTCCAAACACGCGCAAAAGATGTTCCATGAGATCATCTTTCCACGTTTTGGAACCCCCAGGATGGTAATCAGTGATGGAGGGTCACATTTCATCGATAAGACCTTCCGAAAGTTTCTGGCAGAACTGAGGGCAAGGCACAATATAGCTACACCATACCACCCCAGACATGCGGTCAAGCAGAAACGTCAAACAAGCAGATCAAGAACATTCTGCAAAAGACCGTAACAGAAATGGGAAAAAGATGGAAGAGCAAGTTACCAGATGCTCTATGGGCATACCGGACGGCATACAAAACGCCGATCGAAATGTCTCCATATCAACTGGTCTATGGCAAGACTTGCCATTTACGGTTGAGCTGGAGCATCGGGCACACTGGGCTATAAGAAAATGGAACATGGACCTTCCAGCAGCCCAGCAGATGAGGAGAATGCAGTTATTAGAGTTAGAAGAGTGGAGAGACAAAGCATACCACAGTGCCAGAATCTACAAGGAAAGAACCAAGAGATGGCCCGACAAAAGGATCAAGGCGAAGGAGTTCCACCCCGGGGATAAGGTACTACTCTTTAACTCCAGGGTGAAGCTATTTGGGCATGGAAAACTTTGAAGCAAATGGGAAGGACCATTCATTGTGGTGGAGACTTCGTCGCATGGGGCTATCACACTCCAAGATGACGAAGGTAACCTCTTCAATGTAAATGGTCAACATTTAAAAGTTTTCCTTGAACCTGATAAAATAGAAGAGGAATTTGATGTGATCAATTTGGTCATGGATAATTCCCATCTATAATTACTCCTTATACTAATGTCCTTAGCCCCTAGAACACGTTTGCACACACTTTGGGGCATAGTGGACAAAACACGTAGTGCACAAAAAACTTGAAGGCGACCAGGCTCAAGGACAGGTCGGCCGACCCCACCAGGTCGGCCGACGGCCCCCTGAGTCCGATCAACCCTATCCTCTGCAAACATTCCACTCCAACGTCTCTGAAGCCGTTTCGCGGTGGATGAGCGTTTCAACCTCTGATTGATCCAAGAAGAGGGCTATTCCTTCTTTAAAAATTCACCCATCCTCTTCTCCCTTCTCATTTGAGCTCCTCATCGCTTCTATTCTAAAACCTCCGAGCCAAATCTTCCAAACCCACAAGAATGGCTGGAAAGAGCCACCCTACCTCTCGATCAACCTTTGATCTTGAGCGAGAACCCACTCTAGCAAACCAAATAGTGCCAATCAACCTGGGGTCGGCCATGGCCGTGGTGGTACCCCCACTGGCCAGCCTCCCGCCGAAGGAGGACGCGAGAGGCCGCACCAGGGGGTCGGCCGACCCCCTAGTCGGGCGACCGGCCCTGGTGGCCCCTCGACGCCCCGCTCGGTGGCACGATCCCACTCCCTGAGAAGGTCCTAGAAGTGCGAGGCACGGGCATCAAGCCTGTACAGAAGGCCAACAACGGGGCAGCTCACCCCAAAGAAGACGCCGGTGACCACTCCCACCAAGGGGGATGGACTTCCTACTCTTCAACCAGGGGAGAAACTGAAGGAGGTTGTCAAGAACAAGTGGGAGGACGTCATGGCGTATCATTATACATCTGACATGTCCATCTACTCTCCCGCTAGCACCCCGGAGCCACGATTCCAAGTCTTCGGGGAAAGGAAACCCGGAGGCGGATATGGAAAGGGGCTGTTCCCTCCCTTCACACCTGAGGAGAGGAAGGAGTTGGAGGAGTCGGTGGAGTCTTCACCCACTGGCAAGATCAAGAGGCATATCAAGCCTCCTCCAATTCGCAGGACAGGGGGTCACTATGAAAGTGATGAAGAAAAGGACCCCATGGCTCCCTCTAATGCAGAGTTGCTAGAGTTGATTAATCAACTCGGTGCGATTATGCCAAGTTGGAGAAGAGGTTCGCTAAAGAGCGACTTGAGCGTTTGAACCTTCAAGACAACTTTGATATATTGCGTAGATCAACAGTTGTGAAGCTCAAACGCTTTGCTAAAGCCGTAGGGAATGAAAACCTCTACAATGCACCTTAGGCACCCTGGCTTTAGAATAGGATAGGCACATTAGTTTTGATTTCTTCATTTATTTCATTCCTTTATTTGATTATTCTGTAATGTGCCTATGCTATGATGAATAAAATCAATTGTTTAGGGTATTAGGGTTGTGTTTCTTGTTTCCACTTGTTTTGAATAAAAGGTACAAGTGTGGGGGAGTTTCTCGCCAGAGGATTGACAGAAAACAGAATGATGCAACGCGAAACAGTACAGAATAGAACAAAACAGAGCAGCACGCAAAAAAGCTAGACTAGAGGGGTTGCCCCCAGGTCGCCCGACCCCACCAGGTCGGCCGACCTGGCCTAGGTCCCTCCTGGCCTCCGTTTTTCCCTGCACGCTAGTTTGATTCTCCTATACTCTCTTTCAATTGAATCTCTGCAGAATAAGATCCTGGAATTCAGAACCTAAATAAAATGAACCCTCCATATCTCCCCATCACATAAAAAAGTTATTAACTTACATATATTTTATTCTCTATACCTTTTGGCTTGTGGAAATTCTCACATATTTAGGAATCATGTTATCGAAGTTATTGCATTTTGAGATATGGCCTTTTCATGAATGATGCTCTTACTTATTCAAGTACTTGGAATTTATGAAAAGTTTTAAAACTTTTTAACCTTGCTATGCTCCTCATGGGTTTGAGAGACAACCACCTACAAATATAATCATAGTCAGGCATATCTTTTGAGCTTTGAGTTGTTTCAAGGTTTGTGACCCTTGTTAGAGATACTTCATGTTTTTAAAGTCAAGATCACGTACACTCCACCATAAAAAGCTAAACCCTTACACTGAGGGTAAAGCAAAATACCTTTATGTCATATTCATGAATAAATACTCCTAAAATGGCTTTCTTCCCAAAATCAAGATGAAAAGAAGATATGGGCTATATGCATAGAAAAAAAAGACTCATGCTAAAGAAGCATTGAGTAGAAAAAGAAAAAAGAGAGAAGAGAAAGAAAAGTGCAATAGCCCATATCCAAAAAAATGGGGAAGGAAGCCAAAACAAACGAGTACCATTACATTTCCACTTCATATCATACATTTGCACATCTTGACTTGATTGCATGACTTATCTCTGGCTTGGATCCAACTCTTGGAATGACAACATAAGTGAAATAAGGTATGTATCTTGAGAGCTCCACATACAAAGTTTCATTTTGGAGAGTATGAGTGTTGTCCAACCACCATGAATATCCAGAAAGAAACTCTTTGAGGAGCAAGGCATTGGTTTTCTTTGCAAAATTCTGAAAACCCAAGTACTTGAAGATAAGATGTGTCATGTCATAAAGGGGCTATTCCTCTCTGCAATAACCCAAGAAGACATGTTAGCCACTCAATATAATTCCACTAAGCCTGAATGTTTGGGAATAACCTATATGTTTGTTTATAATTCTTCTGTGATGAATCTTAGTCTTTACTCAAGGACGAGTAAAAGATAAGTGTGGGGGAGCCTGTTGGCGGCTCTTAATGATAAAATCCTACTGCCAACATAGATACAAAAGAATGATAAAACAAATAGAAAAAGGGTTATTTACTAATGAATTCCACTAGTTTTGGTGCATATGTGCTTGCAGGAATAAAGTGGCAAAAAAAAGACCAAAGTGGGCCCAAGGCCAGGTCGCCCGACCCCACCTGGTAAGCCGAGCTGGGCCCAGGCCCAACTGAATCCAATCTTTCTGATGCAGAAGAAGCACATCTGGAGATCATCATACCCATTGAATCAACGTCGGTTTGCACCAAAGGCATGAGATGAACTACCCATGGATTGAAGGGCCCACACCTGAAACCAAATGTACTCATGTCAAGTGTACACACCTGGAACCGACCTCAGGGCCCACATGTCAGCCACCCAGAGGAAGATGGGCCCGAGATGCGGCAACTCCAAGTTAGCTGACCCCCTCTAGGTCGGCCGACCTGGGCGCGCGCCCGAACTGGTCATCCTTTGACGCGTACCTGCAAACCGCCTCCAGGAGAAGATCTGCACCATGGACGACCTAGGACGGTGGATCCTAGGGTCGGCCGGCCCCTAGGTTGGCCGACCTGGGCCCACCTCCAAACCGTCTCAACCTCCTCGTACTGACTCACAACCGCCTCTCCAACCTCTTTGGGGCAGGGCTAATCATCATCGAGCTAAAGTGAAGATCCAAGGCGAAGCCCTCCTCAAATCTAGAGTAGAAATAGGGAGAGAGTGAGGGAGAGTCTGGAGGAGTCCCGGCATGTCGGCGACCCTCCACCTGTACCTCGACGGATGCAAGCTACTCAGTAAGTATTCGGGATTCAACTAGTACTTAAGTGTGAGTTATAGAAAGCTGAGTTCTCTATTGTGCTTGTGGGTTCGTTGCTTTATTCGTAAAGTATTCTAATCTCTGATCAAGGTTAAGATAGCTGATATTATCTTAAACGTGGAGCTTAGGTGTATATCTGCCCTCGTTTGCCTCGTAGCCCCACGGATTAGTAGAGGTAGGCGGCAGGTGGTGACAGCCCTGTCCGTCCTTTGTAATCCTCCACGTTCGAGTACGGCGTAGAGCTGTTTGCCGGCAATTTCCTAGAGGTCTAGGATACGCCGGTAAGCATAGGAGAACTCCCTTCGCTATATTCACAGCCTTAGTGCTAAGTTATCCTCTCTACCCAGCCTTTATATAAACTCGATTGATCAGGTCAACTTTAGTGATTAGACAGTGCCTTTACGTTCTCCATGGATTCAATACCTGGTTTACTCACGGGTGAAAGCTACTTCGACAGCTGTGCGCTTGCGGACTTTCTGTTTGCCACCGCTGGTGTCAACAGGACGCCAACGTGCACCTCCATCACTTCCTCAACCTGTGCAACACTGTCACCATACACGATGTCTCCAAAGACGCTATCATGCTCCGTCTGTTTTCCTTCTCCCTCTTAGGGAAAGCGAAGCAGTGGTTCTACAAGGACAAGATTGCCGTCAACACATGGGTGAAGTGCGAGGCCGCATTCCTCGCCAAGTTCTTCCCATTGGGCAAAACCAACATCCTTCGCGGGAAGATCACGAGTTTCCAACAGTCGGGGATGGAATCTATCCCCGAGACATGGGAGAGGCTCCAGGAATACATCTCTGCTTGCCCCCATCACGGTATGGTGGGTTGCTCATTCTACAGAGCTTCTACAATGGGGTGACCACCAACTCCCGTTGTCACCTCGACAATGCTGCTGGAGGAGCCTTCCTCGATCTCACTCTCACATGGGCCACGGCCCTAATCGAGAAGATGGTATCCAACCAGGGGTGGAGCGAAGAATGACTCCAACCCCGTGCTCACGACATTCATATTGTCAAGGAGACGGACATGCTCGCAGCCAAGCTGGACCTCCTACTCAAGAAAATGGAGGACAACACCAAGGTGAAGGAGTCGGTCTTCAACGCCGTCCACATTGCAAACTCGCAATTCGGTTACGAAGTCTGTGGAAATGAGGACCACTCGAGAAACAACTGCCCCGAGACCCGTGAACATGTATCGTACATGAACAACAACAACAACAACAATCGGTATCATCCTCAAGGAGGTCACGGGTGGAACCAGTCGCGCCCGCAATATCAAGGAGGTAACTACAACCCAGGTTTTATTTCAAATCAACCCTCCTTGAAAGACATTATTTTTGGGAAAGTTAAAATTATGGAAACCTCACTAAAAAGCTTGCCTCTAATGAGAAAACCCTGGAGAGTATAAACAAAAAAATGGAAACTCTCTCTTCTACTTTTAAAAACTAGGTGAGTTTCAATAAGATGATTGAAACTCAATATTGGCTCGGCTAGCTGCTGCATGTCCTGTCTCTGACGAATGGAAGATCACAGGGCAACCCAAGACTACCTTCGAGCATGTTAATATGGTCAATGTGAGGGCCGATAAGACCACTCGCACTCCACCCAATCCTAACACTGCAGGGCAACAGGCACGAGGGTAGAAGGAAGCCAGGGACAAAAAGGGAGACCCCGGATGTCCAGCAGTACCGTGTATTATCGGGGACTACAAGTCTAGTCACGCTTTATGTGATCTTGGGGCTAGCGTCAACATGATGTCCGAAGCTGTCGCAAACAAACTCAAACACAAGAATCTCCGCCCCACGACAATTGCCCTCCAACTAGCGGATTCATCCGTCTGCTATCTAGTGGGCACTGCGGAGAATGTGCCGGTAGAAGTCAGGGGACAAATCATCCTCGATGACTTCATGGTGCTTGACATGGGTGCAATGAAGGATGCACCGCTCATCCTTAGACAGCCATTCCTGAGCACGGCGGGTGCCTAGATTGATGTGAAGGCCGGAGAAATCCGCTTTAACATCAACAACACGGAAGAGAAGTTTGCATTCCGCCCCAAGCAGGAGCAATGCTCCTTGGTAAAAATAAAGCTTTGGGGGAATGTTGGGTTAGTAGCCGAAGCCAATGAACCCAGACAACAGTTGAAACTGAACAACTGGGACAAGCAACAATATATTACTTATCAACAGTATTCTTGGAATCAACAACCTTTACATGTAGGAGAGGGGTCTCCTTTTATAGGGAGACCAAGAGTCTTTGCATCCCCATCGTACCCCTGGGATCAAGCATCATCCTCTAGACTATGTAATACAAATAACCCAGGGACACTTTGGTACATTTACCCCTCCCAATGTGAATGCGTAGACTTGTGATTCCGTGTTTGACTTGGCTTAGACTTGGTCTTGTTGGACTTGGTCCTCGCCTGCTTCGCCAGCTGGAAAAAGCTACGTAGCTCCTGGATTTGGCTTCTTCCGGGCTGAGACGACCCTAAGCCATCTCCCGGCGTCCAAAAGCCGTTGGCTCCTCCAAGAACCTGCAATATAGAGTGAACCGAAGCTTGCCATTAACTCATTCATAGCTTTTGGCACTCAATAGTATCAATACTTCTCCCAATTGGCTTCTAACTTGGTTCTGATAACATTACTTTGGTATACTGTAAGACGATGACCGAAGCCGATTGGCTTTTGTATACAGTCGAAATGTGACCGCCGACCGAAGCCGATTGGCTTTTGTATACAGTCGAGACGTGACCACCGAAACCGATTAGCTTTGGTCTAACTTGCCCGACCGAAGCCAGACTTGAGTAAATGAAGCTAAAACGGCTTCATCTCCTTTGTTCATTGCTGCCCTTACGCATGAGAGAGCCAAACAAGTAGAAGGCGTTTGTCGGCGGGCCAAATCCCCAACAGTAGCTCCTCGAGGACGAGGGCTTTCTTCAACAGGCCGAGCTCCACGAATTTTGGATTGCTTGCCAGCCCGAGAAACGCCTCCTCCTTGTTGGAGAAAGCCCCTAAGTGTTTTGTCGTGATTATTCTATTTTTGCTTCGTTTGTCTAAATTATGTGATGTCATTTGGCTTCGCTTGTTTGAAACTGGTTAAATTATTTTAGCCATTGCTGTAACTTTTGCTTCGGTTTGTTTGAATTCGAAACGCTGGCTTATTTTTCGAGATTTTAACGGTCATATTTTACTGCCCTATAAATAGGACCGAAGGGGGCGTTTTTTGCTTGCTTCGCATGTCTGTTTTTTCACTTAGCTTGAGCTTGACGCTTTCTCTGGCTTTGAAAGCTTTCGAACACAAGCTTTGGCTTTTCTTTATCGACACAAGTAAGTTTCGCTTTTTGTGCTCTACTATTTGCTTCATTTTTTCCTTTGTCTTTTTGCTGTTTCGTTTGCTTATATTTTTTTCTGTTTCTCATAGCAGCTCGCACGAAGCAAACCGCTCGTCTGATTGGCTACGTCTCCGACGAAGACAATTCAGACGCTGTGGATATGGATTCTGCCGAAGCTGCGACTTTTGCTCAGGAGATTGAGGGCAACGTCGCCGTAGCTCCCGAAGCTGGAGTTGCTATGAACATTGATGCTAGGGGCAAGGGGCCTGCCGTGGAAGATGAGGCTGCCGAAGGTGATGACACAAGGATGCCGAGTCTGCGGCCGGTGATGCCTTCGAGGGTGTAGAAGTGGACGTGTCAGATCTTGTGGACTATCGGAAGAAGCCAAAGACCACTGTTTTTGGTGAATCCTTTGTTACCCCAGAGTTGATCCGCTTTTATGAGTCAAAAGGATACTTTCCAGTCGGTCACGAACGAGCCCCAGGCACGGAGATTACCCCGACACCTCTTGAGGACGAAGCCGTGGTGTTCAAGGAGTTCTTCTGTGCTGGGCTCCGGATGCCCGTTGATAATATACTTGCTGATATCCTTGGGAGGTTCGGATTGCAATTCCATCACCTCACCCCCAATGCTATCACTCATCTGCTTCGCTTCTTTTGGGCGGTGAAAACGAATGCATCGGATGTTAACGTGGACTGCTTCGTCCGTTATTTTGAAGGGCATCGGCAGACCAAAAGTGTTAAGGTTGACGGCTTTGAATATGAGCCAGACTATGGAAGTGTTACCTTCTGCGCACGGTGGAGGCAGACTGATTCGCAAAAGGTAGAACTTACCTTTTGTCAGAAAAATACCTGGGACAAGAACTGGAAAAGCTATTGGCTTTATGTTGCTGTCAAGCGCAATGCTCCTTCAATATTTGATATTGGCAGTGATGAAGAAGATGATATCCCTATTGTATTGAAGAAAGACAGTACTAAGGTTGGTGAGGAAGCCACCACCCGAAATGGACAGACAAATGATGAGACAAACAAAAAGAGTAGTGATGATAAGAAAAGGAAAAGTTCTGCCATCAGTGAGGATCCTGCATTGCCAATGTACATCTCTTGGTTCCTACTTATGCGTGTATGTATTTATATCATCTACTACCCACAATTAATAACATCTCATGATCAGGGATATAGCAGATGCTAATGCGCCATCTGTTCCAAAGCAAGGTGCTGAAACAAAAAAGAAATCAAAGAAAAAGATGAGAAATCAATCAGGGGAAAAAGATGAGAAACAGTCCAATATAAGAACATTGGAAAACGGGTTGATGGTAGAAGATCTGTCAACAGGGAACATAGATGCAAAAATGGCTTCTGATGGCTGCAAGGTAGCTGTTTCTTTCCAGAGAATTCTGTTTGATATGCTTTTAATTGGAAATTTCAAGTCAATGTGCTTGACAAAGTTCCCTTTACGATCTTGCTATCAGCAGTTTGGCAGTCTGATTTCTACTGACATTGTATTGCTAGCAGTTACTTAGTCATGCATGGCTTTGCAATTGATACACTATCTTCTATACCACAGCACTTTGCAGAAAAAGAAACAATACCGACTATCTTGCTTTATTTGGGCAGGTTTATATCAAATACATTGGCATGTTGAAGGATGGGAAAGTTGTTGAGTCTAATCTTAGTGAAAAGCCTTACAAGTTCAAGCTTGGTAATATATTTACAAACACACACTTCTGTGCTACATATTCAACTCTTAATATAAATACTCACAATGTATGCTGTGCTGATTAAAGGTGCTGGAAAAGTTATCCGTGGATGGGATGTTGGTATTTGTGGTAACCACCTCAGAGCTTGATTCTTTTCTCAAGGTCATTTGAGTTTGATTTGTAGTTATAATTTTGCTATTTACTGTAGGTATGCATGTTGGAGAGAAAAGGAGGCTCACAGTCCCACCTTCTATGTGGTATGTGATATACATCTTGTGCTTTTTTTCTGTATACACATCTCTAGAGAAGTTCTTTTTATTTGTATTGCTCTTTTGCTTATGGATGTTAATATATCCTGCAGCTCTGGTGGTAAATCAGCTGTAGAAGTACCCAAAAATTCTTCAGTCATCTACGAAATTGAGTTGGTGAAAGTGAAATAGAGAAAAAGAACACATGGCAGGATTTTTCCAACAGCTGCAAAAGGAGTTCTTTGAACCACAGATGGCATATGTTCATATTTTGTTTCACCAGGTTTATGGTGGATCTCAGTTTTGTTTAGGCGGAATTACTGTGCACCTCTATCTGTAGGCAGACTACTCCAATGACTTTGTCCTCGCACCATGGGACCTCTACCACTTGAATGCAACAGAAGCTTATGTCGGTTGGCATGGTGAAAAGATTTGTGTTGCTAAATCTAGCAGGTGTTAAGATTTTGTTTCGCTAATGTTGAAGATGGCCATAGTTGTTTGGTGCTTGGTAAACCGCATTTGAATTGCCAAATCACTGGGATAAATTGCATGTGATTGAATTTTGGTCCGGTAACTTGTCATTTCCCTGTGATTAATTAACAGTTTTCTGCTTTCGTCTTTTTCCTTTTTTTTTGTACCCTTATGTATCTAGCCTCTTTGCCTCCATTTGTCTAGTTTGTGCCTGAAATTTTGGTTTGCCTACTAGGATTTGATCATCATACAGGTTTTGCTAAACCTAAAAACTAGACGGAGAGCCCTCTTTATTTAGGCTTAACTCGAGACCCCATTTGTTACATCATACTCCCTTCGTCCATTTTTATAAGGCCATTTTTATAAGGCGCTATATGACATAGCACGGTCTCCTAAATTACACTTTGACCATTAATTTATATTATATTATATTATTTATGATTATAAACTTATAATTATTGGAGAGTACATTTTATTACAAATCCAACCACATAAAAATAAAAAATTATTGATTAAATTATTGGTCAAAGATAATAAGATTTGATTTGAATCTTGATATACACGTACGTCTTATAAACATGGACGGAGGGAGTATACTCAACAGAGAAAGTAACAACAGAGATAACAAAGTAACATCAAAGTTAAGGAGTAACAACAGGCTAGTTGGGTCCTTTGCTAAAATTAACTTACTGAGTACCGTTGTTTCCCGAGGCCAAGGGTACCGTTGTACCCAGTTGGAGAACACCTCATGCTAGCCCTTCCACAGAGAGATTACCCCACGTCATTGCGCTACATATGCTCTTTTTGAAACTAAGGCGCCACTGAAGTTAAGTGTGATACAATATCCACAAAGTCTGATTCAGATGCGCACACACAGCTCAAGTCATCAGTTGCTTGCAAGCATGTTTACCAGTTGAAAGTTTAAAAGGCACTCCATGCTCCACAGATCGATGCACAAGCAAACATTACTATGTTGCCACTTAATTAGCAGCAATTCAGTATGAATTCTGGATTCCATGAAACACCCACACCACCTAGTCGGCTAGCGCAAAGCTCAATATTATCCTCTAAAAAGAGAGACCTTATTTCCTGCCTTCCTGGCACTTATTATTCAGAACAATACAGTCCGTCCATACGGAATCAACGGAGACACAATCGTGTCCGTCTGCCTCTGAGGAAATTGTCACATGAACAAGCAAGCCCTACGAGGGGGCGCCCAGGTAAGACGCCAGCCGCAGGAGGTCGCAGAAGACGCCTCCGGCCGTCACCTCCGCCCCGGCGCCAGGCCCCCGCACGATCAGAGGCTGCTCCTTGTACCTCGACGTGGTGAAGGCGATGATGTTGTCGGAGCCAGAGAGCTGCGCGAACGGGTGGTCCCTCTTGTACCTCCGCAGCTCCACCTGTCCCTTCTTGTCCACCGCGTCCACGACTCCGACGTACCGCAGGACCTTTAGATGAGCAATAGTTCAGTTACTTCTGCATTCAGGTTTTTCTAGGAAAGGCCGACCGAGAACGGAACCAAGATTGCAGGGCAGCAATGCAATGCACAATGTGATTGAATGCAGAAGTCAGTAATGCGCGAACAGGCAATGCACAGGGCAGTCAAATCGTGACATGGGAGTCAGTAGTGCAAGAGGTCTACTCACTTCGCCTGCAGCCTCTGCATCACTGCGTTGCCTGGCCCAGTCCTCGTCGAAGGATGGCAGCTTTTGCATGAATTCATCTGCCGACGAGCATGACTGCATGATAGAAATAAATTAGGAAGAGTGAAATACAGCAAGGCATCAGCTACTAAGAGGATACTCTTACCGCAAGTGCCTCTGGCACAAGGCTCTTCACAGGAATGTCAGAAAGTTCAAGACTCAAACCAGATTCCCTTGCCAGGATAATGACCTGCTCCAAATTATATAAAAAAAGGAGACCAAGTATGGTGACTAATGAAGAACATGCAACAAAAACATGAAAGAGAAGTATAATAAATCACTCTCCAGTCTTTTTCCCTTTCATTTTGACAGCACAACAGAGAACAAAGTTTCCAGAAATTATATTTTAGTTTGCTGACTCGGAATTCTTACTCAAAGAAAATATAGGAATTCCACCATGTGATTATTTCGATAAAATTATATACATTATAAAAAGAAAATGTCTCCAGAAAGAGTACTCAGCTTAGTAGCTACAAAACGGAATGAAGTATATTATCTTCGGTACATTCCTAAACGTGGTATATGTGTTGCAATTTGCAAAGATTCTAGTTAATGAAGATACAGAAACCAGAAGCTTAGTATGCTGATTAGTCCAAGTACAGTGCTTGGTGTTAGAAAGAATAGGTATGGTTCTCAAAAATTGACTCTGACAGAAAACAAGCTCTACCTTTCTTGCAACATCAGTTCCAGAGAGATCATCTCTTGGATCAGGTTCAGTGTATCCAGCCTCTTTTGCTTCAGCAACAACATCACTAAAGGTTCTTGATCCCTCAAAATTGTTAAATATATAACTCAAAGTTCCACTGCAATTGAACAGAAAACATATTTTTATCAGCCAGCAATATCATCATACTGAATCCATTGAATAGCAAAGATCATAGATCCAAGTATTTGGTATAAATATTTTCCATGGTTTGTTTGTGGTTTACTAAACCTGTAGAGTGAGTGACACACAAATAGTAATAAAATAATCTCTCTTAGTCCAGAAGCCGACACAAACCTGAAAATGCCCTCGACACGCAGTATCTTGTCACCTGTCTCCAGAAGACCACGCAGGGTGCTAATGATTGGGAGGCCAGCACCAACAGTTGCTTCATAAAAGTAATGTGTGTATGAGGCACGCTGCAGAGTCCGTAATTTCAGGTACTGTTACAAGGAAAAAGAAACATTTTAATCAATAAACACTGCAACAGCAGAAAATGCAACATACAGATTGCTATAGGTTCTTTTAGCCTAAAGCTTTCTTTTCTTCCCTATTTGACTTTCTTTATTCGATGTTCATAGATC
>CM014273.1:37936963-37959337 GCA_004135705.1 Alloteropsis semialata
CCGATCTTTCGTCTCTCTGGGTCCACAAATCAGTGCAAGGCTGTCTTCATCGCGGTGTGAATGGTAAGCATGGTAGGATGAGGCGTAACAGGAAGAAAGCAAAGATCAGGTGGGCCTGATCGGACGGCGCGGACGGTGTGCAGTCGTGCGCGTGATAGCGCGCACGAGCGTGCAAACAATTGATCCACTCATGGTGAATGCTGGAATTGGACCGGTCGACCTGCTTGAGTTTTGCAAAGGGGCAGGAATGACGCCCTCGCAAATGCTAGATGAGAGTAAGACCCCAAAGGCTATACCAAGGTGGCCATTTCAGCTTGGCTTACCTCTAGTTGACCCCGATACGTACAACACGCTGTCAACAAAAATGTACAGATTACATGAATGGTACCTTCAGGCGTCGGCCCAAGGCCAGAACATGGTGGGATTGAAGATTAGAGATGATGACTACTTTCGTGGCGATAATGTTATGTATCTGGAATTCTCAGAATTTTACCAGATATACCATAGGGATGTCCTTGACGTGTCTCTCCTCAGCTGCTGGGTGCTGTAAGTGCTTCATTTATTTCTATATTTAACGTCTCCTATGTATTGTCAACCTATTATTAAACATTTATTTTTTTAAATTGTATCCTGTAGAATGGAGATTGAAGAATGCAGGAAAAACTCATACTTCCACTTGGGCTTCATCGACCCAAAAACTGTAAACCAGCATATGTTACTAAATTTTTATGAAGACACAATGAACAACATTGACAGATTCTTACGTGTACAACATTACAAGACAATGATTCTATTTCCTTACAACTTTGGGTGAGTACTTTTACTGTCTTGTGCATCTTTTAGTTTTCTTCCTAACATAATTTTTATTTCAATTGACATGACTCTTGGTACAAAACTTGCATGTAAATAGGTTTCATTGGATATTATTTGTTATATAACCGGACATAAGCTTGTTGACCATCATGGACTCATTGAGGGGACCACGGGACGCGTACCAACCAATGATTGACCTCCTTCAAAAGTAATTTTCGTCCTCGCACTATTATTCCTCTTTAGCTCAGCCAAGAATTCCATTTATTTCATATGGTGTGCGCAGGTGTTGGAAAAAGTTTCGTGCAGAGCAAAAAGGTCCATTCAAGGAACAACTTGGTATCAAGGGAGACTTTCCGGTAAATACTACTATACATAGACCAACATCTCTTTTTTTGTTTCATTATCATGATTATGCATGTAATGACTTGACCATTTCTCTATAAAGTGTTATAGGCAGAATCAAGGCACCAATTTATGTGGATATTATGTCTGTGAGTACATGCACACTCTTGTAGGGCATAAGACGATCGTCACTAATTGGGACCTGACGGTATGTTCAATTTCCATTGAAATCTATATGTATGTATGCATGCATGTGAGTCATAAAAGCTATTATTTATATTTTTCTATTAACCACATCCTCAGATGATGCGTATGAAAGATGAGATCTTACCGGACCAAAGAGTCGCGGCGATTCAAGAGACACTCTGCGGATTTATAATCGATGAGGTCGTGAGCAAGACAGGGGCGTTCTGGTGGGATGGACACGAGCCCGATACAAGGAGCAAATATTAGGAATTTTGTATATGCTCCTTTGAAATCTTGGTGTAAATATTAATATTGAAATCTTGATGTAAATATTAATATTAATCTTGGATTTATCAAAATTTGTTTTATTTAAATATATATAAGTTTAATATTATTACCGTATATATTAATATCAGTATTAATAGTTTAATGCATTAGTGACGTATAACTAATACATATATGGACATATACGTATATTATTATACAGGTATAATACGTATCTCTGTATAAAAGAAACCAGAAAAGAAAAAGAAACAAAAACAAAAAAGAAAAAAAAAGCCCTTTAGTCCCGGTTGGTAATACCAACCGGGACTAGAGGGGCTCCACCATGGGCGCCGCGTGGAGACCCTTTAGTCCTGGTTGGTATTACCAACCGGGACTAAAGGTGGCTTTTAGTCCCGGGTAAATACCCGGGACTAAAGGCTGGGACCTTTAGTCCCGGTGGCGTAGTCCCGGTTGGATAACCGGGACTAAATCCAGTTTCCAACCGGGACTATATCCGGTTTCTCTACTAGTGGCTCGCCCTCCGGCATGGATGCAAAAGTGCTCGAAGGCCATCCGGAAATCAGGAACATAGGGCTTATCTTTCTGTTCAACAACTTACGTGCAATCAGTGAGAGCAAGAATAGCAGTTGCTCTGATAATGGGAGAACCAGAGACCCTATTGCCGTGATGTTGGCCTGTAGCGTGTCACCAGCAATGGCTACGAGGTCCTTAGACAAGTTGACCCCTATTTCGCCCATGTCATCCTCCTGCTGGAATGCACACTGATAAGACTTATCCTGAGCGGCAGTGATTGTGCGCCCAGCGTGCATGAGCTTGAAACAGGATCTTGACCTAGATGTGGACAATAGCGCGGCAGCCCCACCCATGCGAAACAGGACATTTGGTAGCAACATTGCACGGTTCGTCCCTGTGTAGAAGTGGAGGGAGACGATGAGCTTGAAACAGGATCTTGACCTAGATGTGGACAATAGCGCGGCAGCCCCACCCATGCGAAACAGGACATTTGGTAGCAACATTGCACGGTTCGTCCCTGTGTAGAAGTGGAGGGAGACGATCTCCGTAGACACCACTAGTGCATGTGCTTCCCTGCTGGGGGCAACCTGCAAGAGGTTTTTCGCAACTTCCACTGAGATCAACCTGCACTGCACCCCATCCCAGAGATATGGATGCTATGGATGTCACCGCGTAGCTTGTATTTGTTCACAATCATGGCAGCCAAGGACGGCGCTGGATTGAAAGCGCTACAGTTTGTGACAAGGATGTCGATTGCCATGGGGCTGATGCACGTCTTAGCAAACAAGTCATCAATGGATGAAAAAATGACCTGCTCAGCCTCGTTACCGGCGTCACCAAATGTGGGGAGTGGTGGAATGTAGTGGGCAGAGGATGGGAGGTAGCTCTGATCACCAATACCTGAGTTCTCGAGCATGCGCGTCATGAAACGGATGCTTTTATCGTCGATGGATGGCATGCGGTGAAGAATTTCAACAAAAGAAGCCATGGGGATACGGCAATTAGGTGTATGACGGAAGCAAGCGTAGTCCACAAGGTACACACTGCGAGAGCGGCGGATGAGGTAAAGGGTACCTAAGCCAATTGGGAGGAATGTGACGAACAGGTGGGCATGCTGCACTGCATGTAACCACGTGAGAAACTGGGCAGGGCCAAGCTGTGAGGTTTTCAGCAAGAGGATGGTTCCAAGTAGCACAGGAACGATGACAACAACATTGTTCACGAAAAGTTGGAAGAAATATTTGTAGCGCTTGATATCGGATGGTGTGTTCATGTTGTGTTGAAGCTTTCTGATGAGATGTGTCTTGGCTCACATGGAGCGAGACTGAAGAGGGTGTGCAAGATTTTAAAGGGGTCGTATTGCTATTAAGAGGTCATGGGGAACATTCGAGGCAACTAGAAATCGTGCCTGCTTACATCAAATGCTTGAAAAATATGAAACACATGCCATGTACTAATTTCAATGTCTAGAGTAAGCTGAGGGTATTTGAACTGTTTTTTTAGAGAGAGTATTTAGAAACTTTAGGGGCTTTGGATTAGATCAATTTTTATGTGTTCTTGACATAAGTTGTTTATAGATGCACACTTTATCATACTATCACCTTCTATATATAATTAATTTGATTTGGAGGTACATATGATTAACCATCACAAAACTACACTTGACATCTCTGCGTGCCTGATACAGAGACTTGACTCTATTTTTCTCTCTAAAACAAAAGGCAATGAATATTTTTCTCCTTTTTTTCGAGGAGTCTTTTACGGTACCCTATACTACTACTCAGTGGTATAGAGTATAGAGGATTGCAATTTGGTAATCTTCTCTCGTTGACAATTTTTTTTCCCTTGCTTTCATGGTGTGTGAGGCCGGCAAATGTGAATGTCATGACTATATTTGAAAGGATCAAGATGCCTAAGAGGGAGAGTGAATTAGGCTTCTAACAAATTTTTGCGGAGTTAAACATCTAATCAAGCCAATTCACCCCATGTGCCTAGACCTAGCTAGTGTGACTATCTAGATGATAGAAAGGAGTTTTGCAACCTAGTTCCAATCCTAGTCTAGCATGGCAATTCTAAGAAAGTAAATACGGAAATGTAAATTGCCAAAAATAAAGAGAGAGTTAGGAGGCCGGATTCTTTTTCGAGGTATCGAAGAGTCGGCACTCTCCCCTAATCCTCGTTGGAGCACCCAACATGAGGGTGTTGCTCCCCCTTGATCCAACACGAGAATCAAGTGCTCTCTAGTGGATGTCGATTGTCTCCTCGGAACGGCAGACTCCAAACGCCGTGTACACCTTCTTGGGCCTCTCACGAGATGCCTCCTTGAGAGGTCACCAAGAACACCAACACCAAGCCGTCTAGGTGATGCCGATCACCAAGAGTAACAAGCAATAGCTTCACTTGACCTGCACAAGACAAGAGACAAAGGTGGATGCACACTTGCTACTCACTAAGCACTAAAAGATGTCCTTAATCTTCACAATCAAGAACTTCTCAATCACTACTAGTGCTTTGCTTGCTCTTAGCTCCCAAATATTGCTATGCACTGTCTCAGGTCGCAAGAGAGCTGAAAAGAACCAATACTTCAAGTATATATAGGCCCAAGCAAGCAACTAGCCGTTGGAGGCCAATTTCACCTGAAATCGGCCGGACGGACTACTGCGGTCCTGCATGAGAATAAGCACCGCAACAGTCGGTGCTCACTTTTCACCTAATCCCAACGGTCACTGACAGGGGGACCGACTGTTGCGGTGGGTAAAAAAACTCGTCCGCACCGCAACAGTCTGTCAAACCAGGAGCTATTTGGCCTTAGCTCCTGCAGGACCGACTGTTGCGATGGGTGTTCGGCTGAGCACCGCAACTGTTGGTGATGTGTAGTCTCCGGGCCCTCCTAGCCTAAGCCGGACAGACTGTTGTTGTGATCATCTTGGTCAGCACCGCAACAGTCGGTGGTTACTGACTTTGCACATCTAAGTGTTGAAACTTGTCCATTTAAATTTCTTTGAATTTCTCACTTCTTCCTTAGCTTCCATGGCTTCATCTGAGTTACCTAGTGCTAGAATTTCACAAGTGTGCATCACCTTAGACTCTAGTCTTATTTAGGTCGAGCTACAACTTTTGCCTCCCCCCTTAATAGTACGGCCAAAGGAAAAACAAAAACCTATACTAATCCAAGTGCATCTCAACTCCAAACGGCACTTGGGACTAGCTTGTCCTTACGTTTCTCGCATATCCTTTAATCCGACATATGTAAATCAAATGATGGGGGCCAAGAATACCATGAAAACTCATCAACTTATTTGAATGCCGCTGCAAAACACACGTTAGTCGCAATGATCATATTGTCATTAATCTCCAAAATCGAATTAGGGGCCTAGATGCACCTTCCACATTAATAGAATATTTACAATTCTACCATTATAATATTTGTAATAATATTATATTTGTACCAATAAAACTTTATCATAATATTACATTTGTGCCATTATAATTTTTTCCTTTAATACTCATACTATGCTATACTACCCACCTATACCATTGTGACATCTGGCCCAATTTGGATATGGCCCAGTTGTGGCCCATGAGTGCAGGTGCACATGTTTAGTACCACATTGCTAGTTGAACAAGGGTGAAACCAGTTTATGAGCCTTTTGTCCTCCAGCAATAGCACCTTCTGGTTAACCCTTTTACATTAAACGAGGACGAAATTGTAAGCTGGACGCTATGTGTAAGCGGGCAAGCGGTGTTGGAGGACAGGGTGTTACAACCACCTATACCACCGGTCTAGTCTTCACTAGTATAAAAAATTCTGAGCTGTCCATTTCATACTGGTCCATTCACTACTACAGAAAACATTTGTAAGAGCCAGAGTATTTTTTAGCGCCGGACTAAAAGGCGATGCGCCCCTACAAATGCACGCGCTACTGTAGCTAAGGGCCGCCCCTATAGAACGATTTCCAGGGGCAGGTCATGCCATGAGCCACTCCTGCAAATGCTGCCCTTTCCAGGGGCGGCCCATGCCATGACCCGTCCCTAGAAATGCATTATCAGGGGCGGCCCATGCCATGACCCGCCCCTGGAAAAGTATGTTTGTAGTTCTCAAATTTGAAATTTGAGATTTTTCAAAACGCCTCGGATGGAGAAATAGTCAAAATGAGAGTTGTAGATCACAATGAGTTATGAAACTTTGTAGTTGACAACTTTTTTATTTGAAATCATCTTGTCAGCGAAAACTAAGTTTGAATTTTCTCAAATTTGAAATTCAAATTCTGTTAATTTCCTCGGATGGAGAAACCACCAAAATAAAAAATGTAGATTTCAAAAAGTTATGAAACTTTGTAGTTGATAACTTTTTAATTTGAATTCATTTAGGGCCTCAAACAAGCAATTTACACTCGGTTTAGTATAATACGGGAGGAGTCAAAACAGAATCTAGACACAGGTGAAAGTATGGTGCAGTGGTAGAGGAGGTTACGCGCGAGGGAGAGGTCATGAGTTCGAATCCCACCAGCCGCGGAGTGCGCGAATTTTACGCGAAAAATTTTACGTGCGCGACTTGTGACGGTTGGGGGCCTTCCCACATTTGGAATATTTTTTTTATTTATTTCTGGTCGGCAAAAATGAACTTTGCCGTGTGCCGTAGCATTTTCAGAGGCGGGTGATGGCATGGCCCGCTCCTGGCAACACAATCTTCAGGGGCGTGCTACTAACCCGCCCCTGCAAATGGTCATTTTTAGCAGCCAAGAGCAGGGACGGATTTCGACGCCGCCTCTGGAAACGCCCGCTAACCGTCCCTACAAATATTTTCTGTAGTAGTGAATGTTATTATGCTATAGGGCACCGTAAAAGTGCTCTTTTCCGAACAGGCAATAGACATTTTCAAGAACGTGGAAACCAAACGATAGACATGAGACAACGAATATTCTATTGATTGAACACGAGTCATGACCCAGCACCAACTACAAGGACGACATAAAGTGCCAATAGCATGTACGAGATCGTATTATGAAATTTGTTGGCTGTTGGCAAGTAGTAGCATAAAAATTGTTGGCAGGTGATGGCTTAAATTTTTTTTTGAAAGGTTCTAATAAAAGAATAAGTTGGCAGGTGGATTTTTTCGCGAACCCACGTGAGCACGTGTTTATTAAAAAGAAGATAAATACAACGACGCAACTTCAGAGCCTCCGAAATAGACGATTACAAGAGCCACTAGCCCACCACGGTGGTGACAAGCAACACAAACACAACAACATAAATAAATAAAAGTAAATGTTCCTGCACGCTCGTGCGCGCTATCACGCGCACGACTGCACACCGTCCGCGCCGTCCGATCAGGCCCACCTGATCTTTGCTTTCTTCCTGTTACGCCTCATCCTACCATGCTTACCATTCACACCGCGATGAAGACAGCCTTGCACTGATTTGTGGACCCAGAGAGACGAAAGATCGGGAGATGAATCGTTTGAACTTTGGGAGTCGCGCCCGCTATATTATTCCTCCATTTTTCGGTTTAGGACTGTCGTTTCTCTTCCCCTCCCCATTTTTCCCACTGCTCCCATTTCTCTCCGCCGCTAGGGTTTGGCAATCCGATGAGTTCGAGAAGTGTTCTGCCCGGAATCAAAGAGCAGGAGCAGAGCGAATCCCTCACCACGGCGACGAGAAGGATTTCCATCGTCGGCACTACTACGGCGACGAGAGGGATGATTTGTATCGTCGGCACTACCACGGCGACAAAAGTCATCACACTGTGAGATTTACCCTCACCGCGGCGAGCGGGATCTCCATTCCCGACATCTTCAGGGCGACGGTATCTTCCTCTTGTGAGATTCGCTTCCGTCCCCCTCATTTCTTCTGTCTAGATTAGCTTGATTTCTGTTCTAATCGGACCCTTGTTTATCTACACACTACTGTTCTTGTTCCCGATCCCGGATCTAGACGGACTAGTATAGGGGAGAAGGATTGAAGCCCATCGAGAAGGGAAGGCGGCGAGGATTGACGAGGATTCGACCGCAGCGAAGGTTTGCACATCAGCGAGCAATATCATCTTCGACCCCTAGCGTCGCAACCCCCGGCAGCATATCAGGTGCACTGTCCTCCCCAATATGTGCGTGTGCTTTTGACCATATCCTTCAATCTCTCTCTCCCCTTTCCGATTGATTGATTCGAATCTTCTATGTCATCTCCGGCGATGAGAGTTTGTAGGAGACGCGCGTTATCTCGGTCAGATTCAAGGAGGAGCAGTAGGGAGAAGATTTGGATCGAACCCCTCCCCCTCCCGATTACACAGGAATCTATCCAGCGTTGATGACGGCTGAATCGAGGGAACGATTTGTTTGTGTGGCACTTCTGTTCGACCTTGGGTTGTAGGAGCAGATCTGCTGCTGTGCAGTAGGTACGTGTGATCCACATTCCATATCCCTTCTTCTCTATTTTTTCCTTTACTGTGTAACTAAAATGCTTCTACCTATATCATTGAAATGCCTTGTATGAGAAGTAAAATTGCCTACAAGATATCAATAGTGCAATATCAATAGAGCTATCTCGGTAGTCTAAGTCATTTACTCATAGAATTATCATCACTACAAGTAACAGGGTTATCAGGCTTTTGATTCATGAACGTAATTATATTTGTATCATTATAACGCTATCTCGATAGTCCAGTTTGTAGAAAAGTCTATTGACCAAAGCATAGTTTATTAGACAATCAATTTTAGGGCCCCTTTGGTTGGGCTTTTGGAGATGCTTTTGCTTTTCCAAAAGTCAAAAGCCAACCAAAGAGCTCAGCTGTGGTCTACCTTCTCTCACAAAGGCCCTGTTTAATTAGGGTGAAAGGGTGAAAAGTGGTGAAAAGTTTATGCATTGGATCGCGTGCACAGAGAGAAAAAATGAACTGACACGGTTCTCGAGGTAGAAAGAGAATGGAAAGTTGGGGAAATTAAACAAGGCCAAAAGTAGCTTTTGTCTGGTTAAAATCTCACAGCACCCTTCACCGTGCTTCCATCGGTTGTGAGGTAACTTTTGCTCAAAATTAGCCGCTGCCACTGGTTATGATGTACCGGTTCGTGTTCTATTCTCCTCTCCCCCGCTATCATCTCCCCTCCAGCCGGTCCTTTTCCCCTCCCGCGGTCGGACTCCGACGCTTTTCACCACGGGCCGCCGGCGTCGATTCTCACGAGGGCAGGGGGCCGCCGAGTGCGTCCGTGACCGGATGGCCTGTGCCGCGGACCACCATCTCCCCCGCCAAGAGCTACGCCCCGGCCCCTGGAGATCCGCCCACGGCCCTGGTACAGGCGGCTAAATTGCAGGGCCGGCGGACGGGAAGGCAAATCCGGCGGCTGGGAAGGCCTCCCNGCCCCCTGTGCTGCCCCTGCAGGTATACCGTCAGGGTCTTGGCGAGGTTCTGCTGCAGCTTCCGCCATGTGCTGCTGCTTCGTCACTGGCTCCAGCTGCGGACTCAGGATCTGACAGCAGCAACAGCAAGATCCAGCATGTAAGACAAATCGCTCGGGAGGACAGCAGTGTATGTCTGAAGCTGCACGGTGACCGGTGAGCAAGCCGGCCACCTTGCGCACTTCCGACGGTCGGAACCCACCGATCCACAGGAAGAACCGCTCCGCGGGGGTCTTCCACATGCCCACCATGACATAGAACATGTCAGAATTTGCTGCCATGGCCTTGATCCTGAAGAGGTGCGTAGTTGTTTAGCTCGGTCTCGACGAGCACGCGGAGCTCAAGCTCCGTTGTCTGGCCCTGCAGAGCAGACCTCAGCTCCGTTGTGTACCTGTCGCAAATTATTTCAGGTCTATATTCAAAACATTTTATTTATCTTGCAATAATGAATCAATGAATCACTGTCGAAGTTTAAGAAATGAAAGACTATTTTTTCCTAAAATAGTTATTTGCATGATAATCAATAAACAGGATATTTTATTACGAGTGATTTGCATATAAACAGTCCATCAAGTCTTCAGGTCACGGCAGCTTTTCCACAGCTCACAGTCGCTACAACCAAACTGCTTTCTGCTTTTCCCACAGCTCTCAGCCCACAGCAGCTTTTCCACAGCTCACCGCCCACAACAGCTTTTTTACAGCTCACAGCCCAACCAAACACACCCTTACTCTTATTTAGAAGGCTTTCATTTAAAACACTGTCATATCTATGTAGCTTACTGTTTTATGTCTTATATGAGTTAGACAAGCATAGTTTTGTTAATCAGCTCGTAGGATTTCATTACAAAAATGAAGGCACTCAACAGGAAAGCTAGTTATGCAAGCATACTAATTAGAAAATTGGAACTCTGCTTATTTTGGTGTGTATATTCACACCACACACAGATCAGTTGCACTTTAACCTATCCGCATGACAATTTTCTATGTATCTATGACACCCCTGGTGTCACTATTATAATT
This sequence comes from Alloteropsis semialata, assembly GCA_004135705.1. Taxonomy (NCBI): domain Eukaryota; kingdom Viridiplantae; phylum Streptophyta; class Magnoliopsida; order Poales; family Poaceae; genus Alloteropsis; species Alloteropsis semialata. The sequence goes on from CM014273.1 coordinate 37,947,512, forward strand.
AAGAACCATAATGAACTTAATTAAATCAATAATGGCATGTATCATTTTATAATCATCTTGTTTATGCATATGTGTGTATGTGTGACCAAAGTCAACTATTATAAAAGCAATATACTAAAAATAGTTAAATAAGGATTCGTGAGAGAGATTCCATTGTCTCTATCCAAGAGAGTGCCTATTTGTTTCATGTTGAACCCTTGGACATGAGATAAGCCTTAGTTCATCAAAATTCAAATCAAAACCAACTTGAAAAGTGCAATTGCCGCTAGGACAGCAAGTTGCGGTGCTACCTGGAATGGTCACCGCAACAATCTGTGCCGTAGGGACTTAATCACATACACTACTGGGTGACAGACTGTTGCGGTGGTCATATTGCTGCCATGATCGCAACAGTCGGTCGCCCAGGCAAAATTTGAAAAACCTCTCTGGATTGACAGATTGTTGCGGTGGTCTCTCACTTTTGATTCACCGCAACAATCTGTGGATGTTTTGTCTGGTTAAAAGTGCCCAAGCACCTAATGTTGCGGTCCTAACACAAGACCATGACCGCAACAGTCGGTGGTCTAGAGAAACAGTAAAAATCGTCTCTGGATTGACGGACTATTACGGTGTCGGTCTCATGGACTGTTGCGGTGCTTGATTCATGCCACCACCGCAACAGTCGGTGGCCCTGGGATGTTGAAGTTTAACGTGGTTTGTGGATCCACGGACTGTTGCGGTGCTGGTTTTACCCCACCACCGCAACAGTCGGTCCCCCGCGGCCGATGCCGGCCTCGGCGTCTCCGACGCCACGCGTCGTCCTCTCGCCGTTTTAGACACGCGTCCGGCTCTGCCCCATCCCCTTTGGTCTTTGCCAGTGGCCCCTGCCTCGCTGGCAAACCACGTGGCCGCCTGAGAAACCGAACCGCGAGCTCCAGGGCTGTAAACCGAGCCTTAATGGCCGGATAAACATCTCCCCGTCCTCACTCGTGCATTCCTCGATTCACAGCGACCAGAGCACCAGCGCCTCGCCCTCTCCGCCCTCCAATCCTTTGCTCTCGCCGCCATAGCTTGCAGAGCCCGGGATTGCAAGAGTTCCGGCCGCCATTGCCACTGAGGAGCTCGAGCTCCGCCCCTCACGTGGACGGCCGCATACATCCCTCCTCCTCTCAAATTAGCAGCCAAAATGGATTCCCCATAGTCCCTTGTCCCTCCCCGGCCCTTTTCCCCTCCTTCCCCGCCACCACAGCGGCCGAGCCGCCGCCGCCGGCCTCAGCCGAACCGAGCTCGGGCTCTGGCCGAGGAAGAAGAAGGCCAGGGACCCTAGGGTAAGGAGCTAGAAACCTTAGGGGGGTGTTTTGCGAGTTTCCAAGGGCCTATTTGCGAAGAAAGGACCCTGGCCTGAATGTAAAACTGCAGTCCTGTCTTTTATTTTTTTCTTCCTTTATTTGTAGCTGAACTTTGGTTAATCACCAAAAATCACACAAAAATCGTAAAATCACAAACTTGGACTTTCTGGAACCTTATAAAATTATCTATTATATGCATATATAAACTATGTAATTCCTAATGTATTACTTTATGTATGAGAAGGGCTTGAGAGAGTGTGTATTGCTTTATAAATCCTTTGCATGAGCTAAAAATGCAAAACCACATCTAATGGCTATGTTATGATTAGTAGAGTTGAGTTGAGTATCTAATGGCCAAAGTTATTCATGATTTTAGTAGATTTGAAATTAGTTAAGTAAGGGAGTAGAAAGGGTAATAATTATAAATTAAACTACTCAATGAAAATTTCCTTATATGTTAATTCCAATCTAAACAGGCTTAATCATCAACTAAAAGTCACCCCAACTTTCTTTGTGAACTTCTTAGTTGTTTATACTCCATAAATGATTGTCCAGTGATGTGAGTTGTTGTAGATATCCATGTGATTGCTTGCTTATGCATTCATGCATCTAATACATTTGCATATCATGTAGAGAACACCATTGTTGACGACGTATACGAGATCGAGGTCGAGCACGAGGGGGATTCCACTGCTGCTGAGTTGAACCATACTGCTACTCAAGACCGAAGTCCAGAAGGGCCCAAGGCCGCTATTGATCAAGAAGGCAAGCCCCGGAGCATAACCCACTGTTAAACTAACACTCCTTCCTTTATGCCTTATTTTGTGCATTTAAGTTTAAGGAGTTGTTTGAAACCCTAGTTGCATGATCCCTAGGTACCTATGTCCTAATACTAGTATGTGTAGGTCGCATAGAATGCCATGCTTAATTAGAACTGGAAGAAGTCGAGTGATTGCCTTGTCACTCGCGAGATATAGGATTTTACTTTATATCAGTTTGTGATGTTCGGTAAGCGGGGCTTGTGCGATATACTGGTTTAGTTGAATGTCCCGCTGGCACAGAGAATTGTTGGCTAAGGCATTGATTGTGTGGCGATGTTGGTCAAGCTTTTGAAGGTACTAATCGTATGCCGGGAAATATGGTAAACTGGTAAACCTAGTACTTGATTCAAACTGACGTCTGACGGGTCTTCCTACTCCATTGGGCGAGGGGGATGATGGCGAGTGTAGCAGTGGCCGCGGCACAGGTCTGCCTGGGGCACCTGGGGTCCATTGGAGCGTGCACTCGGGTGGAGTGGGCCCTGATGGCAGATGGCAGGGAGAGATGGGAATGGTTGCCTCGTGAGGTCCTGGGTGTCTCTCACGGGTCGTACAATTAGGTTGTCCCATGCATGGTTAAAAATCAACTTGAGTTGTCCGTCCTTCGCGGTTACATAAAGCTGCTTGATCTCTTTTCACACATCAGTGTGCTTGGGCCATGGTTAGAATTGTTGGTAGTGGAGAAATATTGATGATTTGTTAATCAATTGTTTTTTTGGCACTGATTGTTGTTGGATAGCTTGGCAAACTTAGTAATGTTTAGTCTCACTTTAACTTGGCTAAAATATTGAAAATAGGAATCAATTTGTAGCTGCTTTTTGGCAAAACAAACCCCTCAGCCATAAAGCCTTGCATGTCTAGAATTTAACCTTGTCGGGTAAGTCTTGCTGAGTATTAGTATACTCAGCCTTGCTTGTGGCTTAACTTTTCAGATATTGGTGATGGCTATGACCCTGTTGCTGCTCTGACTTGGCCTTGTGTGCTTCCTGATGGTTGGACTGTGGAGCGGGTGCCGTCTGAGTCCGACTCAGGCCGCGGTGATTAGATGTTGTGCGAGGGCTCCGCATAATGTCTTTTGCTTCGCCGTTTTGACTTCCGCTGTATTATAACTCTGGTTTGTAATAACTAAAACATATACACTGTGTTTGTATATTTATCCATGTGAACCTGGTGATGTAAAATTTGTGATGAGTTGTACTGCCTGAGCCCATCTTCGAGTGGGACTGCTGAGAAATGGTGGTTTAATCGGGATGGTATCCGACAGATTGCACGATTAGCTCGGTTTAAGGGTGTGGAGCACCGCTGTGATAGTGTTCCCATGCTTTTAAACCGGATTAATTGGGACGGTCTGCCACAGTATCCCTATCTCAATGTGCTAGTCCTCCACTGATGTGTCAGATAGCTATATGTTCTTTTTCATTTGCAAGGTCTAGTATAAGCTCACAAGTTTATGGCGTGTTCTTTAACTGAAACTACTCCTAATGAGCATCTGAAATGCTTAACTAATATAAATAAAATTCTTGTACAGAACAAATAAAAATAAGTATATAAGGCCTAGTTAGTAGGTAAGAAAATGCTCACAACAACTCGCAGTGGAAGGACATATTTTGTGGAACCTCTGGTCTTCTTTCCATTGATGACATATATAGCTAGCTCACAGATAGTATTCTTCAGCATGCCTACAGGTTTTACAGATGATGTTATAGTCTTTTTTAACTATTTTCATGTTCTTTGTTTCCAATATAACTATCAGGTAATGATTCATGTACTCCAATCCATCAAAATTAACAGAGTGAATATTGGTCACTACTTCCTGCTTGTTCTCAACCTGCTCAACAACTGTTTTGAGATCCTTGACTCAATGAGGTCACTTAAAGACAAAAGATTGCTTGATTGTTGCAACACTATTATTGATTGCGTTAAAAACCTATGGAAGATTCATTATCCAGACTCAAAACGATCTATTGATCACTTCCAAGTTGTTGAAATTGATGTGCCTAAACAAACTAACAAGTACATGCTTCTCTGCTGTAATGTTTTCTGTTTTTTTATTCCCCAATGCAAAGCAGTATGTAATCTCTAGTTTTTTTGAATTTTTTGCAGCCATGACTGCAACTTCCATATGCTCCTGCATGCACAATATTGGGTTGGGCATTCTGTACATCTCTTTGAAGAAAAAGACATTTGCCATGCACGGGTGATTCTTACACACAAGTGGCTCACCTATGATGAAAACGAGGCAAAGCGACGGGGATATCTTGAGAGTCTGACAGGTGTGCCCCTCCCCCATCCCCCAAATATTCTGCTATTTTACTTTCTATTGAATTGCTTGTAAGTACAGTACGTAAATGCTTAAATAAGTTAAAAAACTGCTTTTGATTCTTCTGCTGCTAGTAAGTACACAATCTTCATCCATAAGCAATACTCATATTTTCACATAAGTTGTTCCTGATAGTTTAAGAAGCATATTAATCCCTCATTACAAGCAGTTTCCATAAAGATGCATTACTTAACTTATACAATTAGAAAAGCACTATAAGCAGCTTAGTTCGATGCCCAGCCCTCGACTTCATCCATACTCTCTAGTTCTTCTTCCTGCTTTTTGTGTAAGTCGCAGAATTGTGTTCTGTAGAACCACAGACTTTGCATTTGTTGTCTTTAGGCTTTGAGTGCACTTCCAATGCACTCTGGAATCTTCTTCTTCTTCTTGTGTAGCCCTTAGTTGTTGTTTTGTCTAGATCTTTAGCCACAGACAGCCTTCTTGGCAAGGTGCCAATCTCGGGTGCAATCACTGACTGCTGGACAGATACACCAATGGACAAAGCAGGCTCAGAAACTGTCAATGATTCTTCTTGTTGGGAGTGTTGGGTTAATAGCCGAAGCCAATGAGCCCAGACAACGGTTGAAACTTAACGACTGAGACAAGCAACAATATATTACTTATCAACAGTATTCTTGGAATCAACCACCTTTACATGTAGGAGAGGGGTCTCCTTTTATAGGGAGACCAAGAGTCTTTGCATCCCCATCATACCCCTGGGATCAAGCATCATCCTCTAGACTATGTAATACAAATAACCCAGGGACACTTTGGTACATTTGCCCCTCCCAATGTGAATGCGTAGACTTGTGATTCCGTGTTTGACTTGGCTTAGACTTGGTCTTGTTGGACTTGGTCCTCGCCTGCTTCGCCAGCTGGAAAAAGCTACGTAGCTCCTGGATTTGGCTTCTTCCGGGCTGAGACGACCCTAAGCCATCTCCCGGCGTCCAAAAGCCGTTGGCTCCTCCAAGAACCTGCAAAATATAGAGTGAACCGAAGCTTGCCATTAACTCATTCATAGCTTTTGGCACTCAATAGTATCAATACTTCTCCCAATTGGCTTCTAACTTGGTTCTGATAACATTACTTTGGTATACTGTAAGACGATGACCGAAGCCGATTGGCTTTTGTATACAGTCGAGACGTGACCACCGACCGAAGCCGATTGGCTTTTGTATACAGTCGAGACGTGACCACCGAAGCCGATTAGCTTTGGTCTAACTTGCCCGACCGAAGCCAGACTAGAGTAAATGAAGCTAAAACGGCTTCATCTCCTTTGTTCATTGCTGCCCTTATGCACGAGAGAGCCAAACAAGTAGAAGGCGTTTGTCGGCGGGCCAAATCCCCAACAGTAGCCCCTCGAGGACGAGGGCTTTCTTCAACAGGCCGAGCTCCACGAATTTTGGATTGCTTGCCAGCCCGAGAAACGCCTCCTCCTTGTTGGAGAAAGCCCCTAAGTGTTTTGTCGTGATTATTCTATTTTTGCTTCGTTTGTCTAACTTATGTGATGTCATTTGGCTTCGCTTGTTTGAAACTGGTTAAATTATTTTAGCCGTTGCTGTAACTTTTGCTTCGGTTTGTTTGAATTTGAAACGCTGGCTCATTTTTCGAGATTTTAACGGTCATATTTTACTGCCCTATAAATAGGACCGAAGGGGGGGGGCGATTTTTGCTTGCTTCGCTTGTCTGTTTTTTCACTTAGCTTGAGCTTTACGCTTTCTCTGGCTTTGAAAGCTTTCGAACTCAAGCTTTGGCTTTTCTTTCTCGACACAAGTTTCCCTTTTTGTGCTCTACTATTTGCTTTGTTTTTTCCTTTGTCTTTTTGCTGTTTCGTTTGCTTATATTTTTTTCTGTTTCTCGTAGCGGCTCGCACGAAGCAAACCGCTCGTCTGATTGGCTACGTCTCCGACGAAGACAATTACGCTGTGGATATGGATTCTGCGGAAGCTGCAACTTTTGCTCAGGAGATTGAGGGCAACGTCGCCGTAGCTCCCGAAGCTGGAGTTGCTATGAACATTGATGATAGGGGCAAGGGGCCTGCCGTGGAAGATGAGGCTGCCGAAGGTGATGACACAGAGGATGCCGAGTCTGCGGCCGGTGATGCCTTCGAGGGTGTAGAAGCCGACGTGTCAGATCTTGTGGACTATCGGAAGAAGCCAAAGACCACTGTTTTTGGTAAATCCTTTGTTACCCCAGAGTTGATCCGCTTTTATGAGTCAAAAGGATACTTTCCAGTCGGTCACGGACGAGCCCCAGGCACGGAGATTACCCCGACACCTCTTGAGGACGAAGCCGTGGTGTTCAAGGAGTTCTTCTGTGCTGGGCTCCGGATGCCCGTTGATAATATACTTGCTGATATCCTTGGGAGGTTCGGATTGCAATTCCATCACCTCACCCCCAATGCTATCACTCATCTGCTTCGCTTCTTTTGGGTGGTGAAAACGAATGCATCGGATGTTAACGTGGACTGCTTCGTCCGTTATTTTGAAGGGCATCGGTAGACCAAAAGTGTTAAGGTTGACGACTTTGAATATGAGCCGGACTATGGCAGTGTTACCTTCTGTGCACGGTGGAGGCAGACTGATTCTCAAAAGGTAGAACTTACCTTTTGTCAGAAAAATACCTGGGACAAGAACTGGAAAAGCTATTGGCTTTATGTCAAGGTGCCAGCGCTGGAGACTGTGTTGGATGATGGAACGAAGCAGATGTCTTTTCCTCTGCGTAGTTCTATTGGGCCTTGTGATTTTGTGGCTTGCCCTCCGTTCGACAAGCAAGCTCCCGGCTTCGATCGCTGTGAAAGCGCTTTTTTCAAAGCCAGTCGAGTCTCCAGCAGCCGGGACTTGATCGAGGAGGGACTCGCTGTTGGAGTAAACATTCTATCTGCGGCTTGGAAGCCATTTGCAGTTGAGACTAGGCTTTACAGAGGGATTCCTCATGTTTGTTTCCCTAAGTTTGGAGTGAAGAAGCCAGAGAACATGTCTGATTTTGCTTTTGTTCAGTCCATCGAGTTGATGGCTGAAATTATTTGTGGGAAGTATACTTCCAAGGAGCATGAGAGCAGTTTGGCTTTGGTGGATGGAGTCCGGCTTAACAGGGTGTTTGATGAGATGGGCGTTAGTTATCCTCAACGTTCAGCCCCATCCAAGCCATCGAAGAAGTTCATCGCTCAAGATCACCCCAGCATGCTACCGGCCCCGAAGCCAGGTCATGGCCGTGGGAAGAAAGGGCGTGCTCGAGGCCGTGGCAGCGGTCAGTCAGACGAGGGCGGTGACGAAGCTGAGGGCATCAAAGCCGGAGCCCCTTCGAGCCGGGGCGGTAGCCAAAGCCGAGGACACTCCTCAAAGGTAGCTGCCTCTAAAAAGCAGGTTGCCTCTTCCTTGGAAACTTCCAAGCGTACTTCTTCGCTGGAGACTTCGAAGCGTCAAAAGCTTGCAAAAGCTCTTCCCATCGCTCCGCTTTCGAGCGCTCCTCCTCGTCCTTTTGCTTCGGCTATGGAAGTGCCTACCACCGCCGCGCATGAGGAAGTTCATCCTGCGGCTTCCGCTGCAGTTGTTGTGCCCTCTTCTGGAGGTTTGTTTCTTATATACTTGTCTTTCTATTTTTAGCTTCGGTTTGCTTATTTGTTTCTGTCATCTTATTATAGTTAAAGCTGCTGCTCCACCTCTTCGTCGTGAGCGCCTCCTTGGATGCATCGACGACGAAGAGGATGAAGTGAGTTTCAGTCGTCTTTTGAGGGAGGACGAGACAAAGGATTTTGCACTTGGTGAGGCTGAAGTGTCGTCTGTCCCGTTCCAGCCATCGTCCTTGGACTTGTTGGCTGGTGCCGCGGCCAAGTCCCTTCAGACTTCTGAGGGGCTTACGCAGTCGGCTTCGGCTAATATTGAGGAGCTTCCTCGGACGGTTGGAGGTAACACTGAAGAGCCAATGCAGTTGGCTTCTGCTAATATTGAGGAACCTGTGCAGATGGCTCTTGCTCTTGAGACTGAGCGGTGTTCTGGTGATTTGACTCCGACCATTACTTTGCCGATTAATTTGGCTTATTCAGCTGATGCCGAACAATCTGCCCCTGCCAAGGACGTTGATTCAGCTCCTGAATTGAGAGGTACGTTTTGCAAAGCAGTTATACTGGCGATTTTAACTCTAATAACGGTTTGATATGTTGATTATTTTGCTTCAGAAGCAAGTTATGCTGGGTATGGCTCCCTTGCAGATCGGCTTCGACAAGGCGGCTTTCGTCCTCCAGATGACATTCCGATTATCGCTCCAAATGGTTGGTAGTTTTTGACTGCTCACATAAAGCTGATTGATTTTTGCTTTTTGTCTTAATATTGCTTTTACTTTTTCAGAGCTTCAGACTCGTGTGAAATCCTTGGATTTGGACACGCTCTCTATTTCCAGCCTTAGTGGCGGTATCCAGGTTTGTACCTTTTGCTTCGTTTTTGGATTTGCTGTCTGGCTTTTGATACTTATACTTTTCTTGTTTTAGTCTATAATGTCCATGCAGGAGCTTTTTGCTCGCCTTCCGCTTCGTCTCAATGATGTTGAGAACGAGCGGGCTGAGCTCGAGGCTTTAAGGAAAGAGCGCGAGAGCTTCCTTCAGCTCAAGAAATCTTTGGAGGGTGAGAAAGATCGGCTTTGTCTTGAGCAGGAGTCTACCACATCAGAGATGGCTTCTCTTAAGAGCCAAGTCTCCTCCCTTGAGACAGCCTGTGAGCTCAATGCTCAAACTATTGAGGGGCTTCGTACTAAATTAGTTGAGGGATCTACTTTGGAATATAACTTGAAGAATCAAATAAAGTCTCTAGAAGCTGATAGGGAAAAGACGATATCAGACACTGAAAAGTATAAGAGGGAGCTTCTTGTTGCTGTTGACTTGAAGAATTCTCTCATATCTGAGACGAGTCAACTTAAATCTCAATTGGGGCAGCTTAGGGCCGACAAAGAGAGCTTAGGTTCTGAGTTACTGAGCCGCAGCTTAGGCCTCTATACTGAGTACGGAGCTGCTCTGAAACAATATGGAGCCGAGCCGCTGCCCTTCCCCTCTGATGATTTTGATGTTGGGAAGCTTTTCGAATGGCTGGATGACGAGTTTAAGTCCCTTCCAGAGCTTTTTTCCAAAGTAGGTGATTATGCTGCTCGAACGTGCGTGACTAACGCCTTTAAGATGCTGGCAGGTAACGGATGCTCCCACTATAAAAGCTTTTTGAAGAGGGACTTTAACTTCCCTTCGGCTTTGAATCTTGACAAAAAAGAATTTTTCACCGAAGCTGTTTTGGCAACTCGTGGAATCTTTCTCAGAAAATTCTGGTCTGAAACAGGGAGGGAGTGTGCCCGAAGCACTGCATGTGATCGTCTTGCTAAGGTTAGCTTGTTTTACCCCTTCGTTTATTTTTGCTTTTGCTCGTATCCTGTTTTAGTACTGATTGGTTTGTTTATCCTTAGCACAAGGAGGAGCTTGCTCTTGAGCAGCAGCAGAAAGCCGAAGCCGAAGCTGCCGCAGTTGGCCCTTCATCATCTCATGCTGATGTTGATGAGAGACATGATGGAGAGCCGAAGGTGTAGATTTGCTGATGCTATCACCTTGCTTGGCTTTTGCTGTGGATTAACACTTTAGCTTTTGCTGTAAAGTAACTCTTTAGCTTTTAATGTAGAATACACTAAGTGGTGTAACATTTGTATATATTCAGATCCCTGGCGAGGGAGTTGTTCTTGAACCCGTGCCAATCACCATGCGCGATGGTCCCTTGTGTGTATCTGGCTTCGCATGGGAACAGTATCGGATGTTGTATCCAAGTCAAAGACTTGATGATTTCTGGGAATTTTGCCACGAGTTCTTTAGTCATTGCGAATTCGATGTTTTTGACTTTTTTAACTCTTTCATCGTTCGATGTTCTCCTCGTGTCGAACTTGCTCGTGCAAGAAACGCCGAAGCTGCTCGTCTACTTCCGGTTAAAGTGGAGCCAGAAGATTTAGATGATGATAGATCGAAGCCGGGAGCTTGCTTGTCGAACGGAGGGCAAGCCACAAAATCACAAGGCCCAATAGAACTACGCAGAGGAAAAGACATCTGCTTCGTTCCATCATCCAACACAGTCTCCAGCACTGGCACCTTGACATAAAGCCAATAGCTTTTCCAGTTCTTGTCCCAGGTATTTTTCTGACAAAAGGTAAGTTCTACCTTTTGAGAATCAGTCTGCCTCCACCGTGCGCAGAAGGTAACACTGCCATAGTCCGGCTCATATTCAAAGCCGTCAACCTTAACACTTTTGGTCTGGCGATGCCCTTCAAAATAACGGACGAAGCAGTCCACGTTAACATCCGATGCATTCGTTTTCACCGCCCAAAAGAAGCGAAGCAGATGAGTGATAGCATTGGGGGTGAGGTGATGGAATTGCAATCCGAACCTCCCAAGGATATCAGCAAGTATATTATCAACGGGCATCCGGAGCCCAGCACAGAAGAACTCCTTGAACACCACGGCTTCGTCCTCAAGAGGTGTCGGGGTAATCTCCGTGCCTGGGGCTCGTCCGTGATCGACTGGAAAGTATACTTTTGACTCATAAAAGCGGATCAACTCTGGGGTAACAAAGGATTTACCAAAAACAGTGGTCTTTGGCTTCTTCCGATAGTCCACAAGATCTGACACGTCGGCTTCTACACCCTCGAAGGCATCACCGGCCGCAGACTCGGCATCCTCTGTGTCATCACCTTCGGCAGCCTCATCTTCCACGGCAGGCCCCTTGCCCCTATCATCAATGTTCATAGCAACTCCAGCTTCGGGAGCTACGGTGACGTTGCCCTCAATCTCCTGAGCAAAAGTTGCAGCTTCCGCAGAATCCATATCCACAATGTCTGAATTGTCTTCGTCGGAGACGTAGCCAATCAGACGAGCGGTTTGCTTCGTGCGAGCCGCTACGAGAAACAGAAAAAAATATAAGCAAACGAAACAGCAAAAAGACAAAGGAAAAAATGAAGCAAATAGTAGAGCACAAAAAGCGAAACTTACTTGTGTCGAGAAAGAAAAGCCAAAGCTTGCCGTGGTATTGGCAAAACAGCTCAGGTCCCGCTGGACCTCTTCCTCTTCCTCGGCCTCTGCCGGCTTTTCCACCCCTTTGAGTGGGCTCATTTCTCTGGTTGGGGTATTGGCTTTCTGGGTACGGTGGTTTGGTTTCGTAGGAAGAAGGCGGATTGTTGTCACACCCAGTTTTAAAACAAAACCAAGTGCTACCTATATGTATGCCAGAATCAAGTTTCATACATATAGTGACATCATAAGTGAGTAACAGTAACAGTATCACGTAAAAGAATACAAGAGACTTACAATCTATCAGAGACACAGCAGATCCTGGAAACCAAGGCT
>CM014273.1:37961148-37976989 GCA_004135705.1 Alloteropsis semialata
GAATCCTTGCCTCATTGCCTTTCCAACTAGAGCTCTTGCCCCAAAGTGTGCTCCACATAAGCCACTGTGTATCTCTTGAATCAGTTCTTTTCCTTCGTTGTGAGAGATGCAACGAAGCCAAGGAGCTACAACTCCTTTCTTGTAAAGGACATCATCTATCATCTGATAGCATCGTGCTCTTTGTTGCATAGCTTTTAGATCATCTTCGTCAATTGGCTCATAGTATCCCGAAGAAAAGCTATTATTGGGGATCGCCAATCTTCTGAGCTTATTGCATTGATCAGCTTCGGTGGGTCATCTGAGTCCTTTATCGATGGTGATGTTAATATTTGAAAGAATACATCAGGTGGGAGCTTATCCCCCTTTGCAGCTGCCTTAGCCAAAGCATCTGCCTCTTCATTTTTTGCTCTTGGGATGTACTCCATAGTGAAACCTTTGAATTTTTTCTCCATTGAGCGTACAGTGGTCAAGTATTTGATGAGTTCTAGTTGCTTCGCTATGCTTTCTTTTTCAATGTGATCTGCTACCACCTTAGAATCTATTTTGACAGTGAATCTCTGAGCTCCCAAAGCCCTGGCTTTTCTGAGCCCAAGTAACACAGCTTCGTACTCAGCAACGTTGTTTGTGCTTCTGTCACTGCATTTGCAAAACTCTAAATTTGCTGCATATCTCATTTTTACACCCGAAGGCGATTGCACAATTACTGCGATGCCAGCTCCTTTGTCCCCCCAAGCACTATCACAGTGTATCAGCCAATTTTTCTCTCTGATAGCATTTTGTGGTAAAGGCGATGTCCACTCCGCAATGAAGTCAGCTAGGACATGCGATTTGATTGATGTTCTCCTTTCAAAGTCCACGACGTATTCAGAAAGCTCCGCAGCCCACTTGCGTATTCTGTCGGAAGCCTCTTTGTTGTTTAAAAGCTCTTTGAGAGGCTGATCTGTGAGGACTTTGATGTTGTGGCCCTCAAAATAGTGTCTGAGCTTTCTGGAAGCCATTATCACTGCATAGATCATCTTCTCAATCTCTGTATAAAACAGCTTCGACGAGTTCAATGCCTCCAACACATAGTACACTGGCTGCTGAATGTTTTTGCCGTCTACCAGCTTTTCTGTGATGAGCACTGCACTACTGCTGATTGTGATGCTGCAATGTACAGTAGCAGTGGTGCTTTTGGGTTTGGTACTGTTAGCTTCGTGAGCTTCGTCAAGTATTGCCTTAGCTCGTGGAATGCTTTTGACTGCTCTGGCCCCCATTGGAACTTAGCTGCGTTTCTGAGTGTTGCAAAGAATGGTAAGCTTCGCTCTGTTGCTTTTGCGATGAATCTGTTGAGTGCGGCAATTCTGCCCAACAGCTTCTGCATGTCTCTCATGCACTTTGGCTCTTCCATGTCAAGTATTGCATTTATCTTGTCTGGATTAGCTTCTATCTCATGAGCTGAAACCAGACAACCAAGTATTTTGCCTTTGGTCACTCCAAATACACACTTTTCTGGGTTTAGCTTGAGACCAGCCTGTCTCATGCGAGCGAAGGCGGTTGCCAGATCTGATACGTGCTCTTGCCTTTTTGCACTTTTGACCAAGATGTCGTCAACATATGCCAATATGGTTTTGAACAGTTCGTCCTTGAAGACTGTGCTTGACATTCGGCAGAAGCTGCTTCCTGCATTCCGAAGCCCCTCGGGCATCCTGACGAAGCAAAAAGTGCCAACTGGTGTGATAAAGCTGGTTTTTTCCTCATCTTCTTTTTCATCCAGATTTGGTGATAGCCAGAAAAGCAATCTAAGAGGGACATCATTTCACTTGCTGCTGCTTGATCAACAATCTTGTCGATTCTTGGTAGTGGGTAATCATCTTTTGGGCAAGCTTTGTTGAGGTCGGTGAAATCAATGCACATTCGCCATTTCCCATTCTTTTTCTGAACTGGTACAGTGTTTGCTAGCCATGTTGGATACTTGACTTCACGTATGACATTGACGTCCAGCAGCCTTTGCACTTCGGCTTTTACTGCATCAGCTTTCTCTTCTGACATCTTTCTCAACTTTTGCTTTTTTGGCTTCATATCAGGACTGATTGCCAGCTTATGCTCAATTATGCTTCTGTCAACACCTGGTAGATCTTTGCTTGACCAAGCGAACACATCCTTGTTATTTCTCAACAATTCGATGAGCCTGTCTTCTTCGTCCGGCTCTAGATCTGAGCCAATGATCACTTCTCTGTCAAAGACATCAGGCTGCAACTGCACCTGCTTCGTGTCTGCAGCTTTCTGCATCTTTCTACTATCTTTCTCAATATTTGGCTTTTCTTCTGGGTAATATGGATCTTTTTCTTCAAGCAGATGCACATTTCGCTGACCAGGTGCTCTGGCTTTCTCGATGTTTCTGGCTTCCCTCTGGTCACCATATACAGTTATAACTCCTTTGAGAGCTGACATTTTCATGCATAAGAATGACTGCCTTATGATGATATAAAAGGCGTTTATGACTCCTCTTCCGAAGATGACATTGTAATCAAAGACCATGTCTACTACATCAAAGGTGATGTATTCTGTTCTTGCATTGGATGTGTCACCGAAGGATACTTGCAGTGAAATTTTCTCGAGTGTTTGGGTTCGCTTCCCTCCGAAGCCGACCAATGGAGTGTCTGATGGCTCCAGGTTATCTGGGTTGATATTGGTCATGTTTCTGAGTGTTTTTGCTAGGATGATGCCAGCAGAGCTTCCTGTGTCCACTAGCACCTTTCCAATCGTCCAGCCAGCAATATTGGCTTCGATCGACATAGCATTGTTGTGTGGGTAATTGTGGAGCTTGAGATCTTCCTCAGTGAAAGTGATGGGCATATGAGACCATTCCGACTTTTTGTACGGGCCATCAACAGAGATGTTGTTGACTTGGCGGAAATAGCTTTTCCTTTGCTTTTTGTTCTCAAAAGCAAGCGATGATCCTCCAGAAATGGGCATGATGTGTCCATATTTTGGGAGTGGACTTGGAGCTTCTTTCTGATTGGCTTTTTGTTGTGAAAGTGGTGGTGGTGGTGGCAGCTCCTCAACCTTTATGTTTTGCGAAGCCACTTGCTGGGAGGTTTGAGGGTATAAGTGAGGATATATGGCTTGTGGGTAATAATGCTGAAAAGTTTGTGGCGAAGGCAAATATTGAGTTGCCATCGCTGTTGATGGGTGCACAGTGTTTGAGTTTAGCGAAGGATATACTGGGCAGTATGGTTGGATAGCTTGGGTAGGGTTTTGGGTATTTGGCTACGAAGCGGATATTGGCTTCGTTTGGGTTGCTTGAATCTTCTCTACTCTTAGCTTTTCTATTGTTTTCTTGATATCTCTACACTGTTCTGTACCATGGGTGTGATTTTTGCCGTGGTATTGGCAAAACAACTCAGGTCCCGCTGGACCTCTTCCTCTTCCTCGGCCTCTGCCGGCTTTTCCACCCCTTTGAGTGGGCTCATTTCTCTGGTTGGGGTATTGGCTTTCTGGGTACGGTGGTTTGGTTTCGTAGGAAGAAGGCGGATTGTCTACCTTCATGATTGTTTGGTGGGAGTAGTTTTGGTAGTTGTGGCTGTGGTGATGGGTTTTGGCTTGTGACTCATATTGGTTTCTCATGATGGCTTCTCTAGCCAATCTCATTCGGTTGTCATTGTCAGAGCGACAGTATTTTTGAACTCCTCATACAGGTCTGCCAGAGTAGCTGGTGTCTCTCTTGCGATATGCTGTGCAAACAATCCGGGGCGAAGCCCTTGTATTGCTGCAAATTTTGCTGCTTCGTCAGGGATATGTGGAGCTTGAGCACGTAGAGTGACGAATCTGTGGAAGTAGTCCTCTAGGGGCTCCTTCGGCTGCTGGTGTAATGTGAGTTCAGCATATGAGAGTGATTGGTCTCCCATAATGCCAAAATTTTTGATAAGCTCCCTCTTCAGATCATACCAGCTGTTGATTGATAGGCCAGGCAGCTTCGTGTACCAGTTCATTGCTGTGCCATCGCAGACAATGATGAAGGATTTTGCTAGAACAACATCATCTCCCCCTGCCGAAGCTATTGCAGCTTCATAGCTCATTAGGAATTGCTTTGGGTCGGTGAGGCCGTTGTATCTTGGTAGAGAGACGGGTTTATAGGAAGTTGGCCATCTTGCCAATTGGAGGCTTTCTGAAAGTGGGCACGTATGATCGATGGGGTGAGTGTGGAGTGTTTGGAAGCCAGTTTGGGATGAAGAATTGTGGTTTGGTGGGTTGATGTTGATATTTGGCTCATTAAGCTCTGCTTGGAGCTCAACGACTTGCTTTTTGGCTTTCTCTAGTTCTTGACGCAGCTTTTCAGCTCTGGAGCTTGTGTTGTTCAGCCTCCTCTGCTTCGCTTGCCTCAGCTCCTCGAGCTGCTTTTTGACTTGCAGCAATTGATGCTGCTGCTCCTCTTCCTCCTCTTGCATTTGTTGCTCTAGTTTGAGCTGTGCCGGATCCAGCTCTCTCTGCTGCTCGAGGCGTCGAAGACGAAGCCTTTCTTCAAGTTGGTGCATTCTCTCCTCAGTGGTAAGGGTTTCTTCATCGATCTCTTGATCGTCGAGAATGGCTTCGGTTATTGGTGGTGGGTTTGTTGGTGGAATTGTGGGTCGGGGGGCGGCTTCGATGCTGAGGGTTGCATTTGGCACAGTGGTGGTTGGTTTGGTTGGTTTGATTGGCTTTTTGGGTGGCATGGTGGTTATCGTGGGTTTTGTTCATGCACTGCACAAAACGGTGGGCGCCAGTTGTTGGGTTAGTAGCCGAAGCCAATGAACCCAGACAACAGTTAAAACTGAATAACTGGGACAAGCAACAATGTATTACTTATCAACAGTATTCTTGGAATCAATAACCTTTACATGTAGGAGAGGGGTCTCCTTTTATAGGGAGACCAAGAGTCTTTGCATCCCCATCGTACCCCTGGGATCAAGCATCATCCTCTAGACTATGTAATACAAATAACCCAGGGACACTTTGGTACATTTGCCCCTCCCAATGTGAATGCGTAGACTTGTGATTCTGTGTTTGACTTGGCTTAGACTTGGTCTTGTTGGACTTGGTCCTCGCCTGCTTCGCCAGCTGGAAAAAGCTACGTAGCTCCTGGATTTGGCTTCTTCCGGGCTGAGACGACCCTAAGCCATCTCTCGGCGTCCAAAAGCCATTGGCTCCTCCAAGAACCTGCAATATAGAGTGAACCGAAGCTTGCCATTAACTCATTCATAGCTTTTGGCACTCAATAGTATCAATACTTCTCCCAATTGGCTTCTAACTTGGTTCTGATAACATTACTTTGGTATACTGTAAGACGATGACCGAAGCCGATTGGCTTTTGTATACAGTCGAAATGTGACCGCCGATCGAAGCCGATTGGCTTTTGTATACAGTCGAGACGTGACCACCGAAGCCGATTAGCTTTGGTCTAACTTGCCCGACCGAAGCCAGACTAGAGTAAATGAAGCTGAAACGGCTTCATCTCCATTGTTCATTGCTGCCCTTACGCATGAGAGAGCCAAACAAGTAGAAGGCGTTTGTCGGCGGGCCAAATCCCCGACAGGGAACAAGCGGAACACAAAGAAGAATGAGGTCGCACCGCAACCCCCACAGATGGATAGCCTCATGAAATTCATGATCTCCATCTCGAAAAAGGAGGAGAAAAGAAACGATGGTCAACCGGGGCTCTGGAAGAACCAAAAACCAAAGAAGAAAAAGACTCCTGCCCCGAAGTCCACACCGACTCCCCCCACACCACCTGCAAACCCCAAGAAGATCAAGCAGGTGTGGAGAGTCAAGAGTCCGCGCCCGCTCCTCCGAACTCGGACGTATCACATTAAACGATGCGAAGAGATTCTGTCCATCGGACTCAAAATGGCGAGTCATTGCCAAAGATAAATTGGTAGTTATCTTATATTTAATTTTTTTCTTAATATTCATTTTTATCCTAAATTTTCATGTGTAAATAATACCTACATAATAAAATTTTAGTTTTAGCAATTTAATTAGTTGAAATTCTTGCATGAAAGAAATAAAAATTTATAAAATCAAAAATATAATATTCTTTCTCCTAACCCCTTGCGAAAGTTTCCTATCTACAATCACCAAACACACAGGAGCAAACTAGCCGTTGGAGTTCACAGGAAATAGACAAGGGCTAGTGGGCCCACCAAGGGTTCGGCCGACCCCTTTCGACCGTTGCGCGGGCCCATCTTCGCCCAACGGCCGTTGCCTTCTCTGCTCCTCCCGACCTTTTGAGCTCCTGGCTCTATAAATAGATTTAGGGAGAAGCTCTTCTCCCCCACACACTCTCTTCTCCATTCTCCTCTCGCACTCACTCTCGCTCTCGCCCTCGCACTCACTCTCGCTCTCGCATTCGCTCGTGCAAGTACGCTACGCTCTCTTGCCGTTGTCCTGCCCGAGCTCTCCATGGTTCGCGTCCATGGGTTGTTCATTGCGTTTTCACTAACATAACCCGTGCGCTAGTGTTTTTGTTCTTGTCACCATGAAGGGATTCGGCCGAAAGCTCTCCGGTGCACTCAGGAAGGTGGCGGTTTCAATTTCCAACTGCTCTCATGGAAGTGGAAGCACCCCTCACTCCGGAGACGACACACCAAGCTCCATGCACGAGGAGGGGGGTGCCCAACATAAGGCAAAATTGGAGCCGCAAGCCATGGAGGTCAACCTCAGTGGTCAACGAGAGATGCATGGCTATGCACTCATCGTGGACCGAGTGTTCGCTCATACCCGAGCCTTTGACACGGACCTCCTCGAGTGCACATGTATGGATATCGATTTCTCCGCCATTTGGTGTACCATTGGATGGGATTCTTTCGTGCCTATCTGAGAGGAAGGTTCGCACCTCCTCACCATCCAGTTTCTTTGCACCTTGCTTGAGGTAGACGATGGAATTGCTTTCCAATTCTTTGGAAAGGAATTTCATCTTTGTTGGAAGAATTTAAGTCTGCTTCTTGGTTTTTCATAAGAGGTGTGCAATTGAGTTCGAGTAGCAACAGATTGACACAGAGCCGATCACAACAGGAGGCATCATCAACTTACCCACCAGTAGCTATGCCACCACAGTATCTGCCACCTCAATACCATCCACCGCACTCCCAGCATGTCGTGTAGCAGATGCACCAGGCGGGGTGGATTCCGGCAGGACAGATGCCAGAGTACACATACGGGTATCAGTCCGACTGGGATCAGCCCCCGTACCCCTACGAGGCTGGAGGGTCAGGATGGCACAGTGCAGCCAGCGCCGATTGGGAGCACGACAACTTCGTCGTTCACTCTACTTCCTGGTCCAGTGGGCCGCTACCACTCTCCGGTGGACGTCAGTCCCACTCGTCGCGAGGCACCCGCGACATCGCGGACCTCATGCGCTGGGTAGATGAGCTCGACATATGGACAGGCGAGATCCAGAACACACTTAATGCACATGTCTAGGAGATGGAGGCGTGGCAGCAGTAGACGAACAAGCAACTCGACAACATCACAGCCATGTTGCTGCGCGCCGAGAACGAACAAAGGCCCTACTAGCGGACGCAGGGTTACAACCCCGAGCCATGAGCTTCACACTAGCTTGGGGGAGGACCCAGTATGACGCTAACGCTGTATCTTGCACTGTACTATTCAATTCAAAAAAAGAAAAAAAGAAGAAAAAAGAAAAAAATGATAAAACATGATAAAAGAACAAAAATATTTGTAGTTTTTTTATATATGACTAGAAAGCATGTTTAGTCTTTCCTGTTGAAATGATGAAAAGTTGCTCTGTTTTATTTCCTTTGCATACCTGTTTTTAACCGAGCATTCTCCAAAGTTTTGAGCTTTTTGGCTATGATTTATCCTTTGAGCATGAAACTTGTGGGTTGCAAGTGCTAGGTCTAAGTCTTAAGTTGTTGTGAGTTATGGTATGGTACAATAGACTTTGCTATAATCTTGCTCTAAGTGAAACTTGATCTCCGGAGTTTTGTTCAAAATGCTAAAACTCTAAAGTTCCTCAATGATGGTTAATTCCTACCAAAGCCATATGGTATTCCATTCATAAAAAACTTTACTCATATGCTATTTGCTATCTCATTGAGCTTTGTCAAATTGTTGAGACCCTTGTGCGTCATGCTCCATTGATCAAGATCACATACACCCACATACAAACATGCTGACTCCCACACTAGAAGTCATGCAAAAACATGGCCTCCACCACAAAAATATTCTATACTCCATCCACCTGACCATGAAGCTCCTCTCTCTCTCCAACCATATGAAAAAGAATATGGGGCTACGAAAAAGAAAAGAAAAGAAAGGAAAAGAAAAAAATAAATCCATGCTAAATCATGCATGTTGGAAAAATGAGGAAAGAATTCCATGCACAAAATGCATGAGAGAAAAAAAAGAGAGAAAAGAAGAAATAGCCCCTATCCAAAAGAAACAAAATAAAGAGCGATCGAGAGCATCATATGAGGAACTTGCTTTCATGTCAAAAACTTTACAGAACCTCCAGAATGAAAGTGGAACAAAGAGGCGAGTAACAAGTAGGTTTGTATTACCATTCTGACCTGCAACCACCCAAGACAAGGAGAAGCCAAAATCCCTAAAGGGACTAAGGCAAAAAGAGGGTGACAATGCCAACTTATTCAATCCAAAGGGAGAATACTTTGTTGAACGCATGGTACTCTTAAAGAAGTATGGCATTGTAGCAACTCCTGATCAAGAACCTAAGTCTTAACTTTTGCTCAGGATGAGCAAAAGGGCAAGCTTGGGGGAGTTGTTGAATGTCCTCACACACCAAATCCGACCGTCAATATACTCACATTATAAGATGTACTATACACTTACTAACATATATCTTTATAAATAACCTAGTTCCACTTGTATTGTACCTTTATGCCTTTGCAGGATACAAGGACTACAATAGAGAGAAAAACGTACTCAAACGACAGAGAACACGTCACATAGAAACAAACCCGTGAGCACAAGGACAAGAAGGGTCCACTCATCAGTCATACATGGGCCAAACTTGCGGGACCGACCTCAGATGGGACCCTGGACCCACATGCCATACACTAGAGGAAGGCGAGCGGAAAAATCTCCCGCCCATGGTCGGCTGTTGGCGGCACTTAAGCGCACCAATTACGAACCGCAAGTGCACGGATCGGTTGTAGCTTTTCCCTTAGAGTATCCCCGAAGGTTTTATCAATCCGTGGAACAAGTGGATTGCTACGCTTAACTAAGCACTAATCTCATTGATTGAAAGCTCTTTATCGAATGAGTGTGTATGAGTAAAGAAATTAATCTAATCTAAGATAAAGAGAACAACGTAGAGAGCAATGATATGGAGAGAACAAGATATGTAGAATGCTTGTCCAAGGGATCTAGGATCACTTAAAAATGTAACCACCGAGCAAGAACGCACCGATCTAATCTATCAAAAGTAAAGGTGCACCAAGCTCAACACTTACCCTCCATGTACTGTCACTACAAGAGGGTAATCCGTGATTGAACAACAAGAGCACAAGATTGTCGATGTATTCTAGGTATGCAAGACTACGAGCGATGCATCCCCAAAGCAATGTCGGACGACTATTAGATTAAAAGCACCAACGACAAGAATATGATAGCAAAGATCCAAAACATTGGTTCGGCGATTACAACATAAGATCTCCCTTCAACCCCAAGGACAAACAAGGACTTTACCCCATAATGTTACACATTGTAGCGCTGAACATGGTGTATAATCCTCCAAAGTAGATGTAGACCGACGGGGAAGACGATCCGGAGGAGGGGAATCCCTACGCCGGGGCGGCTAGGGGGTGTTCTTCCTTCTCTCGAGCTCCGCCTTACTTGCTCCCTTGTAGATCCAATCTCCTCCTTGTTCTTGATCTTGTGGCGGCGCCGGAGGGACCTTATTAGGGTTTCGGTGTCGCCCCTCCCACTGAATGTGGCTCCCTCTCTTTGTTGATCCTCCAGAATAATGGGTCCTTGATGTGGTCGACCTTGGGGCCTTTTATAGGTGGCTCTAGCGCTTGGCAACGGGCATCCGACTAGGGTTTCGCATCAACTTCATGCTCAAGAAAGATGGGGACGTTTGGGCCCAAAAATGGGGTAGGCCGGCTGGCCTAGGCCCTTTTTGGCCCCTCTCGCCTCCATCTTTTGCGTGCAGGTCCTCCGACGCGATGCTTGTCCATGTGTGCACTTTGGTCCATGTCCAACCCCTCCAAATATGTTGTATTTCCTGTCATATCACAACATACTTCAAAATACAGCACATATTCGAAAATGGGGTTATTCTCATGCCAAGTGGCGGGTTAGTATATGAGTTAGTCCAAAAACACCCCTTAAATGACACCAAAAGTGTGACAATAACGAGCGCCAACATTGGCCGACCCCCAGGCTCGCACGAACCTGGACGGGGTCCGTTAGCACCAATCTTTGGTGCCAACTCTTCTCGCGTCTCCCCCTTCGTGCCCAGGAGGTGATTCCATCTGAAGACCCCCGGGAACCGTCGTCCCCTAGTATAAATAGGGGGGTAGGAGGCCTTCTTCAACACACACTCATCCTTAAGAGCCTCTCTCTCTCCCTCTCTCTCTCTAGTAGTACACTTGCAATCCTTAGGCTAGTAGAGCTCAGGCTAGGCTTAGTGCAGTAGTATTCGGAGTCATCCTTGGGCCATTGTGGAACGTAACCTTCGGCCTTCGATGCGGTCTTTGTATACTTTGTCGGTATTTATACAAGTATGGAGTTTGATCTAAATGCTATCTCTATAGTGTTTATTTTATATTCATACCTTGTCATGAGATATATTTTGATTATGCATAGGCTAGTCGATCTAAGCTACGACATCGGTTTGTTGTTCCTTCGGGATTGCTCTAGTTCCATGTTTCCTAGGCGGGCTAGAGTAGTTCTGTCATGCACGAGCGTGGTGCTCAGGCATGACGAGAGCCAACGAATATGACCGTGCCCCATGGTATGGAGGGGTAGGCAGCCGGTGGTGACAGCCCTGTCCATCCCTTGTATTCGCCCCATGTTCGGGTACAGTGTAGGAGGTACATAAAGCCTTGCCGCTTGCTGGCAAACCAGTGCAGTTTGGTCTCCCCGTTGTGTGTCTGGGTGCTTAGAAATAAGTCCTGCTCCATCTAACCTTATTCTTTATTCTTTATTATTGAGTTAGGCTTCTTAGATGATGTGTCACATTACTTTGATATTATCATTTACCCCTGTATGACTTCATGCAGAACTTATATCATAATTCTTTGAGTATGATCATCTTGTAAATGCTTTGACAGCAAGTGCCATACTTTCGAAAAATATAAATAATGATACCCATGAATACTCACGGGTGAAATGCTACAACGGTATTTCCATGCGCTTGCGGAAACGTAACGTAGTGAGATACCCGAGTCATTTTTAAGTGGTGTTGCCGGGCTTAACAAACCCGTTGGCGATGTTAAGAAATGCCAACATACCCGAAGCAAGCACTTAGTAACCAAGCATAGCCTATCGTAGTTCTCTATCCACAGACAACCCCTCGACCCAGGCCAGGTAACCTTTTGCCTTCTTGGGGTGACTAGCTAGTTGACTATTGCACATCCATTCCCTGAGAAAATACGATACCCGAATACTAACGGGTGAAATGCTACAACGGTAATTCCGTGCGCTTGCGGATCTTATTCGTGAATGTAAGAAATACCAACATCGGTCACCTCATCAATATTGTCCATCATCAAATTATGATAAGCAACAACATTAAGATCATTTTGCTTGGCTAACCTATATGCACCCAGATTTATCTCAACAGGCAAAATGGCTTCTTGACCATATACAAGCTCAAAAAGAGTAACTTTGGTAGAACCATATCTTGATATGCGATGAGCCCATAATGCTTCGGATAAAACCTCATGCCATCTCCTAGGATTTTCTTCTATCTTCTTATTAATGAGCTTAACCAAAATGTTATTACTAGACTAGGCTTGACCATTGGCCTGAGCATAGAAGGGAGATGAATTGAGCAATTTAATTCCATACATCTCAACAAACTCACGAATTTCTTTTGATATATAAATGAAGTACCTTGGTCAGTAGTTAAAGTTTGTGGAATGCCAAATCTATAGATAATATGCTCGGTAATAAACTCAATTACCTCCCGATGTGTCACATTTTCAAAGGAATCACTTCGGTCCACTTTGCAAAATAATCAGTAGCAACTAACACGAAAGGATGTCCCTTTGATGAAGGAGGATGAATCTGCCCAACAAAATCTACTCCCCATCCTTAAAAAGGCCAAGGTTTGATAATAGGATGTAATAACGCTACTGGAACCATCTGAATATTCCAAACCTTTGACATTCTTCGCAACCTTTGTAGTACCGGAAACAGTCGGCTATCATATTAGGCCAATAAAAACAAGCTCTCCTCAAAAGCCACTTCATCTTAGGAGCTGACTGATGTGTACCATAAATTCCTTCATGAACCTCACCCATAGAAACCTTGCCTTGACCAGAATCTAGACATTTCAAGAATAAATATTTAGCCGGCCGATGATATAATTTACCATTAACCAAGGTAAATTTAAATGCCCATCGTCAGACTTTTTTTGTCAAACTTGTGACTAGGATTCTTAAATAATCAATAATGGGCGTCCTCCAATCAGTATCTCTGGGCTTTTCAACAATAATGCTCATTGGCTGAAGCACTAATGTCAGCACATAAACCAGTTCCACTAGTTCTGGAATCGGTACCACTGGAAAATCCAGTCCTACGCTTTTTGAATCTGGTACCACCGGTTTCTCGGGGGCTGAAACCTCGGCTATACAAAATGTCGGCTTTCTTTCATGAAATTTTTTTTTGAATATCATAGCCAGACGCTTGCTTGGCTAGAGCATTCACCCTTGGATTCTCATCTCTTGATACATGACGTATAATAAATTCATCGAAACAAAAAATTATATCTTAACATTTATGTAGATATGCATTTAAAAGGCCATCGGAACATTGGTATACTTTAGCAACTTGTTGTACAACTAGCATAGAATCACCAAATGCTTCCACATGTTTTACACGAATGTCATGAAAATCTCTAGCCTGAACAAGAGAGCCTCATATTCAGCTTGATTATTAGTACAATCATCTTTTAACCGGTTAAGAGCTTCAAATACGGCACCACTTGGTGTGGGATATGGGTACCCCTGGGCCCACTACCGACCGGATAACCAGTCGGCCTGGTCCCACGTCTGACAAGGATGTGGGCCGACCCTAGGCCGGCCCCACAAGGATCCTCGACTTGATGGACAAGATTGGAGAAGACTTAGCCCACAAGGTATTCGGCGATATCCTCAGATCACGCCCGGAGATCACGGCAATTATGTTGTAACCGACTCAGATTAGTTTCCTGATTTGAGCCGGATAGTATTTAGAAATAACCGACTTGTAAACCCTAGGCCGTCAGCCTATATAAGGCGGCCTAGGTCGACCCCCTCATTCATTCGATTCCTAGCTACCAGATCCCCCATTGTAACCAAGAGCTCGCCGTTGTTCTCCGGAACGCGCCGAGTAGATCAATACAAGACCCCGAGCACAGGACGTAGGGTATTATACCTCCGGGTAGCCCGAACCTGTATAATCCCTGTGTCCCTGTGTTACCTCGAGCTCCCTAGTCCAGCGATCTCCCTTTGCCTACAAATCAACCATCTGGGTACCCCCGGGTGGACTGCCGGACGATAACTCCGACAGTTGGCGCGCCAGGTAGGGGTGATCGCCGGGCAATACAGCTAGCTCGATGGCAGATCGTCGCTCCGTCGTCTTCCCCGACTCCATCAAGGACTGCGCCACCAACTTGGAGGGCATCAGTTTTTTCGCTGAGATCCACTCCGCCACCACCACCGCCTCCACCTCCACCACGACGCCCGACGCCCCCACGCCGACCAGCTCCGCGCTGACCTCGTCGCCGATCGCCTCGTCAGTCATCGCCCCGCTCCAACAGCGGCTCGATGCGATCTTCATCGACGACCAGGCTCCGCGCCTGAACACTCGCCAGAGACTCCCGCCCCCGGCCGAACTCCTCGCCGGGTTGGATCGTGTCCAGGACACCCTGGCCGAGTGCATCACCATGTCGGAGGAGGCCCTGCGCCGACCCCGCAAATCGCTCCCGCTAGGGCTCCGCAGCCCTTCATCAATCTACTCGGCTCGACTCCGGGAAGATATGTCCCAGATCCAATCTGAGACGCCACCCCAGGCCACCCAGTCTCCGGACTGCGGCGAGTTCCAGGTCGCCACAAGTGTGCTCTTGCCGGCTCCGGCTGACTCGAGCAACGACTCCAGCTACACCACGCCTCCGGGGCGTGAAGTCTTCGTCTCTGAGGATTCCGTCACTCAGGACGGAGATACAGATCTGGCTCGAGATTGCAAACGGGAGCGAAACGCCGCCCGAGCTCGCCGCCGTGCCTGAAGAAGCCGCCCTGCCCCCTGCAACGGCCGAAGACCCTGCAGCGGCTGCAGCGGCCGGGAACCCTGCAGCCGCCGCAGCTGCCGGAGTGGTCCCTCCGGGGGCACCACCAAGACCGCCGCCTCCTCCTCGGGGCCCTCATGGGGTCCGACCCCAGAACCTCGATGGAGCCTTCGCCAGGGTGCCGTTCCGCACGCCCCAGGCTAACGTCGCCGCCGCTTTCGCCGAGCTGGGACACATGCCTGACACCCCTGAGGTGCAGCGCGCCCGAGCTCAGTTGGAAGCAGCCCAGGAGCAGATCGAGCGTTCATATCGTGCTGCCAGATCCCGATCTGGGCGATCGAACTCGACTCGCTCGTCGAGCCATCGCTCTGCTCAAAGCAGATCGGATCGGGGTCACCTTCATCAGAGGAACCCCCTGCTACCCGTCGTGGAAGAAGAGGTGGCCCAAAACCGCCATGAAGACGAAGAAGAGGAGCGGCGTAACCCGCGCAATGCGGATCATCGCCGCGAACGCCACCAAGAACGGTGCGACAGGCGCCAGGGTCATCAACCACCTGAGGATCTCCGTAATCGCATCAGGGACTATGCCCGGGACCTCCGTGCCGACCTCGATGCCCGGCACCAGGAACGTGACGCTGCCGAGCTCGAGCGCCGCGAACGGTATGACCGGGAATACGGCCGACCCGACCGCCAGCCGGTGGGAGAGGCTGGTGACGCTGGAGCAGAAGACGCCGAACGCCGTGTTGTTCATGAGCTCATGGAGCGCGAGCAGTACGACGCACGGTACGGCCACCCGCGGGACGACCGCCGCCACTGGCGAGACGATGTTCGGCCCCGAGCCGACCCAGTTCGATCTCCCCGCCGCGACCACCACAACGAGGAGGTCTACGACGGCTTTGCCGCCTTCACCGCCCGACTCCGTGCCATCCGTTGGCCCGAGTCCTTTAAGCCAGCCCTCGTGGAGAAGTTTGACGGTCGCTCTGACCCCAAGCTCTGGCTCAAGACATACCATACAGCAGTCAAGGCTGCCCACGGCTCCAACGACCAAGCTGCCGCCTACTTCCCTGTGATGCTAGGCAAAGAAGCACTCCTATGGCTTGAGGGCGTCCCCCGGGACACCATTGACAGCTGGGCAGACCTTTGCCATGCATTAACCAAGAACTATCAAGCAAGCTACACCCGGCCAGGCACCAGATTCGATCTGGATAATGTCAAGCAGAAGAAGGGTGAAAGTCTACACTGACCGGTTCTTCGATAACCGGAACAAGATCGCCGATGTCCAGGACCGGGACGTCATCGACGCCTTCCAGCGCAGCCTCATTGACACTCAGTTGTTCCGTACGCTCTTCAAAACTAACCTTGTCACGGTCTCTGACCTGATGGAGGTGGTTAACTTGGAGGTTCGGG
>CM014273.1:37977989-38047861 GCA_004135705.1 Alloteropsis semialata
CTGTCAACTCCTACATAATTGTTACGTCTCAGGTGATAGAGTAACTCTAGATTAGTAAAAGGCAGTACCACATAGTGAAGATAGACCTTGCAATGTGTTGTATCTGCACACAAGAGAAGGAAGCTGTCAACTCCACTCAGCAGCACCAAACAATCTGAAACCACGGTTCATCCTAAAAAGAGAACAATATCTGAAGTATCAGTTTACAATTTCAATGTCTAATCATAAAAGTATCTGATTGCTTTGCTAAACTAATAAACACAGAAGATCATGTCATATACAAGTTGAAGTCGTATAACTGGTATCATGCCAAATCACAGTAACAACAATGTCCATTACAAGAGCAAGCTATTATAGTTTGAACTCGCATATCCGATTATCGTAGCAACTAATTGAAGTTTGAGAATGACATCTATAGCAGTCAAAATTACTAAACCGGAGCACGCAAAATCATTATTTTAGTGTTTCCAGAGATCATTTTGTTATCTACTCCATGATATCAACAGATCGAATGAAATTTTAGAGCCAAATGGCTCCAACATTCAGAGCACGTAGCAGTAGCACATAGCAACCTAGCACAAGCAGCCAGCAACAACTAGCTAGAGGCGACCACAAGCACAAGGAGCATACGACATTACCACAGATTCAGAGCACAGGAAGGAACTGAGGGAAGAGCAAAGGGGAGAGAAGATATACCTCTCAGCTGACGTGAAGGAAGGGCGTTCGCAGGGAGGCAGAGCAGAGGAAGCAGCCACGAATCAATGGGGAGCAGAGCTGCAGAGGTCGGAGGAGCCGATCTGCAGGTGGAGGCTTCCATCGGCAGAGCGCAGGTCGGAGGCCGTGGAGTAGCAGCAGGACTGCAGGAGACTCGAATCAAAGGAGCGAAGCTCGAAGGCCGTGCAACAGTTGTAGGAGACTTGAATCAATCAACGGAAAATCATCCAATCCAACGATTCGGAAAAACTAAATCGGGAGGGGATGGGTTGCGCGGGGTGGTGAGTGTCCCGTACCGGTCGCTCTCAGGGGCGCGGGCGCGTGAGGCAGCGGCGAGGCGCGCGGAGGCCGCGGCGCGGATGGGCGCGACGAAGGCGTCGTCGTCGGGGCCCGCGCCGGCGGCGAGGGCCTGGGAGTCGAGGAAGCCGATGAGGCGGAGCGCGAGCGCCTGCGCCGCCGCGGCGTCCCCGCGCTCGAGCGCGGCGTCGGCGCCGAAGAGGAGGGAGTGGAGGCGCCGCAGCCGCTCGTCCGCCTCCTTCCTCCAGTTCGTCGGGCAGGCGCCACCGGCGGGCGCGTCCGGCGCCGGTCGTCCCCCGCGGACGGGGACGGGGGCGGGAGAGGCCCGGATCTCGCGCGGCCGGAGCTTGCTGCACCTCCGCCTCCTCCCTTCCTCGCCGCCGCCGCACCGCGCCCGTTGCAGAGGCAAGAGAGGGATGGGAGGCCCGGATCTCGCGTGGCTCGTGGAGGGGAAAGGTGAGGAGGGCGGCTCTGAGTGAGCGCAGGGGAGAGGAGGGGAGTGAGCGCAGGGGAGGGGAAAGGTGAGGAGTTGGCGAGGAGGCGGCCGATCTGGGAGCGGCGTGAGGGCGTGTGGAGGAGCAGGAGGGGCTAGGGTTTCGGGATTATTTATTTGGAGCAGGAATCATCTTAACCGTCGGTATCGGATGGACGGTCAAAAATGATTGGGCCGTGCAAACCGAGCCCAAAAACAGCCCAAAAATAGGTCTTTGGGCCCGTTTAAGCAAATTTAATATTTATTTTCTTTTGATGATAGAAATGTATTAAATTCTAAGACACTAAAAATAATTTCAAATGAGAAAGTTGTCAATACAATAGTTGTAGAACTATTCGAGATCTATAATTATTGTTTTGGTCACTTCCCCATCCGAGTTAGATTGAATTATTTAAATATGAAATTTCAAAAGTTGAGAAATTCACATATTTTTTACGGTAATAAATGATTTCAAATGAAAAAGTCATGAATACCAAAATTGTACAACTCATCAAGATCTACAAACTTTATTTAGTTCATTAATCCATGTGACAAAGTTTGAATAATCCAAATTTTGAATTTCAAAATTTGATAACTAAAAGCAAGATTTTGGAACACTAAATGATTTCAGCTGAAAAGTCATGAATACCAAAGTTTCATAACTCATCAAGATCTACAATCTTTATTTAGGTTATTTTTTCATTTGAGAAAGTGGTACTATACATTGGTCATTAATCCTAGATTCACTCACATAGTTTAAGAAACTATGTTAGAGACTTGTCAAATTTGTACTACATGTTATTACCACTTTTGAAAATGACAAAATAACCTAAATAAAGATTGTAGATCTTGATGAGATATGAAGCTTTGATATTCATCACTTTTCCATTTGACATCATTTAGTGTAAAAAATCGTGCTTGTATTTGTCATTTTTTGAAATTCAAAAATTGGATTGTTCAAACAGACTCACACGAGAAGATTTTTCAAAATAATAGCATTAATAAGTTTCATAACTTGAATGAGCATGATTTTAGAAATTTTTAGAAAAAAATCATCAAATTTGGAGTAGCCATGAAGGAGAAATACTAGATACAAGTTTAAATTCTGAATTAAAAAAAGAAATACGAACTATTTGCGTGTTCTTTAAAATAAATAAGATCTGTGAAATGGAAATCTATACTGAACAATGTCATTAATGAAAAGATGGTGATTTTAGAAAAATTCAGAAAAAGAAAACATCAAATTTGGATTACGGATGACGGAGAAATACCAGATACAAAATTTGATTGCCAATTAAAAGGAAAAATACGAACTGCTCACGTGTTCTTCATTCCAGTAGAACTGGGCCAATCACGGGCTACCATCTGGTGGGCCGGATGTAGAACTGATACAAGTAAAACAATTTCTTAGAACCACCACACTTGGCCTTGTAGCTTACTGGTAACACATCCGCCTCCTAAGCCCCTGGTCGCTGGTTCGAATCCCCGTCCGCCCCATTTTTTTGCTCCCCGGATTTAATCCGGGCGCGGCCGGTGACGTGGCCAAGGAGGCGCAGACCACGTTTCATTCTATATAGAGCAGAACTTATCTATTTTAACGCAACAGGCTTAGTAGTGTAGTGGTAGGGCGCGCACCCGCCCTTTGTTGAGGTCCTGGGTTCAATCCCTTGGTCCTCTTTTTTTTTTAAGCCAATGTATGGTGTAGTCTTTTTTTTTAAGCCAATGTATGGTGTAGTGGTAGGGCATTTTATTATTGGAGCTCAAGACCAGGGTTCAAACTCAACCCTCCATGATGCAACTTTTTTATGCAACTTTTTTAAAAAAATTTTCATATAGGAACATGACAATAACTAATTTATGTTCGCGACAGATTTGTATAAACGTTGCAGTGTTCTGGGCCGGACTGTGACAGAATTGATAAACCGTCACTGTTTTCTGGGCTTATATGGGCTTAGAGCAAAATGCTAACGTTTTTTGAAACCGTCGCCAGGATTCCGTCACAGATTAAATAGTTTGTTGTAGTGAACACCGTAGAGACAAAGTACGAATAGCAACTAGGGGTTGGAAAAGCTAGGGTTTGAAAGAGACAGAAAATAAAGGTATTTGTATTTGATCGATTGGAATAAAACCTCAATCAGCCGCAACCCTTAATATGAAAGAGTCCAAACCTACTAGGACTCCGAGAACACCGGTTCCACTGGTTTTAAATCCGGTAAGTCTTGTGCCAATTTTGATCTCCAACACTTAGTTATCATGAATCATGCATGATGTCCACCAAGGCGAGGAATTACAGAGTTAATGGGTCCAAAAGACAAAAACCTTCTACTTGTGCCTTAGTAAGAGTAGAGTCATGATTTATACACACAAAAAATGACTTTCTAGAGCGAATATTAAGATCAAAGTGACATGGCAAATGGTTTCTGCAATAAATTCCCCAAACGAAAGCGAGCATATGAAACAACACCATCTGACTCGATATGATATTCATGAGAAGTCAGCGCCTCGGAGCGAATAGCGCAGCGCATGCTGATCGTTCCTCGCTGTGGCTGAGACCATCCATCGGTTATACTTGTGGTGCAGTATGTTCGGCCTTTGGTGCCATTGAACCGGTAGTTCTGTGCCGGGATTAATGCAGTGGGCCCCATTGGGAGCGAGAGGATGTTGGCAGAATCAATGGAGCTGTGGATGGTAGAGGAGCCGTGACAGTTTTGACGAGACCTTAACACAGAGGGCGTGGAAGACTGGTCTTTCTCTCACTCTCGGTATCGCTCACAACGCAGAGAGTGGGCGACGCGCGCAGTCCACATAGGGGGAGAGGAAGAAGAAGCCGTGGGCTCTAACCATGGAGAAGGTAACCGTGGAGGAAGCGCTCCTCGCAGCAGGCCAACCCGAGGAAGAGGACCTGAGCGTGCGCGAGGAAGCGAAGAGACAGCTATGGCTGGCGGGGCCGCTGATCGCCGGTGCCCTGCTGCAGAACGTCGTCCAGATGATCTCCGTCATGTACGTCGGTCACCTCGGCGAGCTCCCCCTCGCCGGCTCCTCCATGGCCAACTCCTTCACCAGCGTCACCGGTTTAACCGTCCTGGTGAGTACATGATATATTAGCGTAGACCTGGTGACTGCATTAGCTCGATATATTTGAGCTAAAAAATTATCTGAACGTCATATATTTACGTCTGGAGGTTGTAGTTCGTAGTAAATCTGTACTTGCTGCTGCATTAGCTCAAATTGAATTATTTAGTTCCTGATGACTGTCGAGTGACGTTGGTTGACTACTTGACTGCACTTATTACTGTTTTGGTTAAATAGAAATCATTTTCCCATAGGAAGTGTAAGTGTCCAGCGTCTACTGTTTGGACTGACTCCTATGCTAGGATTCTGTTCGCTCAAGTAATAAATTTAAAAGCAAATAATTAAAATAATAATTACAAAATGCCAAATGAAAACAAAACAGTTGTCAAACATATGCTGTTGTTGCTGCCACCGACTTTGGTACTTGGGATACATGTGTGGTGTCGTTCAAACACTGAATCAGTGCTTCGCTCCGACAACTCCAAGTTTTTCATGCCAAATACGTTCAGCTCTAGGAACTCCAACTCTGAAAAAAACCTGGAATTAGAGTCCAACTCTAGGTTTTTCTTGAAGCTTGTCAAGAGATGTTCCAAAAACACTGGTTTCAGAACTCAACATGGAGTTGGGTGGAAATGTGTATATTCTAGACCTGATTAGTGGGGCATAAGCGGCAACTGTGGAAATGTATATATTCTAGACCACATTCTCTACTAGTGTGGACAAGTTTTTCAAATCAATCTGATTTGTTCACCAAGTCGACCATCACACGATTTTGCTTGTGTGTTGTCAAGCTTGGCCTGGCAAGCGCTTTGGACACCCTGTGCGGCCAGGCCTACGGTGCCCGGCAATACAACCTCCTCGGCATCTACAAGCAACGCGCCATGCTTCACCTCACCATGGTGAGTGTTCCACTCGCCGTCATCTGGTTCTACACCAGCGACATCCTCCTCCTGGTCGGCCAGGACCCCGACATCGCCGCAGAGGCCGGCGCCTACGCGCGGTGGATGATCCCGGCGCTCTTCGGCTACGGCCTCCTCCAGTGCCACGTCCGGTTCCTGCAGACGCAGAACATCGTGCAGCCGGTGATGGCGAGCGCCGGCGCAGCCGCCGCGTGCCACCTTGTCGTCTGCTGGCTGCTCGTGTACGCTCTCGGGATGGGCAGCAAGGGCGCGGCGCTCAGCAACGCCATCTCTTACTGGCTGAACGTGGCCGTTCTAGCCGTGTACGTGAGGGTTTCGAGCGCGTGCAAGGAGACATGGACCGGGTTCTCCACGGAGGCCTTCCGTGATGCGCTCAGCTTCTTCAGGCTCGCCATCCCATCCACTCTAATGGTCTGGTACGTTGGTACATGTTTTCAGTTTCTTGCATTATGTAATATATACATGTGATCAGATACTGTTGCATATACTGTGAAGTAGGCATTGCATAGACTGCATTGACAGTGACACTATGCATCCATTGCAGTTTGGAGATGTGGTCATTTGAGCTCGTTGTGCTACTTTCAGGCCTTCTTCCCAATCCCAAACTGGAGACATCTGTCCTATCTATCAGGTTGTGTAATAAATTCAAGATGCTATATTTCATTTGGGTTATGCCATACCTCTTTCCTGAACATGCATAACTGCATATGTGACAGCCTCAACACTTCCTCCTTCGTGTGGATGATCCCGTTTGGTCTTAGCTGTGCCATTAGGTAACCTTCTCAACCAAAGCCATGGCACCTCCCGGCCTGTTCATCTTGTGAGGATCCTATGGTACTCTCAGTGCAATGCAGCCATGCTAATTGGCTGTTTCGATCATGATGACCAAATCTGCAGCACTCGCGTCTCCAACGAGCTCGGTGAGGGGCGTCCCCAGGCCGCCCGCCTTGCGGTGCGGGTGGTCCTGTTCTTGGCCGTCTTGGAAGGACTGTTCGTGGGACTGGTCCTAGTGTGCGTGCGCTACATTTGGGGGCACGCCTACAGCGACGTCGAGGAGGTGGTGAGATATGTGGCTAAGATGATGCTGGTCATTGCAGTGACCATATTCTTCGATGGAATCATGACTGTTCTTTCAGGTATAGATTTCCTAAAGTTTTAGCCAATGCATTTCTCTGTAGAAAGTATTGTCACATATCTTGCAAGCAGAATTTGGACAGGAAACTGTTTAGTTGCAATTGGAATAGGCAAGACCATTTTCATGAATATTTGGATGGAACTACAGGTGTGGCTAGAGGATGCGGGTGGCAGAAGAATGGTGCATGCATTAACCTTGGCTCCTACTACATCGTTGGCATACCGTCAGCTTATCTGTTGGGCTTTGTCTTGTGTCTCGGCGGCATGGTGTGTGTTTTTCTGTTTTTGTTGAACCCGCAGAAGAATTTTGCCCTTTTTATCTGATGGCATGTGTCTTACGGTGTTCGCATTACTGACAAATAGGGTCTTTGGATGGGCATCAATTGCGGGCTCTTGGTACAACTCTTGTTACTCATGATCGTCACAATGTGTACCAACTGGGATAGAGAGGTATGGTGTGCAAAGATCTACTATTTTAGCTCTTCTGCAATTCTGTAGATAATTAAGTTACTTCCATTTCCACATATTTTGATAGACAAATCGCTGGCAAAGTTGCGCGATTGATATTTAGAACTGCAGAAACTATTTGGTGTACAACTCTAATAATGCCAATTACTGAAAATTTTACTTTGTGTCTGTACCATGCAGTGGGTATAATACCTCTAGATCATCCACCACCTTTATAATTTGGTCTGGCCAAATTCTGGGTGTTAATTTTACTCTTTGTTATTAAGAGAATTTGTATAGTTTTCTTTTCCATGAATAGTTCACCAGCTAGCTATTTATTTATATTTGTACACTTGTATACATATATTCTAGTATTCATCTATATCTGAAAATCACCTGCATTGCCAAACATTGAATCGTCAGGCAGCGAAGGCAAAGGACAGAGTGTTCAGTTCTTCTCTTGCTCCGGATTTCGTCGAAACATGAAGATGCAACAAAGTGCTAGTCAAAAACAAGCTAGGATGACACGAGTTATCAGCACTAATCTAAAGTTGGTTGCATGCGGCTACCTTGGCTTGTCACGGTCACAATGGATGACAGAACGAGAACATATCTAGTCCTCCCAACCACAGTACCATTGGGTGTTTCAAACCACCAGCCCTCAACAGCCAACCGATCAGAGAGGGACATGGTGTATGGATCTTCTGATATCATTCATGATACCCGTGATTACCTGTCCACCTGAACAATTTTTGTTTCTTTGAGATAAGAACAATAGTAGCTATATGAAACTTGCTCTTCGTGCACCTAAAAAAAACTCGATCTGTGAAGGTAAGACAACCTCTGGGTATTTTGCTAACATAAGAAGAAGATCATCTCACGCAGATCGAGAAAATCTCAGAACTCCTGCCCCACCCTTATACAGCGGCACCATAGCCCGTGTGAGAGTGACCAACGATCTGAGGGGGAGGGGCTTAGACATGTGCTTTGGCCGTGGGACAAACTACAGGATTTGGAGTGGTACCAGAGCCACCTAACCAACTCAGCTAGAGCCCTGTTCACTATTCATGCACCTAATATGTCTTTTTTAAAAGGAACCAGGCAGTAGTGTGTACTCTAAACCAGATAAACAAAAATCCTAAAACAAAGTACACTGTTAGCCCAAAACTAAAAGAGTTGCCCCAACTAGCCTACACCGAGGGAAGCCTTGCTATACCTCCAAAAGTTAGTTCAAGAGGTAAGGGGCTCCCCACTTTTTAGTTGGTTCAACTCTCCCCCCACAACCAATGTGGGACTATTCCCAACATACTTGACCAACATACATGTCATGTATGTAGAACTGATCACGGTTCTAGCATAGTTGCATGTGCACTGTATGGGTCCTTTGCATCTCGAATTCAAAGCCTGATTGCGCTGTGCCCTATACTCAGCAGGAGGTGATCCCCGAACTAGCCGAGTATTATTATAATTAAAAACATGTCGACATGCGAACATGGCGCGCCAAACACTCAAGCACAAATATGTGCGGCAAGCACACGCGCCTTGCAATGTCTGCACCAAAACTAGTTCCGCCGGTTTTTCAAACTAGTTTTACCAATTTTTTTTGCCGAGTAGCCTGACAAAGACTACCAGGGAGGGACCCCGTCAGGGCAACCGCACTTTCGGTTGCCGACCACCTAGAACACCCTCAACCATCATAGAGACGAATGAGGAACAACAATTAGGATTTGAAAAGGGCTAGGGTTTAAGGTAAGGAAAAAACAATTGTTGATTTTTGATTGGATAAACCCTCAGTCGTGGCCCTTATGTTTTTATGGTGCCTCGAGTTGGAGATCGTTTACAACTCAAATCTGTACGAATCTCCAATTCTACTCAGACTACCCAAAAATTAGTTTTACCACTTTCCCAAACCAATTTCATCAGTTATGTCCAAGTAAAGATCTTCCCGAAGTCATAACTCTCTCATCCGAACTCCAAATAGGACGTCTACATATGCATTCTAATTTTCTCGGTGGGGGCTATGCAACTATGAAGTCTAATATTGGTCGTCAATATATGCTCCCCTATTTTATGGTGTAGCTTGCACAGAAGACAACATAATTATGACCAAAATCATCTATGTTGAGGATCATTTGTCATTCATATATTTCATCTAAGGGTGATAAGACCGAATCGACCATAACAGTTTCTGTTTTTTGAGTTGAAGATAACCTTACTTTCTTTAGCTGTGTTGACCATGTTGGCTTCACTTTAGCTTGTTGCTAAGTGGGTCCTTGCTTGCACATCCACTGCAATATTCTCTTTTGGGTGTGAGACAAACCCGAGGGACACCACCTCAATCACATATATCTTGATTTTTGGTTGCTAACCTTCTCACTTGTTTTAGTATTAGCAGGTGCATTTTTCCTAACTAGTTTATCATTAGTAACAATCGGTCTTTGTGTCTTATGCTGTATGCCTTCATTTTATTCTACTTAGCATATACTTCTTATGTCTTGCACCTTATCCAAGCTGACGTATGCTATAACATTGGCTCAATATGCCTTAGGTTGCTCTATTTATTAACGTGATATATAGAGTTGTATTTCATATTACAAACATGATGTTTGGAATACGGAATACCATTGAGGGTATCGCTACCCCACGGATTAGTAGAGGTAGGCGGAAGATGGTGACAGCGATGTCCGTCCTTTTTAATCCTCCACGTTCGGGAGATGATATTAGGCATTTATGATAAGACGTCCTCCTATCGTCCCTTGATGAGGGAACCACTGGACACCTCAATATGTCCTCTGTCATATGTCCCTTGTATGAGCTTGTATAGGATAATGTTATATATCCAAGTCCCATTTGTATGATGCTAATGAACCCTTTCTGATCTCTACTAATGTTCTATTATTTACTATGACTACTTAATGATGAGCAATGAACTTCTATGTGTCACTTTACCCCTACACTTCCATATCATATACCCCTGTCTAGACTATGGTAGATTAATGATGTTGTAAGTAAATGCATTGGATGACACCTCTCTTTAACTAAACACTTTCCCTGCGGATAAATAAATAACGATACTCTAGAATACTCCCGGATGAAATGCTACAACGTACTTCTGTGCGCTTGCAAAATAATGTAAATGTTAAGAAATAACAACAAGCATTTCTACGCCGTTGCCGGGGAAAGCATTGGTTAAAGAGTTTTGATCATCCATGTATTTAATGCAGCATAATTAATCGCCAGTAATCTAGCAGGTTTACCCTTTTGCTCTGTTTCTCTGTGACGTTGTTGGCATTTCTTAGCATCACCACTACTGGAGTGATGGCACTAGATATGCCTTAATATAAATCTTAGCGTTACACAAGTTCTGCAAGCGCACAGAAGTACATTGTAGCATTTCACCCGGGAGTATTCCAGAGTATCGTATTTATTTCCTCAGGAAAAGCGTTTGGCAAAGTAATATCCAATGTATCAACTATATCATAATCAATATACCAGAACTAGGACAGGGGATAGAATAATATGAAAGATTGGGTAGGTTGACACACAGAAGGTTTCACTGCTCAGAATGTAAGTCTAGTTAATATGAAGGTCCTAAGAGAGAACTAGGGATTCTATATACTTCTCACACATGGGTTACATTCCTACAAGTATATACTATACAAGCTTAATACGGGATACATGATAGAGGACAAATCGAGGAGTCGTGGGATCCCTTCATCCAAGGGTACTGTCACGATGTTTATCACTACGGCCTGCAAACGCCCAAACCCGAACGGCGAGGATTACAAGGGACGGACAGGGCTGTCACCACCTGCCGCCTACCTCTGAATACGTGGAGTAGGGTATCCCCAACGGTATTCCATAACCCAAACACCACGTTTGTAATATGAAATACATCTTTACCAATTGTACGGAAAGGTAAAGAACAATCATAGAGATTCATTGGGCCATTGCCATAACATGCATCCGCTATACTAAGGTGTAAGACATACAACTCATATGATGAACACACAAGACTAGAAGTCAAGTAACATAAGCAAGATGATAATTCCATTAAGGCTCAAAGTCTTACAAATAAGCAAAGGATACAAGATAACTGAGCTCTAGGCTTACCAAGACTCCTTCGGAAACCCGTAGAAGCTCAGCTCCTAGAACTACTTCTAACTAAGACTATAACTTGTAGCAATTGGAGCTCTTCCTTCTGGTGTGTGTTGTACAGGAGGCGTGGGCACCTATTTATAGCACTTGGAGGCGGTTTAGGGTCGGTACAAGGCGGTTGAGGGCAGTTGGGTCCACCCTCGGATCGGCCGATCTCTTGACGTCGCCCGACCATCCGATGCACCGACGGTACTCATCCACGGCGTAGCTTTGGTCCTGAAGTCGGTGTGGATGCGCACGAGAAGGGAGGAGAGCAACGGCCTCAGGACGGAGTCGGCCGACCTAGCCAGGTCGGCCGACCTGGTCCAGGCGCCGTTCGCCTTGGTCTTCTTCTGGGTCGCTGGAATGTGGGCCCTTGTACTCGTGGGAGTTGGGTATGGATCCTCGGAGTAACTGTTGGTTCTCATGTGGACCCATCAATCCATGTGCATCTCCTTAGCCTTCTTGTCATCCCTTGGATGTAACCGTCATTGATTCAACGCTCTAGATGACAGGAACTTGTGCTTCTCCTGGATGGCCAAAGTTGGGCTTCGATGATCATTAGGCCAGGTCGGCCGACCTGGTGGGGTCGGGCGACCTGGGCCTGGCTCTGTTTTGCTTCATATTTTGGCCCATATCTCCTGCAATCAGATAAACTCCATGTACAAGTGGAACTATATTATTTGAAATCAAATCCTACTGATTACTGTTCATTTATTTTATTTTATCATGTTGGCGTTACGAGATATTCATGACTTAACAAGCGCCAACAAACTCCCCCAAGCTAAGACCTTTGCTCGTCCCTGAGCAAAGCTTGGAGAGTTAGGAAATTAGGATCAGAGTTTTGCTTTCTTCCCAAGAGATATTTTCAACAAGAAAGTAATTCATGACTTGATTAAGTTGGCAAAGATTAAATCACTCCTTTTTACCTTATCACTCATGGGGCCTTTTAGCCTTTTCTTCCTCTTGGGCGGTTGGAAACTAGAACAACTTAGCAAGAACGCTCCCCACATCTTAGATCCACCTTTTCTCCGGAGGTTTTTAAAGAAACTTTTGTCAAAGAAAACAAGGCTCCTCAAGTGACTCTCAAGTCGCTCATTTGTGTTTATCTCCTTACCATCACTCCTCTCACTTTCCCTCAATAGCATAGACAAGTGGGGTTCATGACTGGGAAACTTTTGTTTCACACATGCATTGCTTATTTTGTTGAGTCAAATCCAGGATCAATGAAGAATTAAATCATACACTCAAATCGAAGTGTGCAAGTGTGGATATGTGGTAGTGGAAAATAAACTCCTTTAAGAAATCTCTCTCCTTTAGGAAATTTTGCTATAAAGCTTGGCTCCCTATATAAATATATTTTTTTTCCATGGACTACACATGTGTCCATTTCTCTTTTCTCTCTCTTTTTTTCTTTTCTTTCATGGACTAGACTTATGTCCATATATTTTATTCTCATTTTTCTTTTATAGGGAGCCTAAGCCTTATGACTAGAACTGTTTTTGGAGAGAAATCCCTTTGTTCTGGAGTACTTTATTCTAATGAACAAATGGTAGGCATGTTGTGCGTACTCCCAGAGTAGAAATATCACACATATGGTGGCGTGTACGTGACTCCGATTTTAAGAGCATGAAATAAATCTTACAAAGATCACAATGAACTTGACAAAACTCAAAGCAATTGCACATGCTTTTTGTAAGTGGTTGGAATATGAGGCTGTGGTAGGATTTCACTCTTCACTGAGGAGCCTAGAATTTTGTCATTTTTGAAACAAAACCTCCAAGATCAAGTTTCACTTAGATAGGTAAAACAATTCTAGCTTATTATATCATAGCTCCCAACAACCTAGAATCAAAAACAGCATTTGCTACCCACAAGTTTTAAGTTTCCAAGGAAATCGTTAATTTAAGCCAACAAATTTAAGACATAAAAGACTGCCTTATTGAGACTTGTATAAAAGGGGAAGGTCATAGCAAAAGTTCATCACTTCCAAACAAAGCTTCATTTTTTTCATTCATTTCTATTTTCATCATTTTTTTTAACATAAAGGAAAACAAAAAGAAAGGTTTAGACAACTTACTTGTACGGGGGTCCTCCCCCAAGCTGGACTTTACTGCTGGCGATAACGAGGGTCGTTCGGGTCGAAACCTTGGAACCGAAGGTAGGCATTTAGGTTCTGGTTGCCTGCCTGGATGCTGTTCTGGAGGGTGTTGAAGTTCTGTGCTGACTGGTCCCACCAAGCTTGCGACTGCTGCACATGGTGAGTTAACGTATCATCAATACGGTTAGTGGTTACCTCAAGGGTTCCCATGCGATTGGATAACCCATCCATGCTGCTGCGCAAGTCTCTTGCTGAAAATGATCGTCGGGCGTCGAACGGAGGAGGGCCGCCACTTGAGCTGGACGACTGATAATAGCGCGGGTCTTGGGGGTTCCATTGTGCGTGCGGCGCTTCTTGCCATCCTGAACCTCCTGCCATGTATGGTGGAGGCGGCTGCGGCTGCTCCCAGTTCGATCCTTCAGGTATGTACGGCGGAGTTGGAGGCTCCCATGTTGACTGTACCTGCGGCACTCCGGTTTCTCCCCGTCGGGACATGCTTCTAGTCACCCTTCCCGACACGCTTTGCCTGCCTTCCTGTTGCAATTCCAACAATAATGTTTTGCATCTGTACAACCAGTATTCCGGTGCTGGCAACGGAATTCTAGTTGTACTATTATTATAGACCATAATAAGCTTTTGGTCTATGGCATGTGTAACAAGATGACTCTGGATAAAATGGGCCTCATCCAGAGTTGGACGAGGCTGCGGAAGGAACTCAACTCGGTAACTATCTAGCAAGCCCATTGAAAATGCGGGTAACCAAAGATGTACATTCAATGGGACCTTGCCTCTTAAAAACACCCATCCATTGATCAATCATGAAAACCACAGGTGAAACTTTTATCTTTTTAACCATTGCATATAATAACTTTAATTCATCAACGCGAACAATTCGTAGATCATTCCAAGGAAATAAAGTCATAGTAATCCAACGGTGCATGAAACGGAGAGTGGGATTATGGATGTGGCTTGTTCTAGGGGGAGTGCCATCTGTGATGCCCGAGATATCCCGCCAAAAGGATTCTCTAATAAAAAGCCTCAACACTTTATCAACTTCCAAACTACAACGTTTGTTAAAACCCAAATGGATACTAAGCTGTTTCCAAGAAAGGAAATACTCTTCTCTTAAAAAGCGAAAAGTAATCCCTTCCTCAGATTTTCTCAAAGTGGCAAGGAATTGGATTGTTAACAAACGACAACCATCCTCATTAATGCGCACAAAATCTGACCAACCTACCGCATTCCAAACGGTTTCAAAGTCAGTGGCCATACCTGATTTCTCCATGAGTTCACTTGTGAACACACGTGTGTGATCAAAAGTGCGACCCAGAAGAATGTGATATGCCTCCAGTTCGAGACCACCTTCGATGTCGAGTTGATCGTCAGAGATGAACGCCGGGCGAGGATCGTCTTCGTTTTGGTTGCTGCTGGAGCTGTCCCCGTTCCCATCTACATTGCCACCGCCGCCTGCAGATGTGGTGCCAGCACCGGTGTAGTAGTACTGATCTTCGGAAATCTCCATGGAGTGCTGGCTGCTTCTTCTTTCCTCGGAACCACCGGCTGATTCCATAATCTCCATACTGGAGGAAATCAGCTCAGTGCTGTCGGAATGGTGGCTCCGCCTTGAGCTTGACCCCTTGATCTTCTTTGCCTTCTTCACCACTCCTCGTACGAAGTTCATGATTCCTGCACAGAGAACAACAAGCAACAAAAACGACACTTGGAAGACAAAAGGATTAGCGTTAGCGAGTTAGTCGTCCAAGAATTAGTCGTTCTTGCGGGGCGTGGTTGCCTCCACAAAAGTCGTTCTTGTGGGTTTTGACACACCACAAACAAGCGTTCTTGTGGGATTTTGGTTACCTCCACAATACGTTCAAGGGTTTCAGCATGGAAACGGCACCGTTATGCAGGAATAAAGTCCATTTTTAATTGGGTTTTCAAATTTTTATTGATTTTTCAAACTTAGGAGCTAAATACTTAAGAATCTAACAAAGGGAGAGGAGAAATTCCGAGGGCGAAACGCAGCTCGGGTTGGGGCGAAGTGATCAAGCTGCTGGCCAAGGGATTTTATAGCCGGAGCTCACCTCCGATCGGCTGACCAGGCGGGGTCGGCCGACCCTCCTGCAGAGGCAATTTGGCCGAGCACTTGATCACGATGCGTTGGATACCTGGTGGCTGCAGTGAGAGTTGAAAACTTTGCAAAAGACGATGGAGTGAGTCGGGCGACGTGAGCTGGTCGGCCGACCTGCTATGGCCACCGTTGAATGCGTCCTTTGGAAATTATGATGGGCAGCTATGGTAGTCTATGATGGGAATTGAGTGCTCTGCAAAGGCCAAACTTAGGAGTCGGCCGACGTGCCCTGGTCGGCCGATCGGTGATCAACTTGGTTCAGGCCTAGCCTTTGTAGAGTGGTACATGGTTGAATGGTGAAATAATTTCGGGGTGTATGGGTAGTGGTGGCCAGGTATCCGAGGAGGAATTAAGTAAATGGCTCCAAAGTTTTAAGTTTCTCATGCAAAAGAAATTTGTGGAACATCAAAATGCATTATGAAATAAACATGAGATACATACCGATGTACCTACCGGCGAGGACTCGTTGTTTTTTTTCGTTCGTCGAGCGCAGACGCCTCCAAGAAATGATTTAGCCTGATGATCTGGCCTCCGCATTTGAAGATGATGCGGAAGCTTTGCAACGCCAATCCTGTTCTATTTTCTTCACACAAGTTGTTGATGATGTTATTGTCTTCAGAGCTTTGACACTTTGTGTGAATTCCTTGGGCAGGGGCAGGAGTGGCTCGCTATTGGTGACTGGTGGTTTTTGTGGCTTCCATCCATAAATCACCTTGATTTCGGGTCCGTCAAACTCTTTGTTTAGTTCTTTCTTGTTTCCTGCATGGTTAGCCAAAATCTCCCGACTGGTCTCTTGTACCACTGCAGCTAACTCGGCTGACTGGGCCTCTAGAATTTTGCTTAAGCGCAGTTGATTTTTCACAGCTACTGACAAGGCATGGAATCTAGAGCTTAGATCATTCACCTTTCTCTTAGCAGGTATCGTGTATACGCTTCCTCCTTGCTGGGATGGGCCCCAGTTATGTGCTAGGAATAAATCCCTGCACTGTTGCCAAGACTCCATCTTTGCCTGGTGGTTGTAGTACCACTGCAATGCCCTACCTGTTAAAGAGAATGGAAATAACCATTGCTTTGCCCTTCCTGCCAGCTGACTGCAAATTGCTGAGAAATGTCGGAGATGTTCTGCTGCATCTGTTCTGGCCTTTCCGTTGAATGGCCTGGCTTGCACCATGGTGAAGTACATTGAGTCGATCATGAGAGTTTCAGTTGCCATCTTGGTGCAAAAGTACTTCGAGTTCAACCGACAGAATTTGGGGGATCAATGGGGTGCTCTCTTCTAGGTGGAAGAG
The DNA here is from genome assembly GCA_004135705.1 of Alloteropsis semialata. Taxonomy (NCBI): domain Eukaryota; kingdom Viridiplantae; phylum Streptophyta; class Magnoliopsida; order Poales; family Poaceae; genus Alloteropsis; species Alloteropsis semialata. The sequence continues at coordinate 37,994,704 of CM014273.1, forward strand.
TTCTTCAGTGAATCGATGATGTACCTTCGGTTTCACACAGAGAGAAATAGAACAAGGGTAAACCTGTCTAGAGATGGTAATTAATTGTGACATAGGTAAATACATAGGTTAACATATTCTTTGTCCAATGCTTTCCCCGGCAACGGCGCCAGAAATGCTTGTTGGCATTTCTTAGCATCACCACTACTGGAGTGATGGCACTAGAGATGCCTTAATATAAATCTTAGCGTTACACAAGTTCTGCAAGCACACAGAAGTACATTGTAGCATTTCACCCGGGAGTATTCCAGAGTATCGTATTTATTTCCTCAGGGAAAGCGTTTGGCAAAGTAATATATTATCCAATGTATCAACTATATCATAATCAATATACCAGAACTAGGACAGGGGATAGAATGATATGAAAGATTGGGTAGGTTGACACACAGAAGGTTTCACTGCTCAGAATGTAAGTCTAGTTAATATGAAGGTCCTAAGAGAGAACTAGGGATTCTATATACTTCTCACACATGGGTTACATTCCTACAAGTATATACTATACAAGCTTAATACGGGATACATGATAGAGGACAAATCGAGGAGTCGTGGGATTCCCTCATCCAAGGGTACTGTCACGATGTTTATCACTACAGCCTGCAAACGCCCAAACCCGAACGGCGAGGATTACAAGGGACGGACAGGGCTGTCACCACCTGCCGCCTACCTCTGAATACATGGAGTAGGGTATCCCCAACGGTATTCCATAACCCAAACACCACGTTTGTAATATGAAATACATCTTTACCAATTGTACGGAAAGGTAAAGAACAATCATAGAGATTCATTGGGCCATTGTCATAACATGCATCCGCTATACTAAGGTGTAAGACATACAACTCATATGATGAACACACAAGACTAGAAGTCAAGTAACATAAGCAAGATGATAATTCCATTAAGGCTCAAAGTCTTACAAATAAGCAAAGGATACAAGATAACTGAGCTCTAGGCTTACCAAGACTCCTTCGGAAACCCGTAGAAGCTCAACTCCTAGAACTACTTCTAACTAAGACTATAACTTGTAGCAATTGGAGCTCTTCCTTCTGGTGTGTGTTGTACAGGAGGCGTGGGCACCTATTTATAGCACTTGGAGGCGGTTTAGGGTCGGTACAAGGCGGTTGAGGGCAGTTGGGTCCACCCCCGGATCGGCCGATCTCTTGACGTCGCCCGACCATCCGATGCACCGACAGTACTCATCCACAGCGTAGCTTTGGTCCTGAAGTCGGTGTGGATGCGCACGAGAAGGGAGGAGAGCAACGGCCTCAGGACAGAGTCGGCCGACCTAGCCAGGTCGGCCGACCTGGTCCAGGCGCCGTTCGCCTTGGTCTTCTTCTGGGTCGCTGGAATGTGGGCCCTTGTACTCGTGGGAGTTGGGTATGGATCCTCGGAGTAACTGTTGGTTCTCATGTGGACCCATCAATCCATGTGCATCTCCTTAGCCTTCTTGTCATCCCTTGGATGTAACCGTCATTGATTCAACGCTCTAGATGACAGGAAATTGTGCTTCTCCTGGATGGCCAAAGTTGGGCTTCGATGATCATTAGGCCAGGTCGGCCGACCTGGTGGGGTCGGGCGACCTGGGCCTGGCTCTGTTTTGCTTCATATTTTGGCCCATATCTCCTGCAATCAGATAAACTCCATGTACAAGTGGAACTACATTATTTGAAATCAAATCCTACTGATTACTGTTCATTTATTTTATTTTATTTTATCATGTTGGCGTTACGAGATATTCATGACTTAACAAGCGCCAACAGACGTGAAACAGGATAGTGTATGACTGCTTTCCAGTTGCCATCCAACTACGTCGAGAACCTGAATACCATAGGAAGGAGGGTATGTTCTCGTGTTGTAATCCCTTAGGTGTTCTTGTCGGAGACCGAGCCAGTCATCGAAGAATCATTCACCCAAGAAGAACAACCCGTTCCCATAGCACCCCAACCGAAAGAAGATATGGCCGAGAGGACGATCCATGACTACTCCGCCCCTTCCGCTGCCTAGATCCCAACGGGTCCGGAAGTGGCTGTGGGAGATCACGCCTTCGAGCTCAAGGTCCCGCTGATCAACATGGTGTAGGCTAGCCCCTTCTGCGGGAAGGCCAATGAAGATGCTAGTGCCCACCTACAGCACTTCCTGGAGGTGTGCAGTACCATCACCATCCGGGGAGTCGTTCAAGAGGCAATCAGTCTCCGTCTATTCCTGTTTTCACTGTTGGAAAGAGCCAAACAATGGTTCTACTCCAACCGTGATGCGGTGAACACGTGGATCAAGTGCTCCAATGCATTCTTGGCCAAGTTCTTCCCCATTGTCAAAACCAATGCCCTTAGGGGAAGGATTTCCAGTTTCCAGCAAGAGTCCGAAGAGACTGTATCGGAGGCATGGGATCGTTTCCAAGACTATGTCCTGGCATGCCCACACCACGGTATGCAAGAGTGGCTCCTGCTCCAGAACTTCTACCATAGGCTCTCCCAAACAGCCTGTGAACACATGGACGCTATTACTGGAGGGGCATTCCTCTCCTTGACTGTGTCCACCGCCAAGCTGCTCATAGAGAAAATGGTGTCAAACCAGGCTTGGAATGACGACCGCCTTCAGGGGCGCAAGCGTGGTATGCACACAGTAAAGGAGGTGGATATGCTGGCCGCCAAGATAGATCTAATCATGAAACGCCTCAACGACCGCACCAGGGATGGGGCCGACAACAATGAAGGGCCACTGGATTCACACATGACGTGTGAAGTCTGTGGAGAAACCGGCCACTCGGGGAATAACTGCCCCGAGACACAAGAGGAGGTACAATTCATGAATGGCAACAACGGGTACCGGCCTCAAGGTAACTGGAACCAGCAACGCCCGTTCTACCAGGGAGGTAATAATAACAACTCTTTTTCTAACCAACCCTCTCTAAAAGATCTGGTCCTTGGTCAGGCCAATATCAATGAATCCATTTCTAAAAGGTTCGCTGCTATTGATAAGGCTCTGGAGGGCATAAACTCTAAAATAGAAAGTTTGTCCTCCACCTTCCAGAGACAGCTGAGCTTTAATAAGATGCTAAAAACCCAGTTAGCTCAGCTAGTCGCCGCTGTTCCTTCCGGTGATAAAGGACGAATCCTCGGGCAACCGGATTTCTCCTTCGAGAAAGTAAAGGTTGTTTCCATGAGAAGTGGTAAGGCTAATCGGGATCCAGTCCTAGCTAACCATACAGGTAAGACAGCGGAGCCAAGGAAGGAGATCCAGCTGAGCCAGAATCCGATCTAGCACTAGCAGGACGGATTGCGCCACATGAGTTCTACGACACCAACGTCCTGCCTTTCCCTCAATGCCAAAAGAAGCCATCAGCGGACGAGCAATCCGCCAGGTTCGTAGTAGTCATTCAGAAATTGAATATACATATGCCACTGTTGGATGCTATGCAGGTGCCGAACTACGCCGAATACTTGAAGGACATACTGAACAACAAATGTCCACTTCCAAGTACAAAGGTCATAAAGTTAACTGAGGATTGCAGTGTAGCCATCTTAAACAAGGTCCCAAAAAAGGACACTGGGTGTCCTACCATCACGTGCACTATCGGGACCCAGCGATTCGAGCACGCACTCTGCGACTTAGGGGCAAGCGTCAGCGTCATGCCAAAGTTAGTCTTGGACCGCCTTAATTATACTACCTTGTCCCCGACTCCCATGAGATTGCAGTTGGCCGACACTACGGTCCGCTACCCGGAGGGGATAGCCGAGGACATTCTGGTGCGCATCCGAGATTGCTTCGTCCCTGTCGACTTCGTGGTTCTGGACATGGACGTGAGCAACGACTCATCGCTCATCCTAGGGTGCCCCTTCTTGAGCACTACAGATGCTCACATTAATGTGGGTGCTGTAGAGATCCAGCTCCACATTAATGGGAAGAAGGAGAAGTTTGACTTCAGGCCAAAAGTGGAGCAATGATCCATGATCAAAATCAAGTATGGGAGGAATAGTCAAAATGTCAAGGAGGTAGAGGTCACACCTCCAGAGAAGGACAGCTTGATCAAGTTCATGGAGAAGTTCTGGGAAAAGGAAATTTCCATCCGGTATCACTCCAAGAACAAGAAGCCTACACGAGTTGCGAAAGCACAGGCAAAGAAGCCACCGGAACAAGCTATCGACCGCCAGAAGAAGGTAAAACAGGTATGGCGGGTTAAATCATCTATATCCTCATCTCCAGGGTCAGATGCTGCTTCTTCAAGCTAAATCCAACAAAGGAGACGTCATCACTCGACGACGTAAAATACGAGTCCTGCGCCGACAGGTTCATCGGTATCAGCAAAACAGCTTGGGGGAGGACCCCCAATCAGGTAAGTTCAGGTAAGTATTTATAAGTAAAGTTTTCTTTCAGAATAAAGTTAGTAAATGAGAGCTATCTATGTTAGTCCCTTAATGTCATAAGTTTTTGCTAAGGTCTTTATTTTGGACATGATGAATAGTTGCTCTTATTTCTCTCTTGTATCTATGTTTCAACCTGCTATTCTTCTAAGCTTTGAGTTTGCTAGTTTGAGCATGATCTTTTCCTGTTATCTTGTCTATCTGTGGTTAGCACATGCAAGCTCTAGTCTAGGTTGTTGTTGGCTATGATATGATAAGGCTTGAGTTACCTTAAGTTTATACCAAGTAAGACTTGATAACTGGAGTTTTCTTTTAAAGAATAAAATAAAGAGCTCCTTATGGTGATTCAAATTCCTACCAAAGCCCAAACTGTTGAATCCCCTACAAAAGCTGCTTGTCATTGTATTGAGTTTTGTCAGAGTCATTGTGATTCTTAGAGATTTACTTCATGCTTTTAAAACCAAGGTCACGCACACGCCACCATATACATGTTATACTTTTACCCTGGAAGTAAGCATGACATTCATACATTCACCAAATAAAAAGCTCTGTAAAAAGAAAGTATGGTACTCTTCCCTAAAACCTTATTGCAAAAGAGACATGGGCTAATGAAAAAATATTTGACACATGAAGGTCCAAGTATGAAAAGAGAGAGCATATGAAGGCTCTTTGTTCAAAAAGAATAGCCATGTCTCTAATAGCAACTCTTATAAGGGGAAGAGGAACCTACAAAAAGGAGCTATCATCTATCATGCCATCCACACACATGCACATCTTGGTTTGAGAGAATGACTTATTTCTCTTTGAATCCTGGTTTTGACTTTACAATATGTGCAATGCAAGTAAGCCACAAAACTCTCCTAGCACAAACTCCACCTCAATGAGTGAAATGAGAGTTGAGAAAGAATCTTGGTAAGGAAATACACCTTGAGTGACTCGAGAGTATGACCTAAGGAACTCTGCCTTTTGAAAATCCTCAAAACCTCTGGTTTAATAGTCAAGCAAGGTAGAAGGCAAGGTGCTTGGTCTAAGTCATTCTGGCTATCAACTGCCCAAGACAAGGAGAAGCTACAAGCCCCATAAAAGTCCAAGGTAATAAGGTAGGTTTATTTTTACCAGCTTATTCAATTCTTGGTAGAATATCTTGCTGAACCACTGGTACTTTTGAGGAGTAATGAGGAAGCAACTCGTGATCCACTGAGCCTAAAGTTCTAGTCTTTCCTCAGGACGAGCAAAGGGCTAAGCTTGGGGGAGTTGTTGACGGTCCTTATAACGAAAATCCGACAGCCAATAGGCTCAGAAAACTAATAGAGATCAAGCATAACTTAGACATTTGTATTCAAATAATGTTATAGCATGCATATGTAGAATATATTTGAGTACAAGGACCTTGGCACAAAAGATGGAAGAAAACAGGCACAAGCCCATGTCAGCCGACCTGGCTAGGTCGGGCGACCTGGCCTGGAACCCGTTCGAGCCAATCTTTCATGCAGGTCAAGAAGCCCACCAAGGGATGATCGTGGCCACTGAATCAAGGTTAGTTGATGTCAAGGATGAGGGATGAGCCACGTGTCACTCCCACGTATTGGGTCGGCCGACCCCCCCTCCCCCCCAGGTCGGCCGACCTTCCCGCGCGGCCAAATCGGTCCTCCCTTGACTGGCGCAACACTACCGACTTTAGGACGACATCTGGACCGTGCACTGGTCGAGGTGGTGCATCGGAGGGTCGATCGACCTGGCCACTTCGGCCGACCTGGCCCCACAGCCAAATGGCCACAACCACCTATGATCGACCCCAAACCGCCTATGGATGCTATAAATACCTGCAAGGGGCGCTGTATCCAACACACACCAGAAGAAGAGCTTTCGTTTGCTACAAGCTTAGTCTTAGTCTTAGTAGTGATAGTTCTAGTAGTAGAACTTCTAAAGGGTTTCTGGAGGAGTCTTGGTAAGTTCTAGAGTTCAACTTTTGTATCTCTTTACTTACTTGTAATACTATGAGCTTAATGAAAGTATCTTCATACTTATGTTGTATGCCTTCACTTTACTCTACTTACTTAGCATATACTTCTTATGTCTTGCACCTTATCCAAGCTGACGTATGTTATGACATTGGCTCAATGTGCCTTATGGTTGATCTATTTACTAACATGATAGATAGAGATGTATTTCATATTGCAAATATGGTGTTTGGAATACGAAATACTGTTGAGAGTTTCTCTATCCCACGGATTAGTAGAGGTAGACGGTAGGTGGTGACTGCCCTGTCCATCCTTTGTAATCCTCCACGTTTGGGAGATGATATTAGGCCTTTATGATAAGACGTCCTCCTGTTGTCCCTTGATGAGGGAACCACTAGACACCTCAATATGTCCTCTATCATATGTCCCTTGTATGAGCTTGTGTGGGATGTAGGATACCGACTAGAGGGGGTGAATAGGCGGTTTGAACTAAAAACACAAGCACTTAAAATTTAATTAGTAACATAAGGGAGTAAAACTATTTCTACTCTTTCTAGCCTATGTTAGGGTTTGCAACCTAGGGTGATAAGAACCAATTCAATCTCTATGAAAGTAAATTGCTCAAAGTAAATTGCAAGAATGTAAATGAGCAATAGAAATAACCGATGACAAGAGAAGAATTTTTTCCGTGGTGTCGATGACTTGCCGGTCACCCCTAATCCACGTTGAGGTGGATTCTTTGTTCCAACCGCTCCTCTATCAAAGCACCGCTTGATTTTTGAGCCGGCTTGGATCAAGAACCACTCCACACCTCGATTCCACTAGAGTTGCTCTTCACCACTCCGGTAAGGTGAGCACAAAAACCTCTCACAAGAACAACCGGGGCTCCTTCACAATCTCCTTTGAAGGGTTCAACGGTTTCCACTCCTCCAAGCCGTCTAGGAGGCGGCAACCTCCAAGAGTAACAAGTTGATGACGCTTACTTGAAGACTCCCTAGTGCCACAATGCTCAATCTCTTAATGCAATGCACTAGGATGCTCTCAATCTCACAAGAATACAATCTCAAAGCAAAGTTAGTGAGAGAGTGAAGAAAAAGGACTCAAGAATGTCAAGTTAGCTTTCCAAAGTGCCAAGAGAGGCCACCCATGGCCGGGCAAGAGATATATATAGAGTCCCCCTTCAAAATCTAGCCGTTACTCTCCGTAACCCACGAAATACGAGTTTTCGCGGACCATCCGCCTCACAAAGCCCGGACAGTCCGCCGTTCAAAACCAACGGCTACAACAGCAATAACTGCTGTCAGACCCAACCGTTACAAGGGGCGCGGACCGTCCGCCGCCGTTCAAGTTTGAATGACGGTCCGAACCTGTCCCTCCCTGGTCGCCCACGAAGATTAGCCGGCGGACCGCCCGCACCCAGGTGGCGGATAGTCCGCCGTAGAAAGGTTTTCAACCACCCAGAAATCGGACTCGGTACTGGCAGCGCCTGGGGAGAGGGGCAGACCGTCCGCGTGCCCTGCATGGACCGTTCGCCCCATGGAGATAACATCCACCAGAACCACTCCCGATTCTGGTGGCCCGGGGTTAAAGGCCGACGGACCGTCCGCCTATCCTGCGCGGATCGTCCGCCGGGCAAAGCATTTTGGTCACCCAAAACACCAAGATTCTGTCCACGAAATTGAATCAAGGGCGGACCGTCCGCGGCCCCTGCGGAGACCGTCCGCCCTAGCACAGAAAAACTCCCAGAACGACTCTGTGAACGGCTAAGTTAAAACACGGTCCGCCCCACCAAAGGGAGACTGTTCGCTTCACAAACCAGTTATCCAACTTTAAGAAAAACGCGTCGTTCTAAAGCTCATGATGTATGCCATAATCCATATGCATACAAATCAACACTTGAGCAAGGTGGCACTATGGAATCGTCATGCTAATGACATTGACCCCTCTTGATAGTACGGCTATCTAGCCTATCAACCCGGTCAATGTTTTTTCTCTAATTTCCTTTTTGACTGGCAAAATAGAAATTCCTATCTTTTACCTTTGCCTTGAGATTCCTCTTCACATCATGATTCCGACATTTCTGAGTCATCATTTGCCACATGTCACATCTCTGGGACTAACCCTATTTCCATATCTCAAATGAAATCGTTAGTCCACAATTGTTGTTATTAATTATCAAAACACAAAATTAGGGGCCTAGATGCTTTCAATCTCCCCCTTTTTGGTAATTGATGACAACCTCATATAGGAGGGATGTAAAGGAGTTTTTCAAGCCAACTTTACACACAAGGCATAAGGTGGACTTGAGAGCAAATTTTGATCATATTTATCCATGGCATGATAATCAAAGGTTAAAAATGGATAACTATCATCAAAACTCAAGGTGCAAGGAAAGCTCCCCCTATATATGTGCAAGATGATCTGAAATAAACAAGGCACATATACATAGATAGAAAATTTTTGGCGGGTTTCCCTTGCACAAAGGAAATTGAGGTAAACAATATAGCAAGAGATATTCGGTGAGCATAATTTGATTGAAACATACCTCAATTTTCATGATACTAGAACAAGTCATAGAGATAATATAAGATAAATCCACATAGTCCATCACATTGATAATCCAAGTTCTAGTATCTCACAACCAAACCAAACATAGAGTGCATAAATTTAACATTACAACCAAGTTTCATGCATCACACATTATCACACATAAATGCATAGGTTCAACCATAATATAAAATGCAACAAAGTTCATATGAAATGCAACATATGCAATGCTCATGAGCTCCCCCTAGATGTCATCATCTCATCATCACTACTCCATAGCTTCTTCTCCCCCTTTGGCATCAAGTACCAACAAGGAAAAACTAGTCATCTTGAGGCGGTAGAGGAGGTGGATAGTATGGCTGATGTGGATAGAACGGAGGAGTCACTGGAGCGGGATAGTAGGAGTAGAAATGATCGGTAAAGCTATTGAAGGTGACAGAGAAATCATCAAATCTTCCTTCTAGCTACTGCTGCCTGTCCATAAGCTGTTGTGACTGCTCTAAAGTGCTCAACTCACTGAATCTAGCATCCAAAGCTGCAAGATCAACATGCAACCCCTGCTGAACATTATCAAGCCTAGTCATAATGGGTTGACAGTATGATGAGTTCATCTGCTGCCTAAATGACTCAAAACCCGCATCCAGTTGTGACTGAATGTAACACTCTAATTTTTATCGCAAGAAATTTTAGAAACATTTTCTGAATTGTCTAGGATTTATTTAAGGCATAAATAAATTTCTAGGGTTCAATTGGAATAATCTAGGATCTTATCAATTTTAATATCAATTCAAATAATTAGTCACAAAAAGTGTATTGTTGCATCATGCTGGTTGCATTGTTTATTGTGTTGGCATTTCAAATTTGGATGGAGTTTGTCAAAATTCAAATTTGAATTGCTAATAGTTGAGTGTTTAGTTTTCTAGGAATGTTTAGGCATCAAATAGGTTTCTCTGGGAATTTTTCAGAATTTTCTAGAATTTATTCCTAATTTTTCTAGAGCTAAATCTTTTTCTCAAAGCTTCTAGAAAGTCTTTCCATGAGCTCCAAATATTTTATTTGGGTTCCTCGTTTCCATATCTGTCTCCAAGAATTTTCTTGGTATTTTTGGGATGTTTTGGATATTTTTCGTGCATTAAATATGTGTCCAGACTTTTTCTGGAATTATTTTTACGCAGAAAATTATTTCCAGAAATTCCGAAAATAGGAAAATAATCCCGAAAATATCTTTATCCCTAACCCTACCTATATATATACTGCCGCGTTCATCTCGACGCGCTGATTTCAGATCTAAAATCCTTTTTCAGAGTTGACGCCCGCAGCTCCGTAGATCTGAAAGTCAAAGTTGGTCTTCGTCGAACTCCGGCGAGCTTTTTCCAGCGAAACCATCAACTTCCGACGAAAATCGACACCACCACGGAGTTCCTCTCGTCGAGCTCTACACCGTGGTGTGGTGGATTGTGCGAATCGGACATCATCCCGGTCGTCTTCCCCAACTCCGGCGACCTCCTCTTCAATTCCGGCGAGCTTTTGTGTCGCCGTTGGTCATCTTTGGCCGTTGATGAACACACCATCGTGATCCCGTCTCGTTTCCTTTCCGTTTTGCTAGTTCTGTGCGAGTTTCGTGGCCCGTAGCCCTTGTCTCTGACTTTTCTCTTTTTCCCGTCGTTCCGTACATGGTTCATCGACAGAGTGCGTTACCGCGAGGAGCTCGAGTCGCCATCGGCCGTCTTTGCCTCGACCACCGCTGGTGGGCCTCCTCTGAGGTTCCTCGCCTCTCTCTCTTTTTCCCCAGCGCGCCCGGCCGAGCAGAACCGCCCCTGCCCGGAATCCTCCCGTGAAGCTCCTGTGACCGAGCCCCTGTTTACGTTCGTGAGTTCTGAAGCAACAAACAAGAAAGGTGATTTTGCAATCTAGCCCCTGAGGAACTTCGTAAATAATAGGAACAACTATGTGTCTTGCGAATATTCTAGAAAACCCCCTGTATAATCCATCCTTTTGCACATAAATCCCACCCGAGAACTTTCTCAAAGCTAACCCTGTTATTTCATCTATTCCCAATCACTATTTTCTGTGTCTTGAAATTCTTATCTGCTAGTCCTTCTCGGCTACAGTTAATTATGACTAGGTCCCTGTAACCTTGATTTAATCATATCTCATCCGTTTAAACTCCGTTTCGAGTGATTCTTTCGCTCAAGTGACCCTAAGGACTTAATCTACAGATTTAGACTGTTCTTTTGTATCGTTGTTCATGATTAGTGTATTGTTTCTTATTTTGTTGTATTGTTTTTATTGTATGTGCCCCTGTGCTATGATTAGACGGTGCAACAATTGTGGTGTTCAAGGCCATTTGTGGAATTCGAGGAGCAAGATTTTGAAGACTTTAGCATTACACTTTATTATCTGAATTTAAGGCAAGTGTATTCTTGATCATATTTTCAGTCCTAATAACCAAATGACATGCTCACATTTTATAGATTTGCTACGCTTGCATGCTTTTAATATGATGGGTCCTATGTTAAGGATTGACTAGTTTCAACTATCATACCTTGTCAAACCCTGGGTTTATATTTTAATGTTGGGTAGTTGATGCTTAGTTGCTTTAACTTGGGAATGGTCTACACTAAGATCCAAGATAATGAATTTATGCCATCATTTTATTCATGTTACTACGCATGTTGATAACAAGACCACTTGTGTTAATTGGAACACGGAGTGACCATCCAGGAAAACAGTACAACCACAAGAACTAACGGGCAATGGTCTTGGCTAATTAATTAGATGAACTCTATGTCGTGTTGGGGATGTATGTTGGGCTGGAATGGTTTGTGTGTGATGTGCGGGGAAGGAAGGTGCGCCTTCTGATTACCTGTTCGGACAGGGACCAACACATACATGGAGGGATTCTTTGTAAAGGCCTCGTAGCATCCCTATGCAGTCACACCAAAGGTAGTGTGATGAATGTGCCTGATCAGCACTGCATGGTTGGGTCTAAAGTTCTTCTGAACTTTTACGCGACTTGTGGTGAAAGTGTACAACCTCTGCAGAGTGTTAAAAACTGATATATCAGCCGTGCTCACAGTCAAGAGCGGCTTGGACCCTCGCATGATAATTTGAACTTGAAGATGAATTAAATTGGATCATTCATGCATTGGATATGGTTATGGTTGATGGTATATATTTATGCTTAACTGGGTTGGTATACACTTATACCTTAGTAATTATGTTGTTAATTAAAATATGACTAACTAAAGTGCTTAAGCTAAATTAAATAGCCAGCTATTCCTTGTTAAGCCTTGCATGTCATTTGCTTTTGCTCTACACTTGCTGAGTACCAACCATAAGTGTACTCAACCTTGCTTTATCTGCGGCTCAGGCTTAGACAGAAGTTTCAGTGGAGTATTTTAGAGATTTCTAGGCGTACGTGTTCCCCCAGTCAGCTACCTGTGGTGAAGTGTTCAAGATCCGCTGCTAGTTATTCGCTTCGCCTGAGTGTAATAATTTATCTAGTACTATTTACATTTTTGCACTGTCTTTTATATCACTAAGGAAGTCTCATATGTGTGTAAACTTGATCCTGGCGCACATATGATAGTCATCTGGTTTTGTCCTTAAAATCGGATGTGACACTGAAATCCTTGCTGCATAGTTTGGAATCCCAAGTTCATTTGCTGCTGTAATTGAGTATTCATGTTGTTGGAACCCTGTTGGAATTGCTGCTCAAAACCAGCTGCCAAGCTCTGCTGCATATTGTTGAAATATGGATCAAAATATCCTGTAGGAGGAACCCACTGTGGCTGACCGTGTGCATGAGGAGGAGGAGGAGCTGCCTGTGCATCATCATCACTGTCCTCACTCTCTTCCTGAGGCTCTGACCCAGCCGGATCAGGAAAAAGTGTCACCTCCCATTGCAAGAATCGAATATCATTCACATAGGGCTTGTATGACACATGCTCAGAGAGACAGGCACTAGTGAATCTTGTTTTATCCTTGATCAAAGTCATGATATATGGAGCAAAGTAAATATTGGACTCAAGATTCACTTTCTTGTCAGCCATTTGATCTATCATTAATCCAATGACATTAAACTTCTGACCAAACATAATGTGATGGATGACATTCCAATATTTATCTCTGATTCTTTCCTTGTTTCCACTCTTAGGCATAAAGGTTAGCCTAAGAATTTTGTTAATCAGAGTAGGATGATGTCTAAACCCCTTTGTCTCACCATAAGAGCAAGCAATATGTGTCCTAGGCGGCTCATAAAACTGAATTCTATCATCATCATCATATGCAACTTCAGTCAAAACATTCCTACTGTCTGCAGCAGTGAGAAAATCATAGTTCAACTGATTCAAAGTGGCAAACTCTCTAAAAGTTGCAGTGTATCTACGCTGACCAGTCATCCACATAATAGTTCCCCATGCATATCCATCTCATAAGTGGCATAAAATTGTCTACCAATAGTATCATTCCAATTGCACTTATGTTGAAGGAAGCCAAGTAGTCCCAAAGCATCAAATTTAGGAATTAACTCTACCATGGTAGGTTGCTTTTGCATAAAAGCTAAATTGATAGTTTTGTGCTCATATACCGTTTTGGAGATGAGATGCCCAAAGAATGCCTCTTCTTGAACCTTAGTGTTGAGCCACAATACCAGGGTGCCTGATCACGTGGATTGCCGACTACCGACTCCGAACGATGAAGACTCCGAACAAGACACGATGGCCGGATCGCAGAAGGAAAGCCCGATGATAGTTAGAGTCCTACTAGGTTTAGGTCTGTTTTGTCTTGTAAGGCACGTCTCCCTGGATATAAATAGCGAGGGTCCTGTGCGTAGAGGGTATCTCCAATCTTAGCCAATACACCTGAGGGTACTTGTTACACCATTGTAGTCTGTACTCGCCGAGATAATACAAGCAGCAACTGGACGTAGGGTTATTACACGATCTCGAGGGCCCGAACCAGTATAAAACCCCGTGTCTCTCTGTTCATCCATCGTGGTCAATCTTCGCACAAGGTGGGGTGCTTGCCGGACAAATATCTGCCAAGTACAACCTCGACAGAGGCGCGCCAGGTAGGGGCCCTCGCGTGAAGAAAGATCATGCCGATCGTCAACGGAGTCTGGATCGCCGACGCGTCGAGTTCATCGATGCCCTACATGCCCAGTTCCGTCAAATCGGAAACCATCGGGAGTTCTGCTTCCGCTTCCGATCTCTACGCTCACAGCCATCTAGTCCCTACACGGGAGATCCACTTCGGGGATCTCGTGTTCGAGCACCAAGGCGATTACGAGCTCAAGCTGACAAGGGATCCATGATCCCAATCTCACATGCGCCGGTCAGGAAGTTTTCGCCACCTTCACGGAGCCAACTCCCGAGGACATTGCCGATCGCACTGCACGGTTGGATCTCGACTACAATGGATCTAGCGATGGGTCGGAACAGCCCGATGACCACCGCATTAATGTGCTAGCTGCAAACGGGAGCGAGGCTGCTGCTGAGTCCTCCAACTCGCGCAGATCTATACCTCCTCCGCGTTTCAGCAACGCACCAACTCTTCAGACGGCTAAAACCCGTACACAACAGGTCGCGTCCTCACTGGCTCCCCGAAATCTTAACAACGATTTCTGGGCAGTCGAGCAAGACAACCTGCAGATCCAAACTCTCTTGGAGACGATGGAAGCGATGGCCGAGGGAACCCCGATGGCCACCATCGCCAAGAAGGCTCGGGAAGCAGCGGACAAGGCCAAGGAGCGCCTCGAGGCCGCCGCTGCCGCACCAAGAACCACAAGGCTCCGTCAAACAGGTCTGGTGAACCACAACCGGTTCGCTCTCGATCTGTTAATGGACGACCCGCTATTGCCCGCACGAGGGGCGCGACATGAGGCCGCAGCTCGAACGCAACCGTCACACCCGTGACGCTCGGGAAACTCTCAACTACAATCGAGATTACCGAGCACGTGAGGGGTATTACCGGTCCCAACCAGATTCGCTGCCACGTGACTCCCGACCAGGCACAGGAGGATGTCTCGCATACTCCCCGGGCCTACGCAAGGTCAGGTGGCCAGAAAAGTTTCGTCCTACCAACATTGAGAGGTATGACGGAACGACCAACCTCCGCGAGTGGATTCAGATCTATTCCACGATCATCGATGCCACCGGGGGCGACGACTACGTCAAGGCCAACTACTTGCCGACTGTCCTACAGGGATCAGCCCAAACATGGCTCATGAACCTGCCCGAGGCCAGCGTCAAGTCTTGGAACCATCTCCGGGAAACGTTTGAAGCCAACTTCCAAGGCACCTACAAACGCCCCGGGCACAAAGGAGATCTGCTCAACTGTGTGCAGAGACCTGGAGAGTCTCTCCGGGACTACATCCGTCGCTTCAGCGACACCCGTAACACCATCCCCGATATGGTGGACGATCGGGTGATTGTGGCCTTTAATCAGGGCTACAAGGACGAGCGAATGGCGGAGGAGCTTGCCAAAAAAACCCAAAGACGGTGGCCGAGCTCTACGGGATCCTGGAAGAGACCGCCAATATGGCGGACGCCCGAGCACGGGTCCACGGAAAGCCCGAACAAAGCCAGCCAGCCGGGGAAGGCAAGAAGAAGAACAAGCATAAGAACAAGAAGCGCAAGACCGAGGGCGACGAGGTCATGGCCGTAGACAACAAACCCCTGTACAAGCGTCAAGGCAAACCTACCTATCTCTCGATGTACTGCCCGATTCACCGGTCTACAAAGCATCACTTTGTGGACTGCATGGTGTACAAGAAGCAGAAACAGGAGGAGGAGGGCCAGCAGCAGGGGGCTCCACGCGACCAGGCCGCTCAAAATCCTCGGACGGCGAACTACATGGATTGTGACGATGAGCCAGACCTTCCTAAGGATCTGGAGATCGCCACGATTTTTGGTGGCTATTCTACCCGAACCTCCAAGTCCCAGCTAAAGCTGGTCGAGAGGCAGATAGCAAGCACCGAGCCTTGCAAGCATCCGTTGAGGTGGTCCGAAATCCCGATCACATTTGATCAGAGGGATCACCCCGAGACGCTGTACGACGGGCCACTACTCCCACTGTGTATCAAACCCTGGATCGGGCCCCGCAAGATCGGGCGAACCTTGATTGACAGTGGAAGCACCCTCAACTTGCTGTTCGTCAACGCCTTTGACGAGCTCGGGATCCCGAGGAGATCCTTGTCCCCAATGGAGAAGCCTTTCTACGGGGTCATACTAGGCATCCAAGCCTTTCCCTTAGGGAGGATCGATCTGCAGGTGACCCTCATGGAGGGTAAAAACATCCGAACAGAATTCCTCACCTTTGAGGTCGCTGACATCACGTCGGCCTATAACTGCATACTGGGACAGCCGTTCCTAAAGAAGTTCATGGCGGTCGCCCACTTCGCCTACTCCATGATGAAGGTCCCGGGGCCATTGGGCCCGATCACCGTCTGCGGTGACCGCAAGGGCGCAGTCCAGTGCGACATGAAGACTCTGGACATGATCAAGGGAGAAGAGCAGGAGCCAGCCAAGGCTGTCGAACCTGCCAAGAAGAAGACCAAGAGCCTGCCAAAAGCTGCCGCAAAGGCAGCAGGGGCAGAAACCTCCCGAGCAGCAGAAGGCCGATCAAAGGCTAAGGGAAAAGAAGTTCCCGAACTGGTGCCTGTGGGAGAGAAGAAGACCGATGACGGCGCGGCCGAGAAGCAGACTGTGGTGGACCAGACCCCGGTCAAGGGGACGCCATCACAGCAAGCAGACGAGTCGCCGGCCGCCGCCTCGCCAAGAGCGCCACCGGCAAAACGCACCGAGCCGGGCACCAAATCGGTGGCCATAGATGAGGTAGACCCGACCAAGACCACTCAGGTGGGCTCTGGTCTGGTTGACAAATAGGAACTCAAGCTCATTGCTTTCCTCCGGGCAAATGCGGATGTGTTCGCTTGGGAACCGTCCGATATGCCCGGGATCCCCAGGGAGGTGATCGAGCACAAGCTTGGCATACGAACTGGCGTCCGACCAGTCAAGCAGAAGCAAAGGAGATATACCCCAGAGAAGCGAGACGCCATTAATGAAGAAATCAACCGACTACTCAAAGCCGGCTTCGTTCGAGAGGTCCCTTTCCTGGAGTGGCTGGCAAACCCAGTCATGGTGAAGAAGCCCAACGGAACGTGGCGGATGTGCGTGGACTACACCGATCTGAATAAAGCTTGCCCAAAGGACGAGTATCCACTACCTAGGATAGATTAAATTGTGGATTCAACCTCTGGATGTGAGCTGCTTTGTTTTCTAGATGCCTATTCGAGGTATCATCAAATCAGCATGTGCATTGACAATGAGAAAAAAACTGCATTTGTAACTCCCTTCGGTGTTTATTGTTATATAAAGATGCCTTTTGATCTGAAAAACGTAGGTTGCACTTATCAAAAATGTGTTCACATTATTCTCGAAGGCCAAATCGGCCGTAATGTGGAAGCATACAGATGATATTGTTGCGAAAAGTAAGTTAAAAGGCGACCTAATCGCTGATTTAACCGAAACATTCAACAACTTGCGTGCAAATAGGATGATACTCAACCCCGCCAAATGCACCTTCGATGTATCATTGGGTAAGCTCCTTGGTTACCTTGTCTCCCAGCGAGGCATAGAGGCAAATCCACACAAGATCAAGGCACTCGATGACATGAAGTCTCCACGCAGCCGCCACGAGGTCCAGAAGTTGGCAGGAATGATGGCGTCTCTAAGTCGATTCGTATCCAAGTCAGGCGATTGAGGTATGCCATTCTATAAATTGCTACGAAAAACTGATCGTTTTGAGTGGTCGGCAGAAGCAGAAGAGGCGTTCCAGGCGTTCAAACAATACCTACGCCCGTACTGGTCCCACCGCAGCCACAAGAGAAGATGTTGTTGTACGTAGCAGCCACGCCAACTGTGGTCAGCACGGTTCTGGTGGTCGAAAGACCAACGGAAAAGTCAACAACACAACACCCCGTTTACTTCGTGAGCGAGGTGTTACATGACGCCAAAACAAGGTACCCTCAGATTCAGAAATTACTATATGCTGTGCTAATGACTTCCAGGAAGCTCAAGCATTATTTTCTGAGCTACAAGATCAAGGTTGTGTCGACCTACCCCCTAGGCAACATTTTATATAACCGTGATGCCGTGGGAAGGATTGCACAATGGTCTGTGGAGCTGGGGGCTTACGACGTTGAATTCATACCCAGAACTGCCATCAAGTCGCAGGCTCTAGCAGAATTCATCGCAGAATGGACTAATCCCGAACCCGAAGAAGCTGCCCAAAATCCCGAACATTGGACTATGTTCTATGACGGAGCGTTTTGCAGAGCAGGCGCGGGGGCTGGGGTGGTCTTGATTTCACCACACAATGATGTCATCAGGTACGCATTACAAATCAATTTTGCTGATCCAACCCCTACTAATAATGTTGCCGAGTATGAAGGACTCTTGACAGGACTCCGCATAGCTGCGTCTCTTGGCATTAGAAGGCTACTCGTGAAAGGGGATTCCGAGTTAGCTGCAAAGCAAGTCATGAAATAGTACAGCACATGGAGCGAGGTCATAGCCAAATACTTGGAAGCATACAGGAAGATGGAAAGCAAATTTGATGGGCTTGAAGTTCAACACGTAAAAAGGGAATTTAATGGCGACGCAGACAAGCTAGCAAAGGCAGCTGCCGAGCGCACACGACTCCCAGGTAACGTGTTACTTGAAGTTCTTACTAAACCTTTTGTGTCGGTTTCACCACCGAACCAAAACACTGCGCCTGCCAAAGGCACAGTTTCTACAACCAACGAATCCGTCAAGGAGTCTATGTTGGTCGGTATGGCCCACGCTGCCGCTCTAGTTGGAAACGAGGAGAACTGGATGGATCCAATCCGGGCGTACCTCACAAACCAAGCTATTCCGGACGATGATGCTACATTGGAGAAAATCCATCGTAAAGCCAAGAACTATCAATTGGTTGACGGGCGGTTACATAAGCTAACCCGAAACAGAATGCTCCTCAAATGCATCACACGGACCGAGGGCATTAGTTTGCTCCACGATATTCATGGAGGAATCTGTGGATCACACGCTTCTCCCCGATACCTAGCAGGGAAAGCATTTCGACAGAGCTTCTACTGGCCTACAGCTCTTCAAGAAGCAGTCGAGTTAGTTAAGAAGTGCGAGGCGTGCCAATTCTTCGCACGAAAACAGACTAAACCTGCACAAGCTCTAAACACTATTCCTTTGTCATGGCCCTTCGCCACATGGGAGATAGACATCCTCGGGCCCTTTCCAAGGGCTGTTGGGGGTTACAAATTTCTGCTCGTCGGCATCGACACATTCACAAAATGGGTTGAGGCCAAGCCGGTTCAGAAAATCACAAAAGAGGTAGCTGTCAAATTCCTACGGAGTATTGCCGTATGATTCGGCGTCCCTAACAGGATAATCTCCGATAATGGAACGCAATTTAAAAGCAAAAAGTTTTCTGATTTTTGCTACGACCACGGGATCAGGCATGATCGGTCATCGGTAAATCACCTGAAGATGAAGAGGCAAGTAGAGCGTGCCAATGGCATCATGCTCTAGGGCATCAAGAAGAGAATCTTTAACAGGTTGCAAGCTTACGACAAGTGTTGGATTCATGAAGTTCCTACAGTACTTTGGTCAATGAGAACCACCACGAACAGAGCAACAGGCGAGACACCCTTCTTCTTGGTATATGGAGCAGAGGCGATTCTACCGTCCGACATCCGACTACAAGCCCCACACATAGCACTATTTTTAGAAACTGAAGAGCCTAACAGATGCACGGATGAGCTAATCCCCCTGGAGGAGGCTCGTGATGCAGCCGCTTTCAGAGTGGCACAGTATCAGCAAAAGCTGCGACAATACTACGATGCCAATGTTCGCAAGAGAAGCCTATGCATTGGTGACATGGTGCTCAAGTTAGATCAACGCACCAAGGACAAAAACAAGCTGTCCTCTCCATGCAAGGGCCATACATCGTAGTAGATATCGCCCGACCAGGAGCTTACAGGATCGCGGAGATAGATGGATATATGCTGCCAAACACGTGGAACATGGATCAACTACGCAGATTCTACACCTAAACAAGGTAATCACGCAAGTTCAAGCATGTCCATCAAGTTTGGCAGATAAAAGCCGTCGTCCGCGTCGCCTATAGCGCCAACAAAAAAAAAGATAAGTTCTGCACACTTTACTCACCCTCGCTTTTACGCTCGGGGGCTGGGTTCTATTTTTCAATTCTGTTTCTACACTTTGTTACCATATTGCATATACTAACAAAGAGCCGGGGACTACCACGCTGAAAGTTTTTTTCAGACCTATTCTATGCATCCCAAGCGCAATGCTCGGGGGCTCCCCATATGATCGAGATATTCTTGCGGATTAGTACTTCTAAGACTCTTTTTCAGCATGACATCATGACTGCAAAAGAGCCTGGGGGCTACTATGGTACCATTACCACGCAAGAATTGGCTTTTTGAATCAAGAAGGCTAGGCTACGCTAATTTGACCAAACACTATAACTACAAGGAATTACACAGTTCAGCAGACCGCTCACGTCTCGGCAACTAAACAATTCCAAAATAGCTTAAGGTAACGGGATTTTTGGCTATGACAAAGCTATCAGTTAAAAAGTTCAACAAAAACACCGATCAGCTCTAAAACTTACGCAAACCATGCCAGCATATGTTCCACAAAATAAAGCTGCACTCTAAACCTTCAATGTTTTGCCTATTACAGGATCCAAACACAAAGTTCAAGGCGACTCCTCCGAGTCACTCAAATGGAGATCAAGTTTCTGTACAAACGGTTCCACTAAAGGGGCAAGACTATCGAACAATACCTCAGCATCTGTTGCCGAGCACTTGAAGCCTTTGGAAAGCAGTGAGACATTGAGATCGGGAATGTGGCTCTTCAAGGCCCCGATGGTGTGGGTTGCAGCAACGCAAGCACCTTCCATCAGCCTGGACTCCAAGGACGCACTACGTTTCTCTGAAGCTTCAAGTCGGGCAGTGAGATCAGCGACATCCTTATCCCGGACAGCAAGCCTGCCTTCTAGATCTGAGCTCTTCTTCTCGAGCATTTCAATGCTCTTGGAGTTAGCTACAAGATCAGAGGCAGTGTATGAGCAAAAGTTCGCGGATAAGGACCTAAAAGCTAAACATGGTAGCATAATGCATGTACCTTCTTTCACGAACTGGAGAATGGTAACTTGGGCCTCCAGTCTGATCATAGACGCTTCCGCAGCATAGGCACGAGCGTCTAACACACGCCATTGCTCCTCAGCTGCCGAGAGCGAAGTAATGATCGGGCCCAAGGGCGTCAGAGCAGGTCCTGCATCCTCCACAGGCTTATCCGCATCATCGGGTCGGGCTGCCGAGTCAAGCTCGGGAGTTTTCTCTGATGGCCTGATGGGAGGAGAAACCGCAGGCTGGGAAGGCCTGACTCCCTGAACCAATATCCAAAAATAGTTAAACAAAATTCTCCTTGTGAGAAATATTCAAGCATAACCAAGCAAGTCAGAGTTCTCACCTGGATGTCAGAATTCTAACTTTGAATCGCTTGACACCAGATGCGGGCTTTGATGGCAACGGGGTCGGACGAATTTCCCGACGAGAAATCTCCCGAACACGTTTAGCTTTGGTTATGCGGTCAAAGGCTGCAAATAAACGCCCGAATACGATCATGCTTTGTACCTGGGCATCAGGATGAGGCGGACCGCGACTGGGCAGCGTCTCACCGGGACCGGGCATACCAAGAGTTCCCGAACCTGGAGCCATCCTCTCCATGCTCACGCTGCGAGAGCGCTTGCGGGTTCGGGGAACAGTCACCTTGGGGCTGCTTGGGATTTCTTTCTCCGAAGCAGGAGAAGGATTGGGCTGTTTGTCAGTCGGGGCCTCGATGCCTTGGTCGACGGGCTGCTCCCCTTCTTCCTCAATATTGATGGCTCCGCTCACGGCGGGGGCATCAACAATGGGAGGAACCTATTCGGGAGAAAGAAGATATATCATATGAACATTAAGCAAGAAAATAAGCTTTCTGAGAGACAGCTTACCTCTGGAGGAGGGTTGTCAGCGCTGTAAGGAGTTGGGACGCCTTCCCAGTCTGGGAGATCGGCCCCGAACATTCTCTTCAGCCGAGCAGGCACCTCTGTTTCTGGGACAACAGTTAGTTAAGAGTCTTGGTTTCAAAATGATCGAACAAACTTAGAAAGATTATCAAACGAGAAAAACTATAGGCCAACCTTCGGGCTTCATTCTGTTCGGATCGTTGTCGCCCCTGAATGACCAAGCGTAGCAGTCATGAGTCACGAGTGGAATAAATCTCCACCGGATGAAGACTTCTGCTACGTGGATCGCTGTCAGGCCGGCATTGCGGAGCTCCAAGATCCGATCGATGTGCTTCTGCATTTCTGGAGTCACTCTTGGCAAAGCCTTGGTTTCTTCCTTGAGATAGGGCATCAAATGCTTCCCTTTCGCCACTGAGGCTTGGGGAAGGGTGATGTAGAACCAATGACGCTCGTATCCTTTCCAGCAATCTTTTACTGGAAAGGGGATATAGATCTCCCAATCTCTCAAGGAAAACCCATGGACCCAATCATTTCTTGATTCTTGTAAAATGCAAGAGTGTAAAAGTATCTCCACAACAGCAATGAGGGCTTAATTCCTAACCAAGCTTCGCATAGAAAGGCAAAAACGCTAAGCATGGTCAAGGTGCCGGGCTTGAGGTGCACAAGCTCGATCTGATAATGCTCGCAGATGCTGTGGAAGAAATCTGATGGATAGACCCCGAATCCACAATGGAAGAACTCCAAGAAGGCCACTAAATCAAGAGTGTTGGCGGTCGGGAACAGCTGACCTTTGGCATGACGACAAGGGAAAAGGCTGGTGTCAAGGAGCAGTCCAAGGTCCTCTAGTTTCTGCAGTTGCTTCACCGTGGTGGTGGACTTGTGCCAGCACTTGTCCGTAGTTAGGATCGTGCTGCCGCTGCGAAGTTCTCGTCCGGTGGCGGCGCTGCTCTGATCTCCTGATGATTCGCCATCAGATGAGGAGTGGCGCGAGGATGCCATGGCGGTGAGGAGCTGGCTCGAGAGGCTGGAGGAACAGATGGATAAAGGGGAGAAAATGGATGGAGAATGGCGAGTGTTTGTAGATGCAAGCGAGGAAGACGAAGTCTCAAATGGAATCCGAGCGGTTGCGCCGGGGGACTTTATGGTTTCGTGAGGGAGCTCGAACACCGAGAAATCTGCCCTTGAGCCGCGCAATCCGCAGTCACTGTTGGGTCAAAAAGATTCTTTCCTTTTTCTGCGGCACGCGTCGTTTCGTAAACTGTGCAGGTCAAATTCAATGCATTTTGGATCGCTAGCTTACCTGGGAAGCTATCAGTTCTAAATGACTGACCACTTGGTGTGTATAGAGGAAATACCCCGATCATGATTGATCAGGGTCAAATTTCCCGAACATGTTAAGGGTTGGTTGGTCTGTTCGGAAGAAACTTCTGTTCGGGGAATTTCATTCTTTGAACGGGCAATTTCGCAAACAGATTGACATGAAAAATTTCCAAACAAAGGAAGAGGGATTATTGTTGCATATCTCAAAGTGAATTTACTTCATTTGTCCAAAAGGAAGTACATTTGACAGGGGATCGATAAAAATCCTAAAACTAAAAACATCAAAAATAGCGATCTTCGCCTGACTAGACATCGTCGGCGAGGATCAGGGCGGTGCGGCGCCGGCCAGCGGATCATCTATCGTGTTCTGTTCTTCAGAGTCGCTGACGAGATCCACGAGCGCTCCGTCTCCGGGGATCCCGATCAGGTCGCGGTTCAAGGAGACGAAGAGGCGCCGGGCGAGTTTCTCGTCGCCGCTGGTGTCCGCCGGAGCAGAAGATGAAGATGCGCCTGCGCGATGATTCCGGCTTCAGCCGAGCTCCGCTCCCTCCTCGTGATGGCTCGTCGTCGGAGGAGAGGGAGATGGGAGACGCCGGGGCTGGAGAAGAAAGCACAGGGCGCTTCCCGACGGAAATGCTCGACGGAGCAGCCTCGGGAGCTGGAGACGCCATGGCCGGAGCCTCCTCTGGTGGCTCGATCTCGACTCCTTCGTCCCCATGCTAGGGGAGGGCAAGGAGAGGGGCCTGAGGAGGAGCAGCAGGTGGGGTCGTCGCCGGCGGATCCTCCGGCTTGTCGGACGGTGGTTCGGCGGAGCTGCGGGGAGAGTCTCCAAAACGGAGGCGAGGAAGCTTGAACTTGCGGCTGAGTTTTTCTTTCCCATGGCGAGGGGAGGGAGAAGGCTTAGAAGGGAAGGTTCAAGTACAAATCAATCCAAGGGATTCGGTATTTAAAGACTCAGAGGCGACGCTTCGCATGAAAATCGAGGAACCAGAGCAGCGCCGTAAATGTCGCGTGCACTGCTAAAGTTTCGGGAGACGTGCGGAGTGGGTTTTAAATGCGCTGAGCAGCCATTACATCAATCCTTGGTCTTCCAACTTCCGAGATGGAATGTTTGTTTATTATTATTATGGCTAATATTTTCTCTGACCTTATCATTCAGATGTAGGTCTCACCATTCAAGAGTTCAGGACCTTTTCTGGCTCTCGTTTACATATGATTGTCGAGGTATAATCATACCCAAAAATCACCCAAAGAGCAAAAAGACCCGAAGGCTACTTAAAGATCGACCTTTTCTGAACAAGATAAGCTCGGGTGCTATTGTTGAGGCCACAATACCAGGGTGACCGATCACGTGGATTGCCGACTACCGACTCCGAACGATGAAGACTCCGAACAAGACACGATGGCCGGATCGCAGAAGGAAAGCCCGATGATAGTTAGAGTCCTTCTAGGTTTAGGTCTGTTTTGTCTTGTAAGGCACGTCTCCCTGGATATAAATAGCGGGGGTCCTGTGCATAGAGGGTATCTCCAATCTTAGCCAATACACCCAAGGGTACTTGTTACACCATTGTAATCTGTACTCGCCGAGATAATACAAGTAGCAACTGGACGTAGGGTTATTACTCGATCTCGAGGGACCAAACCAGTATAAAATCCCGTGTCTCTCTGTTCATCCATCGTGGTCAATCTTCGCACAAGACGGGGTGCTTGCCGGACAAATATCTGCAGAGTACAACCTCGACACTTAGCGTGGAAGAAGAGCACATTTGTATCTCTTGCAAGGGCATATTGATTGGGGCTTCTCTCCATTGAGTAGGTGTGAGCATTCCATCTTTTCACTGAACTTGTATAGGCATTCACATCAATTTCCTCATCATCACCACCTTGAGCTCGATCTTCTTCAGTATCTGATTCTGCCATAGAAGATTCGGCTACCAAGTCATCTTGATCAGGCACATACTCATCATCATCATGTCTTGGCCTCTTAGAAGAAGACCCAACCTTCTTCTTGGCTGTCACTTTCTTTGTTTGCCCACGTTGACTGCAATCACATGAGTGAGGGGATGTAAGAGTGTGAAATGAATAACCCATTTGAATCAAGAGATTTCATGACCAATCAAAGAATTTTCATGAATATATTTGTATCAAGTGTCACTGAATTCCACTGCTGAAAAACCCCCATATATCCTCAACAATATATATAGAACCACAATTAGACCATTACTCAGCAGCCCCAACTGCAGCCGGCAGTGACTGGCGGACGGTCCGCCCTTGTGGCGCAAACGGTCCGCCTGCCATTGTTCGGCCACGAACAGCAACAGTACTCCCCCAAATTCAAGTCCATGTATCTCAAATTTTAACCAACAACTTTCAACCAAACTTTAGCCATATGTACTCCTCAATGTCCCAAACATATTCCACCAAACAAAATCTTGAATCCATGGCCCAAAACTAGATCAAGAGACGAAACCCTAGGCACCTTCATATGCAAAAACCATGAGATTGAGAAGGGAATTCAATGAAACATCGGGAGAACATGGCGGAGAATCACGCGGAGTGTCCGGGGATGTGCTCCGACCGTCCGGGGAACACGCCAAAGCTCCCCCTCAAGATGGGGTCCTTTTCTTTGTTTGAGAGGAGAAAGAGAGGCTTTGGTGGGTGGTATGGTCGGTTTGAGAAGAAAGGGATGGGAACCAAGAGATAAGACTCGGTCTGGCTCGGTCCCATGCCGGCCGTGCAGGCGCGGACGGTCCGCCGTTAAGAAAACGGCTGGCCACACAAATGAGATCGATTCTGTTGAGTTCCTGACCGTGACCCGCGGACGGTCCGCCATCTGGGCGCGGACGGTCCACCTCACAAATTTTCGCAGCAGCCAAATTTTCACAGAATCTGTCCATTTCATTCAATCCTTCTCAAATATACCTGTGGACAGTCCGCGATCTGGGTGAAGACGGTCCGCCTTTAGCTTCCAAAACTGACCCGAGAACCATTTCTTTGAGATAATTTTGAGATTTCAATTGGGATCATTGCTCATATGAAAATGAAATGAATATGCTGTACTTATGAAAATATGTATGAACATAATATAAATGCATATGAACAAGTATTAGAGAGTTTAAGCTATAAACACGTATAAATGAGAAATTATATGAAAATGCATAAAAAACTAGTAAGACATGCTAAAGAAAGCATAAGCTAGACATGTACCAAACTTCAAGCCACATTTGAGAAGTCAATAACATTTAACTCATTTCTCAACTTGCAAAACCGATTCTCATCCAATTGATCAATAGTCCCAATTCCATCAATTTTGATATCTCCCTTGTTCACATGATCTCTAAGAAAATGATGCCGAATATCAATGTGCTTGGTTCTTGAATGTTGAACCGGATTAGATGCAATCTTCACTGCACTTTCATTATCACATAAGAAGAGTACTTCACCAAAATCACACCATAATCTAGAAGTGTTTGCTTCATCCATAGCAATTGAGCACAACAACTTCCGGCTGAGATATATTCCGCCTCGGCGGTTGAAAGGGCCACTGAATTTTGTTTCTTTGAAGACCATGAAACAAGTGACCTTCCAAGAAATTGACAAGTGCCGGAGGTGCTCTTCCTATTAATCTTGCAACCGGCATAATCCGAATCTAAATAACCAACCAATTCAAATTGAGCACCCTTGGGATACCAAAGACCAATATGAGGTGTGAACATCAAATACCTAAAGATCCTTTTAACAGCGGTTAAATGACATTCTCTAGGAGCAGCTTGAAATCTAGCACACATGCACACACTAAACATGATATCGGGCCTTAGATGCGGTAAGATAAAGCAACTACCAATCATTGATCTATAAAGCTTTAAATCAACCGGTTTACCTCCCTCATCAAGATCAAGATCAAGATGCCCATTTGTAGCCATAGGAGTTTTGATTGGTTTTGCATCTTCCATTCCAAACTTCTTCAATAAATCCTTCACATATTTAGATTGGCTCACAAATGTGCCTTCCCTCAATTACTTGATTTGAAGGCCAAGAAAGAAGCTCAATTCACCAATCGTAGACACTTCAAATTCCTTGGACATCATTTCACCAAATTCCTCACAAAAATCTTGGTTAGTAGACCCAAAAATGATATCATCAACATAAATTTGACAAATGAATAAATCTTCATCTATAGTCTTAGTAAACAATGTAGTGTCAACCTTACCAATTTTGAAACCCTTTGAAATAAGAAAATCTCTAAGCCTTTCATACCATGCCTAAGGGGCTTGTTTGAGACCATAAAGAGCCTTAGAGAGTTTATACACATGATTTGGCTTCTTAGGATCTTCAAAACCGGGAGGTTGCTCAACATACACTAGCTCATTAATCTTACCATTCAAGAAGGCACTTTTGACATCCATTTGATATAACTTTATTTTGTGTGAGCATGCAAAGGCAAGAAGAATTGTTATAGCTTCCAATCTAGCAACGGGAGCAAAGGTTTCACCAAAATCCAAACCTTCAACTTGTGTATAACCTTGTGCTACCAATCTTGCCTTGTTTCTTTCCACAATGCCATCTTCATTTTGCTTGTTCCGAAAAACCCATTTAGTACATTGTAATTCTTTGGCCTTTCAACCAATTCCCAAACTTGATTCCGGGTGAAGTTATTTAATTCTTCATGCATGGTATTCACCCAATCCGGATCACTCAATGCTTCATCTACACGGTTAGGCTCAATAGAGGATATAAAAGAATAATGTTCACAAAATAAAGCAACACAAGATCGAGTTTGGACACCCTTACTAATATCACCAACAATTTGATTCATGAGATTATCCTTTGCAATAGCATGATGAACTCTTGGTGCAACAATAGGCTCTTGTGTTGGTGTGGAAGATGAGGTAGAAGGAGATACCAATTGATCTTGAACTTGAGCATCATTCATATTTTCATCTACATCAATTGGTTGATCTTGATTACTTGGAGTAGAGGATGAGAGAATAACCCTTAGTGAGATATTATTGTCATCATCTTCATCTTCTTCTCTAGGCTTGATATCACCAATGGTCATACCCTTGATAGCTGGCCTCAAGCCTTCATCTCTCACATCATCTAGGTTTTCTTTTTCATCTTGGGAGCCATTTGTTTTATCAAAATCAACATCACATGATTCTTCAACAATACCAAGAGACTTGTTGTAAACCCGATAAGGCTTGCTACAAGATGAATATCCAAGAAGAAATCCTTCATCACTCTTGCTTTCAAATTTTGATAGCCCTGTGCCCTTCCTCAAAATATAGCACTTGCATCCAAAAACCTGAAAATAAGAGATATTTGGCTTTCTTCCAATGAGCAGCTCATATGGAGTTTTCAACAAGAGTCTATGACAATAAAGCCTATTTGAAGCATGGCAAGCGGTGTTGATTGCTTTCGCCCAAAAGCTATCTGAAATATTATATTCTGAAAGCATTGATCTTGCCATATCAATTAAAGTTCTATTCTTCCTTTCAACAAGACCATTTTGTTGTGGAGTATACTTGGTTGAGAATTCATACTTGATCCCCTTTTCATCACACAATACATCAACTCTTGTATTCTTGAATTCGGATCCATTATCATTTCTCACATTTTTTATCTTCTTTTCAAATTCATTTTCAGCCCTCATCATGAATTTCTTGAGAATATCATATGTATCGGCCTTATCATGAAGAAAGAATACCCAAGTATATCTAGTATAATCATCCACAATGACAAGGCAATAACAATTTCCACCAATGCTTCTATAGGTAGTAGGACCAAATAAATCCATATGCAATAATTCCAATGGCCTACTTGTTGACATGATACTCTTAGATGAATGAGAGATAGGTACTTGCTTTCTGGCTTGACAAGAACTACATAATTTATCTTTCTCAAATTTCACATCCTTCAACCCAACAACTAGATCATGCTTCAATAAACGGTTGAGTTGCTTCATACCAACATGAGCAAGCCTTCTATGCCATAACCAATATAAGCTCTCATGCCTAAAACCTTTAAAAATACAATCATCTTCATTCAAGCTGGTTACTTCCACACCATCACTAGTGAAAATGTACTTGAAACCAAGATCACATAATTGGGATACCGACAATAGATTAAAATTGAGAAAATCAACTAACAACACATTTGAGATGGAATGATCATTGGAGATAGCAATTTTACCCAATCCTTTCACTTCACCCTTGCTATTGTCACCAAAATTGATATTATCATAACCTGCGGCTTCTTCATCAATTGAAGTGAACATATTTTCATCACCGGTCATATGTTGAGTGCACCCACTATCAAGTACCCAATGTCTTCCACCGGCCTTGTAATTCATCTACAAAGACAATTAAGATCTTTTAGGTACCCAAATTTTCTTGGGTCCTTGTAGGTTAGTAACCAAAACTTTAGGCACCCAAACGGCCTTCTTCTTTTCAATACCAAGAGATATGCCTACATATTTAGCACATATTTTACCCTTAGTATCTCTAGTAAGAACATAATGTGAATCATAAGCATTTGAGGATATAACACTCTTCTCTTGGCAATCTTCTTCCAAATGACCAACTCTATTGCATCTTTCACAAAATTTTCCTTCATTCTTGACAAAGGTGGTTTTGCAAGGAGCAAAGGCTTGCTTCCCTTGCTTATGAACATATCCAAAACCTTCATTGTTGATGGAATACCTTTGTTTATCCAAACATTGCCATAATTGGCTATGACTTCCAAGCCATTTGTTGAGATCCTTGTTGAGACAACAAATTTCTTCTCTCAATATATTGTTCTCCATGACAAGAGAACCATCACAAGAAAATCTACCATCGTTTGAAGAAGTGCCACTTGAGCTACAAGATGGGCTAGTTGAACTAGAACAATATGGTATATCATCAACTATATCACAACGAACACCAATGCTAACTTTAGCTTTCTTGGTCCCTTGTGCAAGAAGTGAGTGATGAGCTTCCTCAAACTTCTCATGAGTTTCCTTGAGATTCTCATGAGAAGTCTTTAGCTCCTCATAGGATTCTTGAAGAGATTTGAGTTTTCTCTTCAAGTCCTTCATCTCCTCGGTCTTTTTGCACATGAGATCATCGGCCGCATTTATCATATTAACAGGATCATCACAAGAATATTCAACATTATTATTATCATCATCATCAAGTGATACCTTGGTGTCACATCTTGCCATTAGGCAATGTGGAGTGGAGAAGAGGGATGGAGCCTTCGTGATGGCGATGCCGGCAAACCCCTTTGATTCTTCTTCATCATCGGAGTCGGAGCTATCATCGGAATCCCACTCCACATAATAAGCTTGGTCATTCTTCTTTTTCTTGAGGAACTTCATTTTCTTCTTCTTGTCATCATCCTTCTTGTCCTTCTTCTTTTCTTTCTTGCTAGGACAATTGATGGCAATGTGGCTAATTTCTCCACACTCAAAGCACTTTCTTTCTTCAAAGGGATTCTTCTTTGATGTTTGACCCCTCTTGCCAAAGTTCTTCTTCTTCATGAATTTTCTAAAGCCTCTAATGAATAAGGCCATTTTTTCATCGGTGTCACCATCATTCCCACAATCTTCATTTTCATCTTCATTTGTCACTTGAGCTTTTAAAGCCACACTTTTCTTCTTTTCATCAAAAGATGTACCATGGGCCTCTTCTTGTGACTTCTTGAAAATGTCATGAGTGGTTACTTCACCAAGAATTTGAGTAGGAGTCATGGTCTTCAAATTTGACCTCACTAACAAAGTAACAATTGTGTCATATCTCTTCGGAAGGGATCTAAGAAACTTGTGGGAGAAATCCTCATCCGGCACATCAAAACTAAGACCCTTGAGCTCATTCACAATATCATTCAACCGATTGAACATATCGGGCACACTTTGATCCTTCTTCATTGTGAACTCACTAAACTTTCCTTTTGAGACATACAACTTGGCTTCTCTCACAGTTGATGTCCCCTCATATATCTCAACTACCTTCAACCATATCTCATTTGTGGTGTCAAGATTCTTGATGCGGTTGGATTCGGTGACACTTAGAGCACTATAAAGCACATTCATGGCTTGATCATTCAAAGCAATATTCTCATCATCTTTAGCGGTCAATTGCTTGTCATCAAGAATAACAAACCCCTCATGAACAACTCTCCACAATTGCCTGCTCATAGCCTTTCGATGAACCATCATTCTAGTTTTCCAATAGTCATAGTTTTCCCATCAAAGAATGGTGGCTTCCCCACATGATTATGATTGTCATTAGCCATATCCTTACTCCAGGATGGTTAAATCTTTAATGAAATGGAGTCCCTTGCTCTGATACCACTTGTAGGATCTAGGATACCGACTAGAGGGAAAGTGAATAGGCGGTTTGAGATAAAAACGCAAGCATTTAAAATTTAATTAGTAACACAAGAGAGTAAAACTATTTCTACTCTTTCTAGCCTATGTGAGGGTTTGCAACCTAGGGTGATAAGCAACAATTCAATCTCTATGAAAGTAAATTGCTCAAAGTAAATTGTAAGAATGTAAATGAGCAATAGAAATAACCGATGACAAGAGAAGAATTTTTCTCGTGGTGTCAATGACTTGCCGGTCACCCCTAATCCACGTTGAGGTGGATTCTTTGTTCCAATCGCTCCTCTATCAAAGCACTGCTTGATTTTTGAGCCGGCTTGGATCAAGAACCACTACACACCTCGATTCCACTAGAGTTGCTCTTCACCACTCCGGCAAGGTGAGCATAAAAACCTCTCACAAGAACAACCGGGGCTCCTTCACAATCTCCTTTGAAGGGCTCAACGGTTTCCATTCTTCCAAGCCGTCTAGGAGGTGGCAACCTCCAAGAGTAACAAGTCAATGACGCTTGCTTGAAGACTCCCTAGTGCCACAATGCTCAAACTCTTGATGCAATGCACTAGGATGCTCTCAATCTCACAAGAATGCAATCTCAAAGCAAAGTGAGTGAGAGAGTGAAGAAGAAGGCTCAAGAATGTCAAGTTAGCTTTCCAAAGTGCAAAGAGAGGCCACCCATGGCCGGGCAAGAGATATATATAGAGCCCCCTTAAAAATCTAGCCGTTACTCTCTGTGACCCGTGAAATATGAGTTTTCGTGGACCGTCCGCCTCACAAAGCCCGGACGGTCCGCCGTTCAAAACCAACGACTACAACAGCAATAACTGCTGTTAGACCCGACCGTTACAAGGGGCGCAGACCGTCTGTCGCCGTTCAAGTTTGAACGACGGTCCGAACCTGTCCCTCCCTGGTCATCCGCGAAGATTAGCCGGCGGATCGTCCGCACCCAGGTGGCGGACAGTCCGCCGTAGAAAGGTTTTCAACCACCCAGAAACCAGACTCTGTCCTGGCGGCGCCCGAGGAGAGGGGGCGGACCGTCCGCGTGCCCTGCGCGGACCGTCCGCCACACAGAGATAACATCCACCAGAACCACTCCGGTTGTGGTGGCCCGTGGTTAAAGGCCGGCGGACCGTCCGCCGGGCAAAGCATTTTGGTCACCCAAAACACCAAGATTCTGGCCACGAAATTGAATCAAGGGCGGACCGTCCGCGACCCCTGCGGAGACCGTCCGCCCTAGCACAGAAAAACTCCCAGAACGACTCTGTGAACGGCTAAGTTAAAACACGATCTGCCCCACCAAAAGGAGACCGTTCGCTTCACAAACCAGTTAGCTGACTTTAAGAAAAACGCGTCGTTCTAAAGCTCATGATGTATGCCACTGTTGGCGCTTGTTAAGTCATGAATATCTTGTAACGCCAACATGATAAAATAAAATAAACTAGCAATAATTATTAGGATTTGGTTTCAAATAACGTAGTTCCACTTGTACATGGAGATTATTCTGTTGCAGGAGAAATGGGCCAAAAGCTGAAGGAAAACAGGGCTAAGGCCAAGTCGCCCGACCTGCCCTGGTCGGCCGACCTGGCCTTGTGATCAACAGAGCCCAAGTTTGGCCATGCAGAACAAGCACAAATAGACATCATCTGGGACATTGGATCAATGACGGTTACATCCAATGGTGAAGGTGAATTTACATGGATTGATGGGCCCACATGAGAATCAAGATTTACTCCAAGGATCCATACCCATCGTCCACAAGAACCAGGGCCCACATTCCAGCCACTCAGAAGAAGCACAAGACGAACCGCGCCTGGACCAGGTCGGCCGACCTGTCTAGGTTGGCCGACCCAGTCTCAAGGCCGTTGAGCCGCCGCCTTCTATCACGCGTCAACACCGCCTCCAGGAGATCATCCACACCGTGCACATCTTCAGTCGGTGCATCTGAGGGTCGGGCGACGTCAAGAAGTCGGCCGACTCGGGGGTGGGCCTACTCGTCCTCAACCGCTTTGTACCGGCCCTGAACCGCCTCCTAGTTCTATAAATAGATGGCCATCGCCTCCTGTACAACACACACTAGAAGGAAGAGCTCCATTAGCTACAAGTTATAGTCTTAGTTAGTAGTGAAGTAGTTCTAGGAGTTGAGCTTCTACGGGTTTTTGAAGGAGTCTTGGTAAGCCTAGAGCTCAGTTATCTTTTATTCTTTGCTTATTTGTAAGACTTAAGCTTTAGTGGAAATGCTATCTTGCTTATGTTTCTTGACTTATAGTCTTGTGTGTTCATCATATGAGATGTATGTCTTGCACCTTAGTCTAGCTGATTCATGTTATGGCAATGGCCCAGTGTACCGCAAGGTTGCTCTGTCTAGGTGGACAATAGATAGAGTTGTATTTCATATAGTAAGCGTGGTGTTTGGTATATGGAATAACATTGGGGATACCCTTCCCCACGTATTAAGAGGTAGGCGGCAGGTGGTGACAGCCCTGTCCGTCCCTTGTAATTCTCGCCGTTCGGGTTCGGGCATTTGCAGGCCTTTGTCATAAACATCGTGACAGTACCCTTGGATGAGGGGATCCCACGACTCCTCGATTTGCCCTCTAACATGAGTTCCTTACTAAGCTTGTATAGGATACACTTGTAATGAATGTAACCCTTATGTAGGAAGTACATAGAATCCCTAGTTCTTTCTTAGGACCTTCATATTGACTAGACTTACATAATGAGCAATGAAATCTTCTGTGTGTCACCATCCCAAATTCTTCCTATCATGTTATCTCCTGCTCTAGTCTTGGTAAGTTGATTGTGATATAGTTGATGCATTGGAAGACATAGTACTTTGCCATACGCTTTCCCTGAGGAAATAAATACGATACTCTGGAATACTCCCAGGTGAAATGCTACAATGTACTTCTGTGCGCTTGCAGAACTTATGTAACGCTAAGATTTATATTAAGGCATCTCTAGTGCCATCACTCATGTAGTGGTGACGCTAAGAAATGCCAACAGCCACTAATCCATATGCATGCAAATCAACACTTGAGCAAGGTGGCACTATGGAATCGTCATGCAAATGACATTGACCTCTCTTGATAGTACGGCTATCTAGCCTATCAATCCGATCAATGTTTCTTCTCTAATCTCCTTTTTGACCGGCAAAATAGAAATTCCTATCTTTTACCTTTTCCTTGAGATTCCTCTTCACATCATGATTCCGACATTTCCGAGTCATCATTTGCCACATGTCACATCTCCGGGACTAACCCTATTTCCATATCTCAAATGAAATCGTTAGTCAACAATTGTTGTCATTAATTATCAAAACACAAAATTAGGGGCCTAGATGCTTTCAGCTTGTATAGCATAATATTGTATATCCAAATCTCATTTGTATGATGCTAATGAACCCTCTCTGATCTCTGCTAAGGTTCTATTATTAACTAAGACTACTTAATGATGAGCAATGAACTTCTGTGTGTCACTTTGCCCTACACTTTCATATCATATACCCCTGTCTAGACTATGGTAGATTAATGATGTTGTAAGTAAATGCATTGGATGACACCTCTCTTTAACTAAACGCTTTTCTTGCGGATAAACAAATAATGATACTCTGGAATACTCCCGGGTGAAATGCTACAACGTATTTCTGTGCGCTTGCAGAATAATGTAAACGTTAAAAAATACCAACACCACGTCAATTCATCAAGTGAGGGTATAGTGTGATAAAGTTTAATTTTTCTAATTTTTTTAATCAAAGATTCTATCACACTTTGATACATCAAAAGTAAATTTGACATCTTGTCAATTCTTACTAATCGGCTTAAAAGAAGTGCACGTATTTGACATATATTTAGATGACCATACAATTCAACACTATAAACCTCATTACTCTCATCATCCAGTGAAACATAATTAAGCATATGCATATTAAGACGATCATATTTCAGCCAAGTATCATTACTTCGGCTTTCTTGAGCCAAAGCTCTTTATAACACTTGATTAATAGTAAGAAACTCATAATCTTCTAGTTTTTCTTTGATGTAAGATCTTAAGCCATGAAAAACTAATTCAGCAAGATCCTTCTCAGAAACAATTAAAATATAACATCTAGGCATGAAAATGGTAGGGATGTTTTCCATCCGTCCATCTGACCGAGGGGGTTCAGACACTAAATGAGTAGTCTGATAGCAAATTTGGATATTCAATATATGATTGGTATCCGAATCCGGGTACTCAAAATTGGATTTCTCATATAGATACTTAACATATATCAATAGCTGCTATATATCCAACACATCTTACACTATCTGTATCTGAATCCGATCCACAAAAAATATAAAGATCTGTCTTCGAATTTTTACCTATCCGTTCGTATCCGATCCGTTTTCATCCCTGATAACATCGACCTTTTGTATCTTTCTATCTTCTAATATATTCAGCAACAGATGCATCACTCTTTTACCAAACCGACGTGAAATGTGAAAGTCTCAATTCATTATCACCATTATAAAAGTGTTCGTGAAATTTACATTTTAATTGAGACGATGTATGAATAGAATTTGAGGGTAATGTTAAAAACCATGAGAAAGCAGTACTAGGAAATGATAAAGGGAATAGACTAATTTTCAAATGATAAATATTAGCATGTATACCCACTTGTGCATTAAACTGGATAACATGCTCCCAAGTAGTGACATAATGGTTGTGGTTCTGACCATATGCTGCTTCAGGCCCGCCGCGGGTTGGCAGCCCTTGTAGAGCTTCCGCTCTGGCCCGACCGGTCCGCCGGATCGACACCGGTTGCTGGAACCACGCCGGATCTGCCAGCTACCATGGTAGTTGGCTGTCCGATTCCGGCCCCGTAGTGCCGCATCTAGACCTAGCGCGGTCGTGGCCGAGTGATTTCAGCCGTCACGTCGGTGGATCTAGACTTGGTGCTGCTGGATCTGAACCGTGTCACCTAATCTGAGAGGAGAGAGAAGAAGCTCGAGGAAAGAGAATGTAACCGAGAGGAGAGAGAGAATGGCTTGTCATTCAAATGATATTGAAACGTGGAGAGGGGAGCGTCGGCTATTTTATCATGTATTTGTTGTACAAAACTGTTACATATATACGTACATGAAGTGACATAATGGTTGTGGTTCTGAGTTCTGACCATATGCAGATCTCGAGAGGTTATAGGAACTGTCCTGATAACCCCTACCCCTAGACTGTGGTACTTAGAATCCTGGTTCTCTGCTTATACTCTCAAAGCAGGCCCAACACAATTTCCTCACTGGTGGCCTTGTCAGGTAAGGTAGGCTCGAATACCGCATGGCCAAAAATTAGATGCTCTGCAGATGTCAGCGTGACTTGCAGAGGCTATTATGGCCTTAGGAGAGAGAAAGAGAGGGGCCGAAGAAAAGAGGAGATAAGGCCAGGCCCAACGCTCCACTCTGTAGTGCTGCCCCAGACTCCAGCTCGGCATCCCGTCACCATGTCATGCAAAGCAGTGGCCTCGCAGAGAGTCAGAGACTCCTGCAGAAGCAGTAGTGCCTCATCTGACAAAAGGTGAAGCTGGTCACCGGAGAACGCGTTGGGATGAAGAGTAACTCAAAAAGGCATTCACTTTAACACCATCATTGGATGAAGAGCAGAGAACGGTGGAGCCAGGCATAAAGTAAAGTAGCAGATTGAGCTATGGTGCTGGTGGTTTCAACACCCAACTGAGCCTACGTGTGTCTTGCTTTTTGTTGGGGCTAATGCTTTCATTGGCTTGCGTTGGGCCTGCCCTAATGAGAACGGCAGCAACATGTTTCAGCAGAGAGATGGGACCTAATATGGCTTGCGTTGATGAGACAGTAGTTTCAACTTACCCGTGCCTCCATGGAATGCATTTTTTTCTCTCAGGCCACCCCTTTTCTGACACGCGTTAAGCCTGCACTCAGCTGAGCAGCAACAACATGCCTTTGCTCCTCTCAGTTTTTTTTTTCTTTTCAGCGGCAGCCGCGTAGTCACAGCCCGGCCTCTCCCGTGTTGCTCACCGTCGTCACCGTGCACCGGAGTGTGGTCTGGATCGGAGGGAGGAGAGAACAGAATGGACAGGAAAGAGACCGGAGAGTAAAAAATTGCTAGAAACACGTACCAAGAAATCATGGGTTGGGGGATATAGTTTTCACAGCAGATGTCTTGATGACATGACATGATAGGAAAGTATCTATATAAACCATGGGTTAGAGTTGCCCTTAGATGAAACCCATTTATTCACTCGCTGCATAAATTTATTGTCATGCCATTGGTTTTGTTTACCTTATATCTTATTTAATGAGATCAAAACTCTGTTTAAAGCAGCACTGAGAATGGCTCAATAGTGACCAATGAGTAGTTGAGGTGAGAAGGTTCTCATTTATCGGTCCCACCGTTCAGAACGCGACCAAAACTAGATAATTTTTACCGCGCGCTTTGAGAAAAAGAGTCGCAAGTGACGACAAACCAGTGTGCGCTGTCCACGTCATGGCACAACCGCATAGGGAATTGTGCACCAAAATACCTGCTGAGTGATACGAAGGCCAATTTTAATTCAAAGATTAGGAGGACTAAACATGATCTAATTATAAAACTAATTATACGGATGGACGGAAAATCGCGAGATGAATCTATTAAACCTAATTAATTTATCATTAATTCACGTTTAATACTCTTAATTAGTGTCCTAACATTTAATGAATAGTGATGAATAGAAAAAACTTATAAAACTAAACAGGGCCGAAGTGTTGAGTAGTTATATATGTTTTTTTTTAATTGGGCAAGTGCTTTCAATCAAGCGCAGTGCGTGGGGAGCTCAGTGTCTATATAGGCCGAGCACCACAGTTCTCCGAGGACCCCCTCTGACACGCCCACAACCAGACATCGAGGGAGCTGCCAGGCGGGCTAGCCGGCGAGAGGGGAGGACAGGAAGGACGGGCGCCATGGAGAAGGCGAGCGTGCTCGACGAGGCCCTCCTCCCGGAGGAGAGCCTGGCACCGCCGGTGAGCGAGGAAGTGAAGAGGCAGCTGCGGCTGGCCAGGCCGCTGATCGCCGGTAGCCTGTTGCAGAGCCTGATCCAGACGATCTCCGTGATGTTCGTGGGCCACCTGGGCGAGCTGCCCCTCGCCGGCGCCTCCATGGCCAGCTCCTTCGCCGCCGTCACCGGCTTCAGCCTCCTGGTACGTGCCCCACGCCTCCTCGCGCCATGGCCGGCCCAATCGTGGATTTCAGCTGCATATGCGTACCATAACAAGGCACTGTGCCACATAACGGATTTGTTTTGTGCCTGTGAACTGCCTTTTGGCGGTTTCCTTGGGAGGGAAGGACTCCACAAGTTTGTTTTTCGCATGCAGCTGCTCACTTCACATGAGTGGTCCGCAAAAATTTGATCAACAAGTGGTGCTCGCACACTCGCACTGACACTGGGATCGGCTAATAAGACAACTCGCCTGTTCGTTTAATCATAGAACCGAAACTTGAGGTGGTTGAGAGGGATTTCAACTTTTTAGAATTTAATCCCTTCCAATCTTCCTTTCCCTCCCCCAAGCAGATAAGGCTCGGAGTAGATCCCTGTTCATTCTTGGTTATACTTTTAGTTAGAATGTGTTTGTTTTGGACCCTAATTATATATAATCTTTCTTATGAACTGAGGATAGCATGGTGAAAATTAAAACTATCATAAACCACCAAAATAATAAGAAATAAGTCGCACATAACAAGTAGTTTAGTTATTTCAGATTATTTTATTCGTCTTCTCTCGTATTGTTGTTAGTATATATGTTAGAGTATATAATCTAGTAGACAAACAAACATGTTAGTTTTGAATAATATTTATCTTGTTTTTTATTGTAAGTGGCACAAAACACTGCCTATTCAGTTTTGAACCATTATTTGAGTTTTGGGGACGTTTTTTTGTATCTCAGGTACCCACCATTATTAGCCCAGCTTACTGGTCCAGTCGATCTCCCAAGTAATAATCACACTCTCTTGGATCGAAAATATATGATGATGTTTACATTTAGCATGGTTTATGACACTTGAATAATTACGCTATGAAAATAGCTAATCTACATAATTCTTCTTTAGAGACTGAAAAATAATTCTTTTACATACTAACGGCCGAAGGTTAAAAAAATTATCAGGCTGTAATTCTAATGTTTTAAATCAGAGTGTATACTATTGGTATTGGGAAGTTGCAATGCCATGGCACTCCGGCCCGATGCAGAAAGTATATATCACGCCCAAAGTGCAGTGTTGCTTTCTGAAATTTTTAATGCGAGATATATTACACATTCTATTGGCCGTTTGTGTTAAGCAGAGTCGCATTTCATACGAAATCTAGATACATGATTAGATGTACCAATTAGATCAGTCTCAGTATATAGTTTTATTGCTAAAACTATAAACTAGTAACTCACCTTCTCTCAATTTTGGCATGTCATCAAAATTATTGATGTAACATGTAACTAGATGTCCATAAAACTCATATGAAACTCTAGTTAAGATTGGCCAACGATGTAATAGTCAATGGTCAACGCGGCCGGTTTCCTCCAAAATTTCACTGTCGTCACGTGACCAATACGGCTCGCTCACCTAAGGCGAGGACAAAGCTTAATTGATTCTTTGTCGTTTCACCCAGCTGCGATCTACCATTGGACTAAAATGAGCCGCGCCTACAATGAATCCATTATGTGCCGTGTCCTGCAGTGATGTAGGAGTTAGAGTAATCTATCTATCTCCTGTGTGCAGCTACCTGCCAAAATCGGGATTATTCTAAGCTTTTTTGTTTCCGTGTGTTAGGTTTCCAATCTTGGTCTTTTCCGCGCCCAAGGAACGGATTATATTCTATCTTTGGAGCTAGCTTCTCTGCTTTTTTTTCTTTTTTTTTTCTTTTTTTGCGAAAGAGCTAGCTTCTCTGTTACCAGCTGTCTCTAGATTTTTCATGGTTTATCTAACTTACGTTTATCATTTCTCATGCCGACTTGCAACTCATTGGGCCCACATGAGTGCATTTTATCTAGATCACTAGCCAACAGCAACAACCATATGCCCATGTGTATATATTATCACAATATAATAATTGATGTGACTTTGTGGAAGTGTAACATATTATATACTGTAGACATCTTTTATGATATTTTTTTGGAAAATTAAGAGAGTAGTAATGATAATATAATTTTATAATATTGTATAGTTAAATCGAAGAGTTGATGAATAGGGCGAGATCTCTATTCTTTCTACTCGTTATAATTAGTAAAAGAAACCAAACAAATAATCAACTCATACACAACTTAGAATAGTGTATTGGTTACAGGCTTATAGCCGGCCTAATCTTTTGGAGGTGCTCGTAGGAGTGTGGTTTGCGTGTGTGTATTAATAGAGATAAGTGTACGCTTATAGCCGGCCTAATCTTTTGGAGGTGCTCGTAGGAGTGTGGTTTGCGTGTGTGTATTAATAGAGATAAGTGTACGTGCGTGTGTGAACGTCTGCGCTTGTACTGGTCTTCGAAAAAAAGATAAAAGATCATAAAAAGCATATACTAGAACATATCACTCGCCACTGCGATTGTTGGAGGTAAAAAAAATAAGCTTCTAAATATCGTAAGGGCTTCAATGTAAATAGAATAACTAAATTTCTAAAAAGGAAAGGTGCGTTATTCCTAATTGAATGCCAAAACGGTGTTTTTCGAACAACTGTTCGTGGTTTGAAATGGTGTGTCGTAGTTGTCGAACAACTGTTCGTGGTTTGAAATGGTGTGTCGTAGTTGATCGTGTTTTCCTCTTATACTTTCCTCGATCAGCTCGGCATGGCCAGCGCCCTGGACACCCTGTGCGGGCAAGCGTTCGGCGCCAGGCAATACCACCTCCTAGGCATCTACAAGCAGCGCGCCATGCTCCTGCTCACGGCCGCGAGCGTCCCTCTCGCCGTCGTCTGGTTCTACACCGGCGAGATCCTCCTCCTATTCGGCCAGGACGCGGACATCGCCGCCGAGGCCGGCACGTTCGCGCGGTGGATGATCCCGGCGCTGTTCGCCTACGGCCCGCTGCAGTGCCACGTCCGGTTCCTGCAGACCCAGAACATCGTGCTGCCCGTGATGGCGGGCGCCGGCGCGACGGCGGCGTGCCACCTGGTCGTGTGCTGGGCGCTGGTGTTTGGCCTCGGCATGGGGAGCAAGGGCGCGGCGCTCGGCAACGCCGTCTCCAACTGGATCAACGTGGTCATACTGGCCGTCTACGTGAGGGTGTCACCGGACTGCAGGAAGACGTGGACGGGGTTCTCCACGGAAGCATTCCGTGATGCTCTCGGATTCCTCAGGCTCGCCGTGCCGTCCGCTCTTATGGTCTGGTGAGCAAGATCTTTACATCATCGTTTGAAGCTCTTTCGAGTTGTGCTCACTGCTCAGTCATCGATTCGATTCACGTGCTGAAATTCCTTGCTAAAGCTCTGCCTGATTCAACGATGGCATTGGCCATTGCAGCTTGGAGTGGTGGTCATTTGAGCTGCTCGTGCTCCTGTCAGGCCTTCTCCCCAACCCCCAGCTGGAAACATCAGTCCTATCGATCACGTAATGAGACATTTCTCTTTCAAGCTAACCTGAATTTTCAGATACACTTCCTGACAGAACTTGTCTCTACAGACTCAACACCGCCAACTGCTTGTTCATGGTCCCCTACGGTCTTGGCGCCGCGATAAGGTAACAAAGCATTGAGGCAAAGCTATATATCTGCTTGCTCAGTTTCGTTAATGGTGATCACAATGACCGTGATCAGAACATCTGGTTGCGCAGCACCCGTGTGTCGAACGAGCTCGGCGCGGGGCGGCCGCGGGCTGCCCGCCTCGCCGTGCGCGTCGTCACGTTCCTGGCCATCTCGGAAGGGCTTGTGATGGGGTCGGTGCTGATCTGCGTGCGCTACATCTGGGGACATGCCTACAGCGACGAGGAGGAGGTTGTGAGATACGTGGCTAGGATGATGCTGGTCCTCGCAGTGTCCAACTTCTTCGATGGAATTCAGTGCGTCCTTTCAGGTACAGCTTTCTAAGAATCTCAGAACTCAGAAGTTGCAATAATCTTTGAATCAGCTCGACAGCTCCAATTAGATCGCAGATGTTGACATTGCAAGAGGTAATTACTCTTTGGGCATCTGTGTAGGTGTGGCTAGAGGCTGTGGGTGGCAGAAGATAGGCGCCTGCGTGAACCTCGGCGCGTTCTACATTGTCGGCGTCCCAGCAGCATATCTCATAGCCTTCGTCCTTCACGTCGGCGGAATGGTACTGCTCTTTCTTTCTTCTTTGATTT
Source organism: Alloteropsis semialata (assembly GCA_004135705.1). Taxonomy (NCBI): domain Eukaryota; kingdom Viridiplantae; phylum Streptophyta; class Magnoliopsida; order Poales; family Poaceae; genus Alloteropsis; species Alloteropsis semialata. Next base: position 38,037,691 of record CM014273.1, read on the forward strand.
TTTTTTTTTGCTCTCGAGTTATCAAGACAACAACGCATGAATCAGGGGCTTTGGACGGGAATCATTTGCGGCGTTGTGGTGCAAGTCGTGCTGTTTGCGATCATCACATTGTGCACTGACTGGCAGAAAGAGGTATGTGTAGAAAAGGTTCTGTTGCTTTTGCCAGCAACAATCGACTTTTAGAAGATAGAAAAATGTCCAGCCTCTGCATACAGCCATTTACTGCTGATTCATGTATTCGGTATTCCAGGCAACCAAGGCGAAGAACAGAGTGTTCGATTCTTCTCTTCCCACAGATCTTGTTGCAACATGAAGGTATAATCGGAATTTCTCAAGACTACATACTTGAAGGCCGGCGCCACAAGAAATGGCCCGAGTTACTTCTGACTGCAAGGTTGCCAAGGGCTACAAGGACAATCAAGTCATTTCCAGTGGGAGTTTTAAGAGTTTTATGCACAATAATTATATTGTCACATCTGCCAACACTATACCACAGACCCAAAATACCGTCAGATGTGGGTTAGTAAAAGTATGACAGTACTGACAAATGGTTGGACGGTAAAAGTCCGTAACAAGCGGTCGGTAGGTGCGTACTTCAGATTATTTCAAGTGACGATCGGTCGATATATATATTTCAATTTATTGTTGCACGATCGGTCGGTATTGCATGATAGCTGGGACAAACTATCGGTCGGTATAGATGTAGTGGCCCACTTTCACGCGGTGAAAAACCCACTCGCGTGCAAAGTGTCACAGGGTTATACCGGCGCCACTTACTGCGACTGAAATGTGGCGTCGGTATAACTCTGTACCGACGGAAGGAGGGTCGGTATAGAGCCCTATAGCGACTGTGGGGTTGTGGTATAGTGTATAATCTAATGACTTGGTAAAAAAATTAAGATGAAAGAGAGAGACCAGTTTTATTTGGATGAAACTTCGCTAGCACATATAACAGCTATGAACGAGTCATAGAATTAAATGTTACATAATGCCTATGAAACATCAATATAAAATTATGCATTGGAGGGTGGATTCAAACACCATTTTCATTTTCTTTATTTTGGAAACATCTATATGAAAATTATCCACTGGAATTAGCCTCGGTAGCTAGCAATTAATTCACACATCAGGCTAACCGAGGGTGCAAAATGAACCATCAGAAATGCAGAGCATGGAAATTGGAAACGTCCTGGCTTCCCGGTAATGTGGGAGGAATAGTTGGATTTAGACTGGAGACAGTATCTCAAAACATATCTATTACTCTTTTCATCCCAAAAAGAATATAATTCTAGCACGGTGTCATGTTTTAGTATATGAAGTTTGACCAATTATAGATAAAAAGTATCAAAATTTATGATATCAAATAAACATCATTAGATTAATTACAAAATATATTTTCATAAAAAATGATTTAGAGTCATAAATATGAATACAATTAACTTGAAACTTGGTCCAACGTGAACCATTTTAACTGGTACGTAGCCCATAGTTGTATTCTTTTTGGGCCGGGGAGTAGTGAAGTAGTGAGGATCAGTTGAATAACATATATTGAGTAGTATATATGTTATTCAACTGATCCTCACTACTGCATGAATCGTGCATGTTCTTTTCTGAAATTTTACTCAGTATTCAGTTAATTGCAAAAGTGAAACTATTAGAACTCACAATTGAACTAGTACATTTTTATCATCTCGATAAAAAAATCCATGATGGTATGAATAATCTGAAAAAAGCCGTGTCTTTCACAACAGGCATAAGCATGTAAATTTTAAAAGTGAAAGGTCACAGCGTGCTACAAGTAGGATGGCTTTAGATGTCTGAACATCCGAATTATTCGTATTCATATCCACCTATTTGTATCTGATTTTAATGTAGATGTTAAATAGAAATATCCAAATTTGTTTTTACTATTTTTTCTCTATCCAGATCTAGATTCGTATTCGAACTGTGAAAACGAATGAAATATCCGTATCCGTGAAAAATGAAGACTCGGTAAAATCATCTATCCAAATTGAATCTGTATTCGAACTATTTGTTTATCCGATAAGAATGGACAAAATTCACATTGGTATTCATATCCAACAAGATTCACATTCAATTCGTATTCAAATTAAAATATGGTAAAAGTGTTATCCATATTCGATTCAATACTTATCCCATCATTTATACGTGGCTAAATATACACCAGGTGTACACATCCGATGGAAAGGTTACCGAATCTCCGTCGGTCAGCAATTGGGTGCAATTTTGGGCGTGAACGTAGCGGGCGATGAGGTGTACGTGCAGCGATTGGGCACCCGCGCCCTTGCAGTGGAAGAGCCACAGCCCAGCCTAGGACTGAGCATAATTGATCGAGTAACTCGGTCCTTGATCCTAGATAACCGAGTTCGGTCTTTGGACTCAGTTAACCCAACTGACCGAACTTTTCAATAGGCCCAATAGGTAGGCCTTGTTTAGTTCCCTAAATTTCTCCAACTAGTTTGAAAAGTTACAACTTTTCAATTAAACACCTCCTTCAACTAGTTTGAAAAGTTACAAAAGTAACACATTGGAAAACGTGCCCCCTCTCTACTTTTACGCTTCCTAATGCAACTTTTCAAATAAACACCTCCTTCAACTTACTTTACAAACTTTGGCACACGCTTCCCAATGCTCCAAGTTTAAAAAGTTGAGGCCAACTAAGGGCTTGTTTAGTTTGGTGAGAAAGTTTGCGAAATTTACTGTAGCAAAACTAAATCAAAGATTAGGAGGACTAAACATGATCTAATTATAAAACTAAATACACGGATGGACGGGAAATCGCGAGACGAATCTATTAAGCCTAATTAATCCGTCATTAGAGATTGTTTACTATAGCACGATGTTGTCTAATCATGGCCAAATTAGGCTCATTAGATTCGTCTCGCGAAGTTACCCAGGGTTATGGAATGGGTTTTGTCATTAATCCACGTTTAATATCCTTAATTAGTGTCCTAATATTTGATGTGACAAGTTTGCAAACTTAGTTTACAAATTAAACAGGGCCTAAACAAGGCCTAAAAACAACCCAACCCAATAGCCATATCTTATCAACCCTAGCTATACAAGCCAGTCCCTAGTCAGAGCCTCCCGTCTGCAGACGGCGACAGCGCCAGCGCCGCCTCCCTCTCCCCATCGGCGGCGACGGTGGCTGCCTCTCCAAGCCCCCAGATCTGGCAAGCGAATTCAACTCCGCCGGTTGCTGTGCTGCTTTGCTGAGTGCCTGAGTGCTGCTCCCCCCACGAAAATCTCGAATCCTCCGAGACCCCCAAGGGCGGCAGAGGAGGCGTGCTCCGCAGAGGGGGGCTAGGGTTCCGTCCGCTCGGCCCACACCGCCGATTCGTCGCCGCGTCCGCTGGTTCCTCGCTGCCGGAGCGCGGTTCCTTCTGCGGCGCGCAGGTGACTGGCGACCGCCTGGGCGGTGCGACCGCGACAGGCGAGGGCTTCAGCGCCCCCTTCCTCCTACTTCTACGCGCGGCAACGCCTGCAGGAGCAGGCAACTCTGGACCACGACGTTGATTCTCGACACTACTCTTCACGAGCACCAGGTTTTTCTAGATTTTTCCATTAAAGTATTACCAAAATAGTGCGTATGCAATTTTGCTTTTGAGGCTATGAACAGCTAAGCTCATACAGCGGGGTACAGTACGCAGTTGGTGCTTGCAATAACCGTCATTGCAACCGTCTTTATAGCTTTAAGGTTTGGTTTTTTAAAGAGTTTCTTCTTTGAGATTAAAAGGATTTGTAAAAAATTTTTGAGGCATGGAAGGATTTCAAAGCCTAAAATTGTCCGCGGAAGAGAAGGATGAAATCCGAATTACGAATTTTGAGAATGTAATGGTGACAAACTCATATGCAATTGGGAAGTTGTTGTCCGAAAAGCCAGTACTTGCAGAAGCATTGGCACAAAAATTAGGAAAAATATGGTGCCCGTTACGGGGCATATTATGCAAGAACCTTGGTGAAAATCATTTTTTGTTCACTTTCATGGAGATGTCAGGGAAGAGGAGGGCCTTGGAAGAAGGACCTTGGAATTTTATGCAAAATTTACTGGTAATGGAAGAATTTGATGGGACAAAATGTCTGGACGAAATCGATTTCTCCTGCATTCCCATTTGGGTTAGAGTCTCTAAGATTCCAATGGGCTTGATGACTAAGGAGATAGGTGAGAAGATAGGTAAAAAGATTCGTGAGGTGATACATGTCGAAAGCAAAAATAATAATACATCAATTGGAAGATTTCAACGAATCAAGGTAAAGCTCGATATTCGAAAACCACTGATGCGCGGAGTGACACTTGCCGTTGGAAAACAAGAAAGGAAGTTATGGTGCCCTCTTATATACAAGTTTCTGTCTAATTTTTGCTACATGTGGTCGCATCGGCCATAATGAAAAGGCATGTTCTATAAAACTAAAGAAAGATGAAGCGGCACAATGGGGAGATGGTCTTCGTTACATGCCACCAAGGAGGAGATTTGATAATAATAAACCATTTCTGAGACCTGATGAGAAAATACCATCTTCAAGATCAGGATGTAAAGAGAGCTTCAAAAGCCCAAATAATGGTTGAAATCAAAATCAGGAAAGGAAAGACAAGATATATGATGAAGGTCCAATGCCGAAAAAGAGATTTGATGATAAAACACGTTTTCCACAAGAAAGCAGAAAGGGAAGATTCTGGGGATTGTGTGACTCCAGAAGGTGGAGATGCAAAGATAGAACGGGTAGTGATAGTCCCACTTGGAAGAAAGATATAGGGGATAAGAAGGAAGAGGTTAACACATCTAATCATAATACAAAAAAGGAAAACGAGGGTCCAACAACTTATAATGATAAGAAGAAAGATAAAAAAGTGGAGTTTAAAAGAAATGAGGAGGAGAAAGGTGATGTAAATAGTGATAGGCATTTTAATCGGGTAGATAATCCTGAGAATAGTAATAAGGATGTTGGGATGGATAAGATACAAGAGACAGGTGGTACCAAGGAGGATGACGAAAAGCAATATAGAAAAGGGGGGTTAAGAGAAATGAGGGAAAGATAGGTGATGTAAACAGTGACATGCACCCAAGGCATCTTGATCGTGCAAGTTCTATAAGTAATGTGTATTTGAGACATATTGATGGGGTAAACTCTCAAAGTGCCAAAGAAAGAGGAGATCAAAAGCAGCTTGTGAAAGAGAATATTAAGACTATGCACAAATTTAAGCATATATCTCGCTTAAGTGGTGAAAGAAAGCCAAAAAGATTATTGCTGGCTATCCAGGAGAGGAAGAGAAATTTTAAAGAAGAGGAAGCCACAAAATCAGAGGTGACAAAATCCATTCCACTAGTATGTTACTGGGGGAAGAGGTTAAAGCGGCAAAAAAAGGTAACAGGTTCGGCTGATGCATTGACGAAGGAGGAAAAAGTTCATAATCTGGCGGGCTCTGGGATGGAGCGCCGCCTGAAACAATGAGTTGCTTAAGTTGGAACTGTCGCGGCTTGGGCAACGCGGCGACAGTTAGAGAACTTCGCGAGCTCATGAAGAAGTTTACCCCGACAGTGCTATGTGTGCTGGAAACTCAAGTTCACGGAGCACGTGTCGAGTCGTTGAAGAGTACTCTAGGTTTTGATAATTCTTTTGCTGTTAACAGTTCAGGTCGTAGGGGTGGACTTAGAATCTTTTGGAATAACAAAACTAGAGTGGAAATTTTACCGTACTCGCAGTACCATATTGATGCTATTATTACTGAGAATGGGAGGGAACCCTAGAGGATGACATGTGTTTATGGGGAAGCTCAAACCTCTGAGCGCCATAAAACATGGGACATGCTGAAGTTTATTAAGGCATCATCGCATCTTGATATGACCATACCAGTGTCGGTGACCTCGCCGAGTACTTCGACGGCTTCACAGACTACTTCGACCACTCTGCCGAGTACTCTGCCAAGTACTCCGACCTCGCCGACTACATCTCCAACCCCTACTGGACCAATCACTCGGAGCCGAGCTAAGAAAATACAACAAGAGGTGCACGCGCTACTTTGTGAGTATCAATTGAACATTAATGAGAACTTTGAGCTACCTAAGTCGTACATGTTGTTATTGCTCAGGTTCACCAAGGAGGAAGACAAGGATGCATCAAGAGTGGAACAGAAAGAAGAATCACGTTCACATCAGTCCAGCGTGACAGAACTGTCCAGAAGAAATATTCATATCTTTTGACTCACAAAAGCTATGAAGGCTCATGAATACTCTCTGGAAAGATCTTGAAGTCTAGTTTCCAAATATACCACTTCCGGGTTGTTTGGAGCTTTCCCTTGAAGTGGCCGGGTTGTTTAGTGCACACTGGTCTGAGGGACTACAGTCCGCCTGAAGTCAAAATGTCTGAGCAAAACTGTACTAATCTACAATAAATATTGGAGCAAGCTATCTATGGTTTGAAAGCCTATCCAGTTAGCTTTCAAACGCACCCAGCAGCATCTCATTTGAAGCTTCCAAGAAGGAGTTAAAGCCAAAACATTGAAGACTGCGTAGAATTCCAGAAGTCACACGGGAACCACTCAGGAGGCTTTTTCACACTAGCGTTGCTTTCACATTGTTTCGTGTTTATACCTATCCAGGAGGGTTATTCCTTGTATAAATATCCCCCTATGTGTAAGCAAACGACAAACTGAGTGCTTACTCAACCCTTGTTCTTCCTTGTTCTCTTGGACTTGTGAAGAGATCTCTCTGAGATCCACTAGTTCGTGCTTTGCGAGTTCCAGTACGGCTGCCTCGCCTTGTGTGGATTAGCTCTGGTTGTGGTTCTGCGGTCGTTTGGAGATCGAGTCGAAGTCTTCGCGGTTTCGGTGTCTCTCTCCCCGTCGCTTGGTCGCATCCGACTTTGGTCAGGTATAAAGCTAGTTACCCGCTGATCTTCAGCAAGTTTACCTTACTTCCCCGCTGTCTCTATAGCCAATCACCTTGTTCATAGACCTACTGCCGTGAAGATCGGGCCACCCTTGGTACCGAAATCAGTTCGGTAGTTATCATCTGGTATCAAAGCTTTCGTTGACACGGTAGGTCTTACCATCATCCGCATATTTATCCTTACATTTGATCGTCATCTATATATTTGTTTGTCCTATAGTCCAAAGCCACTAAAAATTCCTATAGCCTTTTGGCGGTACTGTTACCCTGTGTTTGGTGTGTTCATCCAGTTGCTAGTCACCACCATTTCTATTTTTGTGTTATTCCATCTATTAACCGCACCCCTGTTAGTGTTATAAAAAAAAGAAAAAAAGGAAAAAGAAAAAAAAGAGAAAGCATAGAGTCAAAAAAAAGAGAAGTGAAAGGAGTTTGAAGAAGGACTGTGTTGCGGTGTGCTGCTGAAATTTTAGTTTATACACTAGGGTGGTGGTAATCTTGATACAACAGCGAATATCTTTTGAGCACATCAACCCACTCGGTTGCAGTACTGTAGCCCTCCTTGATTAGCCACCTACAGCTCCACTTAAAACCTGAACCGGGACAGTTGATTTGTAATCCTTTCAACCGCTTAACCACAGCTGGGTGCTACCACATCTAGCACCATCACGGTCCTAGAGATCAGGGAAGAGCTTGGGTAAGTAAGAGGTGAGAATTGAGTGTTTCCACAAATATTTTCCATTCCACTTTTTGCTGCTCCTAACATGGTAGGATCAGATTCAAATGTTCATGGTGGACACCGTGGCGATAGGGATAACCCTGTCACACAGGATGAGATGCGTCGCATGGCCGAGTCACTTGTGGAGGCCATGGGAAGGATGCTTGAAGAACGCCTTCCAGCAGCAGGAGGTCGAGGGCCACATCGCCATGGTCCAGAAGAAGATCATCAAGAAGAATCCGGAGGTGAGAATTCTGGTTTTGGCCATGAATTCGAACGTTTCGATGATGACCGTGGAGGACATGGTGGAGGACGCCGTGCTGATTTTGATAATCAGCGTGGTGGCCGTCGTGCACACGGGCGTCGTGTACGATTTGAAGATCGTGATCAAGAAGAGGGATCCAACGATGAAGAAAATCCCTTCGGTCATGGGGGAATGTTTGAGCGGCGCCGGAATCATCACCGGCGTGATCAGTTTGAAGAAAGGGACCGTCCTCGTGGTCGCTATCATAGAGATGACCCAGATAATATTGCTCGAGTCAAGTTGAATGTTCCTAAATTTACTGGAAAAGAGAATGCGGATGAGTTCCTTGAATGGGCTGAACAGTGTGATCAAATTTTTAGAATTCACAGTCTGTCAGATCAGCGTCGTGTGAACCTGGCCTCAGTCGAATTCTCTGGATATGCACTGACTTGGTGGAATCAGGTGCAGGAGAATCAACTTGATTTGGGTCGAGGTTATATCAATACCTGGGAAGAGATGAAACAAGTAATGAGAAGGCGGTTTGTGCCTTCGAGCTATCAGCGTGATCTCAGAAACAAATTACAAACATTGAAGCAGGGAAAGAGATCGGTTGATGAATATTGTAAGGAGATGGAATTATTGTTAGTCCGGACTGGGATCAGAGAGGATGCAGAGTCAAAAATGGCAAGATTTTTTGGTGGACTTAATGAAGAAATTTCTGGATTTGTCGAGATGTTTCCATACAGAACCTTGCAAGATCTAGTTGATCAAGCGATGCGCACAGAGAGGAAAATTCAGCAAGAGTCACGTGAAAAATCTTATGCAAGTCATTCCAATGTTGTTCCATGGCGCAAACAGCAATCCAATGCTTCTTTTGGTGGAGGACGATCCCAAGGAGCTGCAGCTAGGTCCTTTCCATCAAATGGTACATCAAAGAATGCGGCTTCTACAGCGTCATCTCCTGCGCATCAGCAGCGATCTACTGCCAGTTCAGCAGCCCCAACCGTCACTTCAGGAGCTACTTCATCTACGCGGAGTAGAGAAATTGTGTGCCACAAGTGCCAAGGGCGTGGTCACATTGCTGCTCAATGTCCGAGTAGGAGGACCATGTTGTTAAATGAAAAGGGTGAATGGGAATCAGAAAGTGACCCAGAAGATGAAGGGCCGAGATTTGATGAAGAAATCGAAGAGGAAGAGAATGAGATCCAGCCTGATGAAGGAGATCATAATTGTTTTATTTCGGCAGATACTTGGTTCCTAGGGCACCCTGCTTCCTGCAAAGAACGATCATAGTAGACGAATAGAGATAAACAGAGACAAGGGATTTTTATACTGGTTCGGGCCCTCGAGATCGAGTAAAAACCCTACGTCCAGTTGCTTCTTGTATTATTTCGGCGAGTACAGAGAGTACAATATGGTGTATAAAGTATCGAGTGTTGGATTGGATATCCCCTACGTACAGGATCCCCCACTATTTATGTCCAGGAAGACTTGCATTACAAGACAAAACAGACCTAAACCTATTAGGACTCTATCTCCTGTCTTCGGGCTTTCCTTCCTTGAATAGGCCGCCGTGTCCTGCTCGGAGTCTCTCGTCTGGAGTCGGTGGTCATTAATCCTCGTAGTCGGGTACCCTGGTATTATGGCCACAACAGTAGCCCCCGAGCTTATCTTGTCCAGAAAAGGTTGTTGTTTTCGTTCATCGGGTCTTTTTATTCTTCGGGCATTTGCAGGATATTTAGAATATTCCTAGATGCTTTTGCCGAGAATTTGAAAAGACTGAGATGTAACGTCCCGGAAAATCGAAAACCTTAAAACGCGCTTAACGAGTTTTAAAACCTTAATCGATGAGTTTCCGAAATCCAAATCCGACCAAAAACCTTCCTATCAAATCCTTTCCCGTTGGTTCCAAAACCAATCCTCCGAAGAAATCCAACCATCCAATCTTCCCGGAATCAATCCCGACCGTCCGTTCTTCCGACCAATCCTCGATCCGCGCGTCGCGAACCCGCCTCCGCGCGCGTGACCGACACCGTCCGCGAATCCCGCCGACCCATCCTTTTTCCTTTTCCTTTTCCTTTTCCTTTTCCTTTTCCTTTTTCCTTTTTCCTAAATCCATTTCCCATTTCTTTTTCTCCCTTCTCCTTTTTCTTTTCTTTTCTTTTCTTTTCTCTTTCCTCCCTTCTTCCTCTTCCTCCTGCCCGAACACCGCCGCCCCCTCCTCCTGCTCTGCCGCCCGACCCAAGCGCCACCACCGCGCCCTGCCCTGCTCCCGCGCCAGCGCCCGCGCCCTGCCACGCCCTC
>CM014273.1:38051370-38062052 GCA_004135705.1 Alloteropsis semialata
GGGGGAGGAGGCGAGAGTAGTAGCTTGACCTAAATGAGCCTAGAGTTTAGATGTGATGCACACTTAAGAAAATCTAGCACTAGGTAGTAAAACCTAGGAAAGAATGAAAGAAAATTAGAAACTCAAATAATTTGAATTTGATGAGTTTCAACACTTAGAGAAGTGGAATGCAGTGTCAGCGACTACTACGGTGGTGTCCCCTTGTGGTGATCACAACAGTCAGCCCTGCATGGCAGAGGTGGCCATATGCACTATGGACCATCGATTGTTGCGGTGGTGCTCATGTTGAGCACCGCAACAATCAGTTTGCCAGGCCAGAAGCTCAAACCTCTCTAATTTGAAGAACTGTTGCGGTGGTGCATGGGTTTTCACCCACCACAACAAGTCGGTCCACCCTGTTAGTGATCATTGGAAGTTGGTGAAAGGCAACCACCGACTGTTGCGGTCCTAGTACCTTGGTGCCACTGCAATAGTCGGTCCTACCGATTTCAACTAAAATTTGGCCCAACGGCTAGTTTGCTTGTTTGGCCAATATATACTTGATGCATTCAGGCATTTTAGCTCTCTTGCCACCCAAGTAAGTTACTTGTGATATTTGTAGGTTAAGAGCAAGCAAATCACTAGAAGTAATAGTTGGAGTTCTTGATTTGCAAGATTAAGGACATCATTAGTGCTTAGTGAGTAGCAAATGTGCATCCACCCATTCTCTTGATCCTGTACAAGTCAAGTGAGGTTCTGCTTGTTACTCTTGGTGATCGGCATCATCTAGATGGCTTGGTGGTGTTTTATTCTTGGTGATCTCTCAAGAAAATGACTTGTGAGAGGTCTAAGAAGGTGTACACAACTTTGGAGTTCGCTGTTCCGAAGGGGACAAAGGACATCCACTAAAGAGCACTTGATCCTCGTGTTGATTCAAGTGGGAGAAACACCCTTGTGTTGGATGTTCCAACAAGTACTAAGGGAGAGTGTCAACTCTTCGATACCCCAAGAAAAACCCGGCCTTCTATCCCTCTCTTTACATTTGATAATTTATATTCCGTATTTATATTTCCTAGAATTGCCATGCTAGACTAGGATTGAACTAGGTTGCAAACCTCTTTTTATCGTCTAGATAGTCACACTAACTAGGGATAGCCACATAGGGTGATTAGGCTTGATTAGGTGTTTAATTTCACAAAAAATTGTTAGAAGCCTAATTCACCTTCCCTCTTAGTCATCTTGATCTTTTCATAGCTTTCGTAACCGGGAAGAAACTATCAACACCTTTTTTCTAGTGTGTCTATGCTAGAATTTTTGTCATGCACTTTATATAGTTTTTGAAGTTGCAACACCTACTATCATTGAGCATCTTTTCGATTAAAGGCCAAAACAGGACGGCTGAAAACCAAATTCACACTTGTTGACAGGGACATCGATTTTGTGTTGGGGAATATGGCTCGCAAGGAATGATGTTGTTTTTGGCAAATGCCAACCTAAAACTTTTATGCAAGTCGAGTTCAGAGGAATGCTTTGGCTTCGACTTCGTCTCCATGCGAAGTTGCAGCACAGTGAGGAGCAAAAGGAGATGACGATCTAAACAGATAGTACACCGGAGACGTCAGCTCTTTGATTCTCACGCCTCACGAATGGTCGGCCTTTTAATTTATAAACAAGCTTTTTATAGTTTTGTTTCTAACTAAATAATTGGTTGCGTATAATGTTTGGCTATTAGAGCATCTCCAGCAGTCTCCCAATAAACATTTTCCAATAACCTCTTAATGGGGATGTCCCAATATCTTTTTCATGATTATTGGGAGAGTTGTTTTTGCAGTTCCCCAATAATCTTATCCCAATTCAACTACTGTATTGGGAGAGTCACAACTCTCCCTCTATATGGGGAGAGTTGGGGTGGATTATTGGTTCATCCCAATAATTATTGGCAAATGGGTCGTGTTGTGTACTCTCTTGACATTAGACGCAATGTAATAGAGAAGGTGTATGAGGTGTTTCCTGAGGATGCAAGATTGAGACGTATGTTTCCTTTTCTGATGGTTTTGGCCCCCCGTATTCCCTGTCATGAAGGAAGGATGCTACTATCAGACGAACTGACCTTGCAAGGTTTGTGTCTTACTGATCTCTGTATCCATGTTCGTCTTGCTAATTTCTTTATCGATATTTGGACCTTGTTAGTCTCTGTATCACTGTCGTCAGGCTTACAATATGCAATATTCATATCTGGTTCAGTAGTACACACACATATTCTAGCTGGCATTTGTGTCTGAACCAAATTACTGCAAAGTCTGACAGTATGTGGAGTATTGGTTGTTTTTTTCCTTCTCCAATATGTGAGTTAAGTCATACATGTTATGCAGCTTGCAAGATGGGTAATATATTCTATACTTCAGGAATCATTGTTCCTGGTGCCGTTATTAATTAATTCTTTGCCTTTGTGCGACATCTCTGTATCCCTCGGGACGAATTCGTCAAGTAAGTTTGCCTTTGTGCCAACCAGAAGTTGAATGTCGAACTTGCATTATTGATTAGATTTCTTTGAAAATTTCCGAGCTATGACTCGCAGCAAGTAGTTTCAACAGCTATAAGTACATTTGTTTTCGTTGCCCAATATGCAGCCACATCCTTCCTACCCATCTTCTCAAATGTCAGAGAGTAAATTTAGAAAGCACACGAAAATAAAATCCTGGATGAGATCATTCAGTTTGCTCACCAAATTCTTAAGAAAGACTTCTGGTAACCAATTTGTTGTAGTTTCCTTATACCACAGCAATTCTTGGCACATATTTAGTGTTAATGCCAACTCCATGTCAACAGTTTTAAAGTTTTAGCTGTGACAAAGGAAGCCCTGGCCATCTTGGGCAGATTTATGCGCTTTGTATCACGGGTTCTTTTCTCTGTTGTGAGAATATTTGTTATCCGCGTCTCTTTTGATGGAATGGATATTCTAATCCGCACCTCGTAGATTCTGATATAGTTGGTGCAAAGGATCACCTATTAGACGCTTCAGTTTAGTCCAAGACCAGTGTTGCAGCTGTACAGACTGAGACCAAGGTCGACAAGGGTGATGTGGCTGAAGATTGAGCAATTCTTCATGTGTCGAAAACTCAAGAAAGCCATATCATCTGAAATGGAATCTTTATATATCCATGTTTCTGTCTGCTAACATACTCCTGCAAGTGCAAGCAAGCCAAGCATGTTTCAGAAGTGCAGACTTGTCCTCCTGGGACCCGAAACATAGATTTGTTTTCTCAGTTGGGTAATTTCTAGCTGTAGTTGTTTGTTGACATAGCATGTTTAGCTGCAAGAGGGGGCCTGCGTGGAATCACCAGAGCAATCTGTACGTCTGTAAAGCATGTTTATCAATAACTTCACAGAAAGGTCTTGTTAAAATCAAAATAAATATTATTGCGTAAGTGATTTAAAATCTTATTTATTCGTAATCGGTCTAAGTAATTAGATATATATATCTGTGGTCAACCTGGTCAAAACTGCGTGCATTTTATGATCTATTTTGTTTTTCTATGACGCAGAGCGATCTCTTCTACTGTTAATTAATTTTCTGTTTTAAAAAAATACTCTAATTGACCAATGTGAAAACTTATGTATTCTGTTGCCTTCCAGTTAGGTCTTCTAATTTTTTCTATTTTAATTTCTTGCTTCCATTCCTGAGGTACTCTTCTTCATGCTAAGCTGTCACTCTTAACTACGTGTTAGCGTGAACAAGTTTCTTATTGGCATAAGCTCTCACTCTTGCCTTAACTACCTGCTAGCATGAACAATTCTTATTGACAACAGCTATCACTCTTGCCTTAACTACCTGCTAGCATGAACAAGTTTCTTATTGACATCCAATATTGAAATTCTAACTGTGACAATTGAAAAAAATAGTTTCTCCAACATGTGGCATAATTGGGAAAAAAACAACATGTAAGCAACTTAACTATATCTTTCCATTTATTTTGTGACATTGACCTACTATTAACCTTATAGTCAGCTTGCACCCTTACTGAATACAACATTAGTAACTATTGTCAACTAATCAAGATGAACAAGATGAACATGGATATGAAAATTTACTTTCACTGATGATGGTATATTGGACTTGTCAGATTGTAAGATCTTCAAGGAACGTGATATTATTTTAAATTGGAGTGTTGAGTTTACCCTTTTCACATAATTTCTTTGTGCAATAGGCTACTTCTATGTGACAATGTCTCTTCCGTGATCTGAAAATATGATTAAGCTCTATATAGGTTGATAACCTCTGGAGGGGTTAGAGACCAAGACATGGTAGATGTGTGGAAATGTAAGGTCCCACTGAAGGTTCAAATCTTTATGTGGATGACCTTTCAAAATAGGATCCAATCTGATTCTCAATTTTTTTTAAAAAAGAAAATGGTCTGGGTTTGAATTGTGCAAATTGTGCAATCAGATGGAAACAACTGATCATATCATTTTTCAGTGCTCTTGCCAACTATCTTTGGACATTCCTGATAATGGCCTTAGGATGGCAAACTACACCAGTGCTGTGTGGAGATATCTTTGATGACTTGTTGAGAGGCAAATCCAAGAGATCAAGATGTGTTTTGTTGTTTGTTTGTGCAGGGCAATGTGACTAGAAATGATATGGTGTTTGAAGGGAAGCTGATGAACACGCCGGAGGCAGTGGTGTACAGGATGCTGAGTTTTCTCAAGCACTGGAGGGTGGTGCAAAAGAAGAAGAATGGGCCAGCCTGTTCGGTTGGCTGGCAGCTGGTGGCTGGTGCTGATTTGTTGTGAGAGAAAAGTACTACTGGCTGGCTGGTGGCTGGTGGCTGATGCTGATTTGTTGTGAGAGAAAACTATGCTGGCTGGTGGCTGATAAGCCAAGCGAACAGGCTAAGGGGGAGAGCTTCTCCTTTGTCAAGTCTGATGACGCTGCCTGTATGCGTTTTCTGGTGTTTTCTCTGCTGTTCATGGCCGTTGTGATGCTGTTTGGTTGCTTGGTTAACAGATGTAGTGCTCTAGATGTCGGTCTGGAAGAGAGTGGTAGGAGTGGTCTGGTCTCTGATTAGTGCTTGATCACTGAGTTGGTAACCCCAACATCTCTTTTGACCATGTGTATGAATGCTCTGTTAAGCTTTCTATAAAGCTGGACAATATGCCTTTGGTCGAAAAAAAAGTATGAGATCATAGTCATAACTCATGAATTCTGATCAACTTAGGTGAGATTTAATTTTATTCCTTTAGATACATTTTTTAGGACAGTTGGAAATTCAATCAATCTTATCCCTTCCCAAAATGCCAAATATTCTACAACAGTGTTCCTGTTCAACAGAAGTATGTAATGCAGTGATAGTTCCCACTTGCACCTATACATTTTTATTTGTTCCTTTGAATTAGCTCATGTTAGGCCATGTTAGGCCCTGTTCCCACAGAATCAGCTCTGGGAGCTCTGCCGAACAGTTTTTCAGAGAGAAGTGATTCTCAGCTGATTCTGTGAAGTAATTCTCTGAAATAAACTAAGAGGCTGGGAGCTAAAAAAAATAGCTTCTCCTGATTCTGTGAAGTGATTCTTCATCCTAATTCCGAGAGTTTTTGCTAGAGAATCAAAGAGAATCACTTTCAGCCAGAGAATCACTTCTCTCGGAGAATCAGCTCCTATAGAGAATCAGAATCAGGTGGAGCTCTACGAAACAAGCCCTTAGTCTTACACACTGTAACGTGGGCATTATTTCTTGTTCTTTGTTACTGTTTTGAATTTTGACTCATAATAAATCTGTAGCATTTTATGTAATATTAAACAATGGGCTGCATGATTTGTTTATACTTTCCGCTGCATTCTAAACTAATATATAATAGGTCAACCTGTTGATTTGTTTTTTTTTTGTTTTTCTTATCCTGACAAGTCATTTTGGGCGGAGATCTAAAAAAAAAGTCATTTTGGGTGGATAACCAAGCAATCGAAACTGCCGCAGTCAATGATGATTCTGTTCTGCCGTATGATTGGGAGTTCCCTTGGGCTTCAGCCCTCTGTGCTTCATCAAACACGTGGGAGTTCTCCTTGGTCATGTTGCTAGCATTGAGGTGTATAAAGAAAACTTTGGAGGTCATCAGCTTCCTCGCATTGTTTAGTGTCTGTAAATATGTAGAATTTTTTCATTTTATTTGTTTATTTAGGAAATGTTCGGTACATGGGAATTTCGATAGGATTCTCTGGAACTGTTCGTGCACAGGAATCTCGGAATTTCCTGCATTTCATTTGGGGTCTTCAGGATAATGTTAACCGTGTAAAAATCGATATTACCGGAAAACGACAAGCAAATTTGGTGATCTGAAAGAAGTCCTGGAACCTGAATCTTGAGAGTGCCTTTAGATCAGGTAATCACTGTACCAATTGCTGTCAAAGCTTGAAGCATCCTGATTTTATTGTTAACATGGCTAGTTTACCTTTTTACGAACAATGAATCTAGGGTGAAATAAAATGGCATCATTCAGCTGTCCTGTTAGATTAATGAAATATTACTCCAGACACTTGCATTCATGATATGAAAATCATTCGTCCATTACTCTCAATACATTATCCAAAAAAAATTGGTGAGTTTTTCACCATCACGTGTTTGTACTTAAACTTAATTAGTCAAGTACCATAGATGTGTCGATATATCAACTTTTGCTCATTTAGGTGTCATGCTTATTATGTGCATATGGTTCCTGTTGTTGTTCAAAGTTAAGTAATTTTGTCATGAACACAACGCCCTTTCCTTATTTAATATATCAACCATTTTGAATGGATTTTATGATGCATTTGATGTGGTTGCCCTGGTACAAAAATTCCAGTAAGCTTTTACTTTTGGCACCTTACTATTTGCAAATGATGCAAGAAGCCTCAGCTCGGTACTAATAACTCCGCAGCGCTAGGTCTTAATATTCCACTTGAGTTTTCTGGTAGTCCTCAAAGCAGACACGAATTTATGTATCATTATCTGCAGTCTATTTTACTACTGGAGTACTAGTCCTTATGTTTTGGGGGCTGAACGATCTCTGATGCTCTACAAACAAATGTCCTTACTATGTGAAGAATGTTGTGGATCCAGAATGCTAGAATCACTTTCTGAGCGTGACAATGTTTCGCAGGAAAATGATCCCCCTCGGTTGCGTATAATGTGAGAATTAGGTTATCCTCCATGCAACCAAGCTAAGTTGAGAACTCAAGTGTACATTCGGATGTTTTTTCTCTGTTGTAGTATGCAAACTTTTGTTTCTGATGTTCATAGTTTCCTCTGTGGACTTTCTCAACCTATTATGGCGCCCTTTGGATTTTGCTCACTGATTATGATTTTCAGGTGTGTTCGATGATTTGGAGAGCTTCGCTTTCTCAGCTGAAACTAGAGTACGAGGAGGGAGAGCTTCCAGAGCAAGGCAAACTAGCCCCTCCTCCGAAAAGGATGACAGTGGAATTCTCGGGAATGATTGAGTACATCCTAGGCCTGGTTTAGTTCCTGCAAGTTTCTGCAATTCAACCAAAAGTCGTATTGCAAAACGTGCCCTCCCCTCTGCAACACACTTTCCAATACACTTTTTCTACATGAAATTCAACCAACTTTCACGAACTAAACAAGGCCCTACACGACGGCGACCGCTGGCTCAAGGGGAAGCATTGGCTCCTATCATCCTCAGGCCGCCTCCACTTATCGGATTCAAGAGATTATTACCGCAATACAAGTCCCCTTGGTGCCAATCACAATTCAAAGGCATATCATTCCCTCGATTACGTGCCATTGAGCCGAAAACCTTGGACGTCGCATGCAGAAAGGGGATGGAGAAACTCCTCCACTGCGGTAATCCACTGGTGGATGACGGGGCCTGGACCTTGCACTCGTACCCCACAGCTGGCAGTACTCGGACCACTACAGCCAGGCTCGGAGATGCCGTCGTGCCATTTCAGAGACAGAGATAGGCGTGAATGACAGCAGGCACTACAACCACGGAAGATGAATCAAACATACAGGCATGCAGTTGATTTGTACCATAGGCATGATTTGTACCATACCAATTGCTGAAGAATTTGTTTTCAGTCTGACATAGCAATACTGCATCTGGAGTAACTTCAGCAGACCCTGTAAATAGCCTCCTACCCCAAATTTAGAGGGCCAAGCAAAAAAGATGCACTCTAGCAGACCCTCTATTGGAGCCCTTATAATAGGGAGGCCTCCAAATTCTCTCATCCACCCTCTATTTCTGGGGGGTCTCTAAAGGGCCCTCTATTCGTTGAGGGCTATTGCTGGAATTGGAGCAAATTTTGAAGCCCTCAAAAAATATAGGCAGCCCCAATTTATTGTTTAAAGGGTCTAATTTGGGGGCTATTACTGGAGTTGCTCTAGCTTCCATACAATTTGCAGCATTGCTCCCAAATGCATGGTATTATGGACTGGTGACTGGCCTTCCTGGCTGAGCTGTTTCTGTGTTGTATCATAACTCATTGCTCATTCTTCGACCGACAATGGACACTGTAGAACACAAATCTTAATCCTGTTTGTGGGCGAAAAAAAAGGGAAGGTGGATTCATGCATGCCTGCTAAAAGAGCAGTAGCAAGATTCTAGCTTCACTGCTCGGTAAAGACTAAAGACTACAGGGGTTAGAGAGACAGAAGGGATGATAGCTACTGCTCACTATCAGCATCAGAGCTCTTTATCTTTGGCTCTCAGGCTAAAAGCTTTGGATAGCAAGAGTTTTTTTCTCCCCTTTTGCCTCTGTTTGTGCTTGCTTTCCTTGGATCCGGCATATTTATTCATGCCCTGCATCTAGGTTGGCAATGCACGGTACCAGTAGGCAGCTAGCTGCTGCTACACTGACAGAGTGACAGGATAGCCCATCCCTTTTCTGCCTCTGTTCTGCTCTCCTCTTTTGCTGGCTTCTTTTGCAGAGCACGTACATGCGAGTATGATGATGATGCTGGCAGCTGTGCAGACCTGCAGACTGTGAAACCTTGGGGGTTATGGTGGCATGCATGGCCAGAACTTGCCTTTCCATGCGTGATGGTGTTATCTTGAGTGTCAAGATGTTAGAAAAAAAAAGGAAAAAGAAAGAGAGGTCTTGTTGCAGGTTTTGGTTGGTATAGTTGTTGCACGAATTGGAATTGGATTGGTCATTGTTGTTTATGTGAGATGGTTGTGCCGAATATGTTTAGTTAATCTTGTTTGATCTGAGTATTGTGAGCTTATTGCTAAAATACACAAGGTAGAAGCGTAGGGCCACTGGAGCACGCAGGTCGGGTCTTGTGCCCGGCCAGTCTCAACCACCAAAGGTACTTGGCTTGATGCTACTCCCATCTTTTCCTTTCTCCTAAGATTGTCTTTGTGATTTGACTAAGTAAAATAAAAGTGTCGTGACTCGGGGTACAAAACTACAAATACAATAGATTTATTTGTGGTTATTTTGTCGAGTAACAATAAATATGTCGTCTTTCTCTCCAAATCAAATTGCTCTCCGTCGTTAGAGAACACACACGCTGCAAGTCACACTGTTAAAATACAAAAACTTCCCAAAAATGCTACAATGACTTAGAAAAAAGCATGTATATTGCGCTTGTATAGATCCATGATGATCCAATAATTGACATGACAATATGCTTGATTGGTGGCTAGATATTTGTTGGCGATCAAAATTGGCACAAGGACAGCAAGGCAGGAAGAACCGGTGGAACCGGGGGGGGCGTCTGATCATGATTAGCGCTCTTTAATCCACGTTTCATCAGTGATATCGATATCTCGTCGCATGCTTATATATATACATGAACCTTTTCTGCCGATTTGATTTTCTTAATGTTTTGGGCATATCGATTCCCAATGATGCGATCATCCACTGTCGACATACAAGCACATAGAAAATCGCCCCACTGAACCGAAGCTCCATCGGCGACACGGCATCGCTTGTTTGTCGAGGGCCAATTTCTTTGCGATGATGGCACAATAGTTTGCCCTGATCTGACTTAGACATGCACGATTCCGCCTGCCACTTGTTGCCGGCTTCAGCATGACGCCGATGTGAATGTGATGGTATTGAACGATGCAGTTAATTAATTGGAACGGAGAACGGCCGTCGTCGTATAATATGCACATTTTCAGCAGGCGATGGGTGAATTGAAAAAGGTGAATGATGTACTCCTCTGGCGAACGTTCTGAGGCTACCCGCAGCGGGTCCTGTAAAGCCAAACGCTAGCCTTTAGCATACCGCTTTAGCGTATCAAAACGCTGCAGCGGGTACGCTAAAGGCCTCCGCTATCTCCCCGTATGGCTCGCGGTGCGCCAAATTTGGCGAGACACCGGAGGAACGCTACGCCTCCGCCGGTCCCACCTCGCGCCATCCGCAACCGCCGGCCCGAGCCCACCGCCGCGAGTCCGCTCCGGCCGCTCGCCCTGCTGGATCTGCTGCACGGCCGGCCGCTCTGCCCGCTCGGCCCGCTCCGCCCCCCAGGACGCGCAGGACTTGCTCCCGCTGCTCCTCCGCGGCCAGATCCCGCCGCCGCCGGCCACGTGGGGAGCTCGAGGTCGTCGAGGGAGCCGCCTGCTCCTCTTCCGCGCCGAGCCCGAGCAGAGGAGGCGAGGGAGAGCCGGCCGCCGTTGCCCGCGCCGGGCGCCGCCGCCGTGCGCACGAGGAGCCGACCTCTTCATCCCCTTCTCCTCGGCCTCCACTGCCCTCGCGCCAT
>CM014273.1:38063052-38160304 GCA_004135705.1 Alloteropsis semialata
CAGAACCGTCGCCGGGGAGGAGCTCGCGCGCCCCCTCCTTTTGTAACGTCCCGGAAAATCAAATCCTAAATCACGAGTTTTAAAAATCTTTATCGATGAGTTTATCTGTTCCTAAATCCAAATCCAAACCCTCTTGATCTTTCCGTTGTTCCAAAACTCCAATCCCCAGAAAATCCAATCTCCCGAAATAACCCTAACCCCGTTTCTCCTTTTCTCGATCCGCGCGTCGCGCCGATCGGCCGACCGTCGCGCGTGCGTCCTCACGACGCCGCGAATCCCGGCCCGTTGTCCCCTTTTCCCTTTTCTCTTTTTTTTTCCAATTTCTTTTCCTCTTTCTTTTTCCTTTCCTTTCTTTCTTCCCTTTTCTTTTTCTCCTTTTCTTTTCTTCTTTTCTTTTCCTCCTTCNCGGCGCGGATGGCCGAGCAGCAACAGGACCGGATCCGCCTCCTCGCCGGATCCGCCTCCACGCTCAGCGGCGGCGGCAGCAGCTCCTCCGCGCCTGCCTCCGGATCCGGCTTGAGCTCCTAGCGGCCAGCGCCATGGCTGACCTCGCCGTGGTCGCCGTGGAGGTCGTGGTCTCGCTCTCCGCCATGGCTGCTCGGCCTGGCCACTGGCCGTTCGGCGAGGGCCAAGGCGAGGAGCTGCGACGGCCTGGCGCGGCGGATTTGCAGGGCCCGGTGGACGACGCCTCCCTCTCCCTTTCCCCTGCTCCCTCCGCCGGCGGCGGCCTCCCTCTGCTCCCTCCCTTTTCCCTCTCCGGGCGCGAGGAGCTGGTGGTTGCGGGCGGACGCGTGGGCCCCGCGCCACGTCGGCGATAGAGGACGCCCTGGAAGTCCGCTCGCAGTAGCGGACGCCGGCCCGTCCGCTATTTTACCGGACGCGTTTAGCGTACCCGCTGCGGACGCATTTCCGCTAAAGCGGTACTGGAGGATGGCGTCCCGAACGCCGTAGCGTACCCAGTGCGGTCAGTCTAATTAATGAGCCCACACATCAGTCTGTGTGCTCTCCTCTCACTTCGTCCCAGGCACACCTTGTTGCGAGGCCAGTTTGTATATATCTTGCCAGAAAAACCTCCTGCTCTTTCAGTTTGGGTGGCAATGTCCTGGCAGGTACAAGGAGGAGCACTGCAGTCGTCGTGGTGTGAGGCGATGACATCGTTCCAAGTTGCTGGTCCGAGTGGTGCCGCGCTGAGCTCAACGATGGGATGATAATGCCATCGGAAACAAGGTTCTCCTTACTGGTAAGACAAAAAAAAATACCGGAGATCACCAACAAACAAGATTTGTCTGATTGATTAAAATTCTACGAGATATTTCTGATTTATTGAAGTTCTGTCGAGTACAGAAAATTTTCGGTCAAAACTCAAACAATAAACTCAATTTTTTTAGAAAATTACTCATGGTCTCCAAACCATTTAACATAACAAACTGCACATACTAATAGTGGTATAATAAAACACTTTCATGTGGCTGTATCGGTCAACTTTAAATGTCCAATAGTTTGAGAGACTATGTGCCAAAGCTATAAGGGGCTAAATAAATAACGGCTAAGTTAATTCTTCCATGCACTTTTGAACACAATCCATATTTTTGTTGAGCACACAGTGAATATATCATTTTGTTTAGCCTCAATAAAAAAATCAATGTATTTGGTTTGAAAGAAGAGATCGAAAAGGAAATTGGTTTATAATAAATAACTGGAACGATGACCCTGTTAAGAGCATGACTCCACACGCTCCTAGAGATGGTTCTGCCCAGATTGTGAAGTTGTTGGCTCGTAGCATAAGGCTAGTCTCAATGTGGATTTCATGAAGAGTTTTGTTCCATTAAATTCTATGTCAAATTATCAATTTTGCTGATGTGGCGAGGAGAGAGAAGGAGGGGGTTTCATCATATATGAGAAGATTTTCATCCCCATGAAACTCAATCAGCACAGTTACCTAGTTTCTGAGTCTAGATAATTGTGCAACGAAACTTGCACTAAGACTAGCCTAATATAGCCTCAACCTCAATGAAGCAGCGTGTGCATCAATTTTGTCTTGATATTGAGCAAAAGAGTTTAGTACTGTACAAAAAAAAAGTTGAAAGAAAGAAAGAAAGAAAAAGAAGAAGAAGAAGAAGAAGAAAAATAAAAAAGAAAAAAAAACAGGAAAAGAGAAAGAAAAGGGGGCTGAATTTTTGTTTTCTTGGTGCCATACTAGTTGTTCTTCGTCAGTGACTACCTTTGTGTCTAGGCACACGTCTCTAGCATGGTTTAGCCTAGGATCAGCACAGTACCGCCATTGAATGATTACTCAACTTACTTTTATGACTAATGTGGTACTAGATTTTACCTTGCTTCAGCCTACCTATAGCTCCACATATTCGACTACAGCTTGACAGGTTTTTGTTGTTGCGGCACCGATACACTTCGTCCCACGGTTGCAGACTTGTTGGATGTCGTCACCTCCTGTTTTGCTTGGTAAGAACTTGTAAGAGCTTGTTTGAATAGATTGAGACAGAGAGAACTACAACAATTACATCCTAGTAGTTGATAGGAGCATACATATTTTTGTGTTTGTTTCTTGTCTCCCATCAATCATGACAGGTGCTACAGAAATTCTTGAGCCAACAAAACTACAACTTCAGATTGAGGACATCATCCACTTCTTGCCTTCCTATGCTAGTAAGTTTGATCTTAACGCATATGTTAAATGGGAGCTAGTGGTAGACAAAGAATTGAGAAAATATGATTTGTCTGAAGAGCAAAAAGTGATAGCTGTTTCTACAATTTTAATTGATTATGCTTTGACCTTGTGGAAGCACTTGTTGAGATTTGATAGAATACCTAAAACATGGAATGATATGAAAAGAATTTTGAGAGAAAATTATGTTCCTGAATATTATGCTGATTATTTGCTTGCTAAGTTGCAAAGTTTGAAACAATGTAGTAACACCGTTGAAACATACTACCATAATCTGAAATTGCATATGTTGTGTTATGGTTTGGAAGAATGTGAAGAAGCTACTGAAATCAGATTTTTAAAGGGGCTTTACTGAAATTCAAGATAGACTATTATATGAAACATATGATCCTCTATCTTATTTAGTTGATCTTGCTTCAAGAATTGAGATTCAACTTACTAATGATTTGGGTGAAGAGAAATTACCTGAATTATTGCCCACTTGTGAAACAAAAAATTATATGGATGTGAAACCTTTTGTTATGTGTTCTACTATGACTAACTTGGGGCAGCATACAAAGAAATTAATAGAACACCCATCAAAGGAACATAGTGAAGGTAAGTCTATTTATGCTGAACTTAATGATGCGAGTGAAAGTGTTCATGATCTAATTGTACCTCCATATGAACCTATTCCTTTGGTGCTGAATTTATCTTCTCCTGCTGGTTTAGAGAAATTATTAGTGGAATATACTACTGATTTATCTTTCCCACAAGATGAATTACTTGATGTTCCTTGTGATAAAAAGGACTTGTGTGTTGATGCTTCTTATATTCCTATGCCACAACTAGTGAATACATGTGATAGTTATGCTTTGGAAACATATAAATGTGATGAAGATAAGCTATTTCTTCCAATTATGTATGCACATGATGAACTCAAATTGTTGTCTTCTTTAAATACTTTGGGTTATATTTAATTTGATATTCTGTGTGATCTAAACTGTTTGGAGGAGAAACTTTTTAGATATTCTGAATTGACATGCTTGTCTAAACATACATATCATTTTATTGGCAAGTATAATTGCAAAGGAGAATATTTGGTGCATAAAGTTTATATTTGCTCTAATCTGAAATATCCTTTTGGGCTATAGTATGATCAAATTGGGGGCTGCACTAACGCCAATAATGCCTTGCAAAGTTTTTGTAGTTGTTCCCTTATGCAACAGCGTCAGTCAGAAGAAGGAGAGAATTGTTGGTTGTGGCAGTGTAGCATAGCCATCGCTCCATGTTCCATCATCAAAGCAACAACCTATGAATGCCACTGGAGCAAGTCGAGGAGGACTTGCAGCCAAGAAGGGGGGGATGATGATGACATGGCTCAGATACAACCACAAAGGAAACTTTTGATTCAAAGGTGAAATAATTCTTTATAATGATTGTATTTGATACATTTGACGAATTGATGCTGCGCCATGGTGTATGTTCATTGTCATTTGCAGAAATACATTTGTGGATCAAAAAGGGTGTTAAACACAAATGGAAGGCATGGAGGACCAAAGAAATTGATTGGGGGCCAAGTCCAAGTATTCCCACATCCTCCACTAGGCCACCACGTCACTTTTGGCCCAAGGAAAGAAAGAGATCAAATCCAACACGTTTTGGAGTTGGATTCGGACTGCTGCGTTGGGCCAACTTATGACAGCCACCACGATTTCATCCGGGCACCGTTTTGGCGTTCAAGTACTCTATGGAAAGGTGATGAAGTCTATTTTCAATCCGCCTCATATCTATATCTTCTCGGAGTCACCCAGAATCGTCATATTACTACTGAGAGGTTTTTTTGTCCAGGGTGTTGCATGCCTCGTTTTAGCCTGATGGGCCGTGTATCAAGTTGGATCCATTATGGACGCGTCCTATGGTTGGAGTTCAACTCCAGCACCCTTGTGGTCAACCTCCCCACATCATATACCCCCTTAGCCGCCACCAGAACACTTGAGTTTTGTTTAGATGTAAGTTTAGCCATTGCTACTTCCCTGTAGACGCATGTGTCGGCTAGACCACCCGATCTACTTAATTCAGAACCCCACCTTTGTGATTTCAGATTGATTATCATCTCCATATTTGCAATTGAGTTGCTTGTTCTACTTGTTCTTGCTTATTCTTCGATTGCTTGCAAGAATTACCCTTGTGGTTTGGTTGATTGTGCTCCACAAGATCGCGGCGACCGCTGGAGTTGGTGTATCAGTTGCTAAGGCGCAACATCCTTGGATGGTTGTAGTTGGGCCGTGAATGTCTCTCCAGTCTAAATTGAAGTTATCTATCTCTCATCGAAAGATTGGGCACAAACCCTAACGGGTTCACATCAGGATGACTCTCCGATGGCTGGCTCGGTCTCCGACAAGAACACCTGAGGGATTACAACACGAGAACGTACCCTCCTTCCTATGGTATTCGGGTTCTCGACGTAGTTGGATGGTAATTGGAAACCAGTCATACACTACCCTGTTTCGCGTCATAAAGAAACAGAGCAAAAGGGTAAACCTGCTAGATTACTGGTAATTAATCATGCTACATTAAATACATGGATGATCAAGACTCTTTAACCATTGCTTTCCCCGGCAACGGCGCCAGAAATGCTTGTTGGCATTTCTTAGCGTCACCACTGGATTAGTGATGGCACTAGAGATGCCTCAATGTAAATCTAAACGTTACAGAGATTCTGCAAGCGCACAGATGTACATTGTAGCATTTCACCCGGGAGTATTCCAGAGTATCGTTATTTATTTATCCGCAGGGAAAGCATTAGTTAAAGAGAGATGTCATCCCCGATGCATTTACTTACAACATTACTAATATACATTAATCTAGATAGGGGTAGAGGATATAGAAGTGTAGGGGTAATGTGACACACAGAAGTTCATTACTCATCATTAAGTAGTCTTAGTTAGTAATAGAACATTAGTAAAGAGTACAAAAGGTTTATTAGCATCATACAAATGGAACTTGGATACACTACAATACCCTATACAAACTCATACAATGGACATATGCAAGAGGACATATCGAGGTGTCCAGTGGTTCCCTCATCAAGGGACGACAGGAGGACGTTTTATCATAAAGGTCTAATATCATCTCCCGAACATGGAGGATTACAAAGGACGGACAGGGTTGTCACCACCTGCCACCTACCTCTACTAATCCGTGGGGCAGCGATACTCTCAACAATATTCCGTATTCCAAACACCATGTTTGCAATATGAAATGCAACTCTATCTATCATGTTAATAAATAGAGCAACCGTAAGGTACATTGAGTCAATGTCATAGCATACGTCAACTTGAACAAGGTGCAAGACATAAGTAGTATATACTAAGTAAGTAAAGTACATTTGAAGCATACAATATAAGTATGAAGATACTTCCATTAAGCTCAGAGTATTACAAGTAAGTAAAGAGATACAAAAGTTGAACTCTAGAACTTACCAAGACTCATCCGGAAACCCTTCGGAAGCTCAACTACTAGAACTATCACTACTAAGACTAAGACTAAGCTTGTAGCAAAGAAGAGCTCTTCTTCTGGTGTGTGTTCAGTACGGCACCCCTTGTAAGTATTTATAGCATCCATAGGCGGTGGAGAGCCGGCTAGAGGCGGTTGTGGCAGTTTGGCAGTGGGCCCAGGTCGGCCAAAGTGGGCACGTCGGCCGACCCTTGGATGCACCACCTTGAGCATTGCACGGTTGAGATGAACTCCTGATGGTAGTTTACAGGTACTGGTCAAGGAAGGGGCGACCTAGCCAAGTCAGCCGACCTAGCACCGCCGCCTTTCGGCCCCCACTGTTCTCTGGTTGACTGCCATGTGGGTCCTTATGATGGTTCCAAGTGGGTATACTCGTTTTGCATGCATTTGAGTTGAGGTGGGCCCTTCAATCCATGGGAGTGACACGTGGCTCATCCCTCACCCTTGACTTCAACCGACCATTATTCAGCGTCCACGATCATCTCTTGGTGTGCTTCTTGACCTGTGTGGAAGATTGGCTTGAACGGGGTTCAGGCCAGGTCGCCCGACCTAGCCAGGTCGGCCGACCTGGGTCTGAGCCTGTTTTCCTCCATCTTTTGTGCCAAGGTCCCTGTACTCAAATATATTCTATATATTCATGCTACAACATTATTTGAATACAAATGTCTAAGTTATGATTGATTTATATTAGTTTTCTGAGCCTATTGACGGTCGGATTTCTGTTATAAGGACTGTCAACACCGTATATAGGCCGGATATAATATTTAGTGTTTGCTTGTGTGCTCATTTTCAAGCTAATTCTAAGGAATCCCATCTAATTGCCTTAGATAGAATCTTTAGATACCTGAATTTTACACCTAGCATAGGCTTGTGGTACCCCAAAGGTGCTTCTTTTACACTCTTGGGATACTCGGATTCGGACTTTGCCGGATGCCATGTTGATCATAAGAGTACTTCGGGGGGTTGCCATTTGCTAGGTCGTTCCTTGGTTTCTTGGTCATCTAAGAAAAAAAATTATGTGGCCTTATCCATCGTGGAGGTGGAATACATTGTCGTTGGGGCTTGTTGTGCTCAAATCCTCTGTATGAAGCAAAGCCTTTTGGATTATGGTGTGGTACTAGATAAGGTTCCCCTCCTTTGTGATAACGAGAGTGCCGTAAAACTTGCTAACAACCTGGCTTAACATTCTCGCACAAAGCATAAAGATATTCACCACCACTTTCTTCGTGATCATGTTGCCCATAATGATATATCACTTTGTGGTGTTCGTTCGAAAGATCAATTTGCGGATATCTTCATAAAACCTCAAACATGGATTAGGGGGAGCATCAACTCCTCGATACCACGGGAAAAAAAATCCAGTTGTTTTCGTACCTTCTCTTTACTTTCCCGCATTTCCTTTCAATCATTTACATTCAAGTTGTTGTTTCTTGTTCTTACTTGTTTAAGGACTCAGCTTAGTGTCTCTTTGGCATTCCATAAACTTCTAGGCTTGGGCAACACTAGTATAGTAGGTTAAGGTTGTTTTTCATAGAATTTGAAAAGGTCCCAATTCACCCCCCTCTTGGTCCATCGATCCCTACAGAACCCCGACTTGGAGATACGCTATCGATGTTTGGTCAGTGAGACGCAAAGGATGCCAAGTACTTGATTTTGTTGATTGTTGGTGTTGTCGGTGAGACAGCGAGTTGTGTCCTTTTGGACGGAGTTTGATTAGTTTGACTCAAAACCGAGGCTCACTGCTTTCGACGTATTGCGAGATGGTGGGACCTGAGCCTCGCTCTATTTGCAAATTGTGTTCACTCGAGTCCGCGAATAGATTTGGCCTGTTGCTCTCTTGAAGCGGCAAGTCGACGGACGATGTTTCTGTTGATACCATCAATCTTTATGCAGGGGTCCATATCTTGTGTGACTTTGTGTCAATATTTTAGATTGGCAAATATTTGATTTTTAGGATATCCTAGTTCTTGTGAAGGACGATTACAGAAAGTAGAAAAGAGGCAAAGCATTTTTATGATGGCTTGGCCCCTTGAGTTTGAGTAAAAACCTTATGTATGTCTAGTTGTTGCTTGTATTATTTTGGCGAGAGTACAGTCTATGTGCACTCCACTATTTGATTGTAGATTGGGTTGTTTTCTTGTTGGAATACCCTCAACGTGCACCCCACTATTTATGTCCTAGATAACATGCTTTACAAAACAAAACAAACCTAAATCGAACGAGACTCTATCTCCTATTTTCGGATTTTTCTTTGTTGAATGAGAAATTTCATTATTTGAACCTGAATTTGAGTGTCTCACTGCTCTTGACATCCGATTCGTGAGCCTTTAGAGAATTGACATTGAGCTCATGAATTCCTCCAATCCAAAGGACTGTCTCTTATTTTCTTCAATTTCTCTCTTTTCTTTTTAATTTCTGCCTACTTTCACAACAAAGCTAACAAAAATGCCACTGGCCTTATCCTATTTGATGAATCAATGTAGCCGCCCATTCATCCTGCTGTCGCCGTCTCAGCTCATTTTTCCTGCTGTCGTCGCCTCCTGCCGCTGTCGCCACCGCTAGTGCTCCTGCTTGCCGTTGCCAGCCCGCCTGCCTGCCTTCTCCAGCTCACTTTGCAGCTCTCCTGCATCACCATGTTGCAGGCGTCGTCGTCAGGCTTGCGCATGTGAGGGCCCCCCCGAAGCTAGGGTTAGGCCACACTTGCAGCAGGCTGCTCTTGCGCCACCACCACAGCCACAACCACTTGTTGTTGTTCCCATGCCCGTGGTCGACGAGGTGACCGGGTTGCCATTGATCATTTGCCCCTACTACAAGGATGTGAGGTTGATTGTGCTAACCACCAAACCTCTCGCAAAAACCTTGGCAGACATTTTTTCAAATGCCCAAGGAACTATCGAAATGTAAGTGGTTCCTTGCAATTGTTGGATGGAATTGCATGGTTGTGTCTTATGTAGGATCCAACATCATGCCCTATGTATAAGTTCGAGGACGAGTATGAGGATTATCTATGCACAAAAGGATACCTAGAGCATCTCCAACAGTTCCCCAATAAGCATTTCCTAAAAATCATATAATGGGGAGGTCACAATATCTCTTTCATGATTATTGGGGGAGTTGCTTTTGCAGTCCCCCAATAACCCTGTCCCAATCTAACTACTATATTGAGAGACTCACAACTCCCCCTCTATTTGGGGAGAGTTGGGGTGAATTATTGGTTTGTCCCAATAATTATTGGGAAAAGTGAAAGATAAAGGGGATCTGTTGGAGCACTATTTTTTCAATAACCCTCCCAATACGGTAGTTGGATTGGGGAATGGGGGACTACTGGAGATGCTCTTAGGTTCAACCTCTTAGCTAGATGTTGTACCAGAGCTGCTGCAAGAATTTCAGGAACTAAGGCTAGGATTTGAAGAGATGAAGGAGTATGTAGCAGTCAGATAACCTAGAATTAATTGGTGTTGTGTTGTTCTTGATGCTTAAATTTTTTTGTTCCTTGTTGGGCATCCTTTTGTTGCACTCAAATGATCTTGTATATGTATGCACTGAAATGAAATGCAGCTTCTTAATTTTTACTAGAAATTGTTCCATGAGATGTTGCATTTGTTGTTTAAATTTTGGCAACATGTACCCTAACCAGATGATAAATATGAGGGAACAAACAATACAAAATGTATCAATGGGCAAGCAAATTGAGTTGAACAGGTTCACATAATAGAGATATCCATACATTTCAGCAATGCAGGCTTGTCCAGAAATGCATACAACATAGAAATGAAGTCTCAGTTCCAAAAATTCAGATAAATACTCATACAAAAGCATGCATAATGGTCCATAGTTTCCTGAATATCAATACAAGGTTCCATAATGGCTTTGAGTTATTTGTCTTCCTTGGAGTGAGCTTCTTCTTGACAACTCTTTTTTTTCTTAACTAGAGTAGTAACTTCCATACATGTGATGACCTCCATAGTGTTGGTGTTGTTCAGCTCCTGACTTGTCCCTGCTGCAGCTCCATTGCTCAATGCAGTTGTCTTCTAGTATTCATTGCAGGACTAGTGTTCAGTGTCAGTTTTGTGTTCATTGCAGTTTCACTTACTACAACTTTCTATCTTTTGTGTGTACTAGTACCTACTTGAGCTTTCTCTGAACCAAGTTTCCTTCCTAGCTTGGCACGACTCTTCATGCAATATAGTTGTAGTTAGATTTAAAGTCCAAAATAACAATAATATACAAGTTTCATGACAACAAATTGTACCTATTTTTTGTTCCATTCAGAGGTCACTTTGGTGATGTACTCCTGTGGCCATGTCCTAAGCAACTTCTACACTGCACTTGCCACTTGCCTTTGGACTTAGCCTTGTTGCCCTTGTGCTCCAAACAACTGGGTATCCTATTCGTCCTCTGTTGCCAACTGCTACCTTTTGCAAAGGTGGCCTCAACTTGAACTCTAAGTCCACATATGCCCACTGAGACTTGTCAGTAAATGGTTTAATAACACCAGAATATGCTAGTCTAAAAAGCCGGACTGAAAAGCCGGACTGAGTAGTAAGGATGCAAGTACTCTTCCATTTTACGATTTCTGCATGTTATTATGAGTGCCAAAGCATGGGGACATGGTTTCCCTGAGACCTTCCACTCCCTGCATGTGCATATGATTTTTAGTCTTCACCCACATATCTTATGACCTTATGATTCTTAGTAATCTCTGTCACCTCTACTTCATCCCTACCACCTTCTATAAGCTTCAAGTGACCCAATTTCCTACTCATTGTGTTGAGTTGGTGGACTACAATAGGAAGAATTGCATGGCCATCAAATTTCTCACCAATCTTCTCCTTTTTGCACACAATTATGTGAATTTGGACCTAAGAGTGTCTGCAAGCTCAACTATAGGAAGGTCCTTAATCTCTTTCACCCAGTTGTTCCAAACCTCAACAACATTGTTTGTGATATGATCACACTTGATCTCTTCTGAGAATTTGCTCCTCATCCAAATTAAAGTGGTGATGTTTGTCTAAATAAGGCTTAACCTTCTTATTTGCTACATATATCTTGTTCATGCAGTACTCATGATATTCAGGCTGGAAAGTTCTAGCTACTGGATACATTATGTCATACAAAGGACCATGAAACTTCTTGGAAACATTCCTCATCAAGTGGAAAAAACATTCCCTATGCTCTACCCAAGGGTACACTATCTTCATAGCCTTCTCTAAGCCCTTGCAAGCATCTGAACTAATAGCTAGGTATGAGGGGTTCCCAATTGCCTTTTGCGGTTGCTGCATAAACCATGTCCAATTATCAGTGGTATCACTATAAAAAAATGCAAGGAAAAAGTCTACTTAACCCCCTGACCTATTGATGTTCATCTACTTAACCCCCTCACCTATAAAACCGGGTATTCTACCCCCTGAACTATCCAAAACCATGCAAATAACCCCCTAGGGTGGTTTTCAAAAGCGGTTTTGCCTACATGGCATTCCACATGGATGTGACGTGGCAACAACATGTTTAAAAGTCTATTTCACCCCCAAACTATCGAGGTTTATCTACATAACCCCCTCAACTACATAACAGGATAATTAATCCCCACTCAAGTATTCAATACTGTCGAAGTCACCTCACAGGACTCTTATTGTGTGGAGCACTACATGATAAGAGTCATGTCATTGATCGTATTCCTCTCCCACGTGCACCCATAGAATCACACCCCACTAATCTCCTTTATATTATTCAACATGTTGTTGCAACTTTGACTCCATTTTGGATTCTTGTCGTACTCTACCAACAAATTAGAGATGATGGGGTTGGATGTTCTGCTAATCATCTCTACACTATTCTAACTCATGATATTATCACGGGGCGACAAGAATACAAAATAGAGGTAAAGTTGATGTGGCGTTGTCATGGAGTTAGAACAATGCCGAGAAAATTAGTGGGATGTGTTGTTGTGCATGTGTGTGAGAGAGATGGATGGGTCAAATGTCACATCATATTCCATGCATGTAGTGCTCATCAGAAAATAAAATGTTTAAAAGTAGTCCGGGGTTAGGGGGCTAAGTATCCTGTTATGTAGTTGAGGGGGTTATGTAGACAAACCTGAATAGTTTGGGGGTAAATAGACTTTTAAAAATGTTGTTGCCACGTCACATCCATGTGGCATGCCACGTAGGCAAAACCGCTTTTGAAAACCACCCTAGGGGGTTATTTGCATGGTTTTGGATAGTTCAGAGGGTAGAATACCCGGTTTTATAGGTGAGGGGATTAAGTAGACGAACATCAATAGGTCAGGGGGTTAAGTAGACTTTTTCCAAAAAATGCAACTAGAAACATCCAACTGTGCCCGTCCAAGGAAGTAGTGAGGGAAGGTGGCCATTCCACCTTCCATTGAGAGCAGTGGAATCAATGCTCAAGAATGACCTACAACCATTTAGAAAACCATCAATGCTAGGTTTTAAGCAACAAAAGGATCTGTGAAAATACACTCCATCTTCTTGTTTTATGCCATCTATCTCTACAACACGTCCAGACATTTTTACCTCCACCTCTGCCTTGAAGTTGAACAAATATGCAACCAAGCCACACTGTTGAGTATCCTATTGTCACTTGATACTTGTCCTCTAACTCCTTGTTGCAATTTCCTTGCACCCAGTATCACAAGACCGGATGCTCTATGACCATTGGAGAGGGCACGCAGTGGCGATTCGACGGCGATCTCCGATGTCGTTGGCTCACCCTCACCCCACGGCCATCGCCAATGACCTGCGATCTCTACGTCACCGCAGGCGACCTCAGGTATGTGAGGATCTTTCTTTTGCAGGCCCTAGTGCAGTACAAGAAGAAGATCGTGATCTGAGGTCTGGCGATGGAACGTTCAAACTAAGAGAGAGGAAGATGACTCCAACAATAGCCAACGTGAGGCTGCCTGCGCAACACACATCAACAGGGAGCTTTTGGAAGATGCTGAATTGGTGGATCGGGCGAAGGGTTTTGGCAGGTCCTGGTGGGACCTCTTGCCCAATGGCCCCAGACCGGTTATACGCCCGCATCTATCTTTTCCACGAGTCCACGGTGCCGCCATCCATAGCGCACCAAACCCCGTCGTCACTACACCATTGCGAACGACCGAAGGTACCAGGTATGCCACCATGGCTGCGCGGCAACCTCCTCGCAACAACAATGGGCCACCATATCCGCGACCGCGACCGCCGGGTAGGGATGCTCGCTTTCGTCATGAAGGAAGGGGGCTGAGGTCCTGGACGCGGCCATGGCTAGGGGCACGACTCGGGCCATGGTCATGGAGATGGGCACGACCATGGCCATGGAGATGGGCACGTTCATGGTCGAGGGACTGGTCGAGGCGGCATGGATCAGGCCAGAGGTGCTCAAAAACAACAACAGAGGTATCAACCTATTGCCAATGGTAATCGAGATTCTGCCGAGTCCAGCCAGCAAGGGGTAGCTCGTTCATCACAGTAGCAGCAATTTCAATAGACTGAGCCGGATACAGCCAAGAAGAAAAGACCTTTTTGTTGGAGATGCAAATGTGGGGGGGGAGGGGAGGGCACTCCAACAAGGAATGCAAAGCAAACCTAGACTGTATCGTCTGTAACAAGAAGAGCTCTCATCTATCCTCCAAGTGTCCTATACTCAAGATGGCTAAACTAAATGCCACATTCTTTGATTTTGGTAACAATGACCTTGGTTTTATTCGTATATCTGATATAGATTACAAACTTGAGGCTCTAGACCCATCCCCAACAGCTCTAGTTAAGGTAACTGGTGGCAGTCCAGAGGTGGTTCAAGGAAAACTTTCTAGGCTGACACGAGCAGACTGAAGATGGGAGGCACTACCCCACGGAGAGGACTCTTTTCTGGTGGCCTTCCTGACAGAGGAAGATTTGCAACGGATGACCGACATTGGTTACTAGCTGAAGGACCATGGTGTTACACTCACGATTTCAGCATGGCAGATTGCAAATGATGTGGCACCTACCTATCAACTTGAGGAGGTGTGGGTCCACATTACTGGAGTGCCGCATGCTTGGCAGCATTATTTGGTTTTTTGGGCTCTAGGCACAGTTATTGGTGCTACACTAGAGGTGGACATCCTCACATATAGAAAGAAGGGGGTCATCTGAGTGCTAGTTGGGATGTTGGACAAACGCCAGCTTCTGTTCACCACTGACCTTGTGTTTGGGACCGAGGGATATCATATTACTTTTACTTGGGAAGATGAGACCTTTGCACTAGCAGCAACACCACCTGAGGACCAGGACCCTATGGATAGGGATGGCAAAGGGGGATCAATAGAGAAGGACCCAGAAAATGCGCCCAAGAAAATGAAAAATGGGAAGAGCACAAGTGACTCTACTTCTGATACAGGAAAAACACCAGGATGTTCAGGGCCAACACCAATGCAAACTAAGCTTGCGGTGACACCCTTTGGACATCACCGCCCTAGTCCTCCGGCGAAGCCGCTTATTATGGATGGATCAACTAATTTGCCTCCGATTTGGGTGACAAAGTTTCTTTCACCAAGTTCTGGATGCAATAGTAGTAAAAAAACAAATGGTTGCCGAGAACAAGGTCGATCCTGTTGCTATCCTGGGGGCAGCTTCAGTTGTTCCGGATGCACACATAAGGGTCATGGTTGCAAATGTAGGGACATTTGCATGTTTGCCACCAGAAGTTGTTGTGATGGAAGGCATGGCCGCAGCTGATGCACAGCTGCCAGCAACGCCTACTCCCCCTACCTCACCTGTTGTCCAGGGGCTAAAGGGCGCTGCTTCAGCCACACGGATAGAGAGCCCAACAAATCCCATGGAATCAGGGAGCAAGGAGCTAGGCTGGATCCCCCCACCAAGCGTCGCAACTCTACGCACGTAGGATTGTGCCTAATTAATTATGGACAATCCTACAAAACCACACCAAGAAACAAGTATGCCTTGTTTTGGTTCAATTTTGTTGGAAGGAAAACATAGAAGTGCTTGCTCTAATTTTACTTCCTTTGCTGATGGTATTGCTACAGCTAATGAGGTCGTTATGGAGAAGGCAATGAAGCGTGCAGCGATACACAACTTGGATAGCCCGAGTTTAACGAGGGCACTAGGGGATAATAAGGTGTGCCCATCTTCGCCTCAGGTTACATGTAATCCGACACCAGGTAACACCACACTGCTATCCATTAGCTCTCTACCAAATGAAAGATGCATCTCAAATTTGAGTAACATAGGTTTCTCGTTGGGCAGCAGTAGCAGTACAATTAATTTTTCTATCAAGCATTAAAAAGAATCGAAGTTGATAGGATAACAGTGTCTCCAAAAACAAAGGGAGTGAAGCAGGGAGAGCACGACATAGAGCCCAATCCTTTTACACCTTGTCTTCTCGCTCATCTAGTTAAAGAAGTGACAGATGGTCTAGATGATTTGGATCTGGCCACAAAAATTTGTAACCTTAGGGCCTCCGGTCATAAATCTAAGTCCGCGTCTAAAAAGGCTAAGGAACACAAGAGAGTTAGTAAATAGAAAAAACAGTTGTCTCCATGAAATGTTTTTACTGGAATAGCAGAGGTCGTTCAGACTTGGCTAAATATCGTTATATCTTAGAGGCTATAAAGGATCACAATTTAGACTTTGTAGCAATCATGGAAATAGGGAAACAAGATATGTCAAAAATGAAATTTAACCGACTCTAGAGGGGCTGATTTCGTTTGGCATTGTTTTCTTCCAAGAGGACGCTCCGGTGGCATTCTTTAGGTGTAAATACAACAGTCCTTAATGTATCTTCAATTGTGGAAGGGGAATTTTATATAAAGTTCCTTCTATGCAACAAAATTGATAGCTTTAAGTGGATTCTCATGGCAGTGTACGGTCCTACACAAGATGAGTTTAAATCACCATTCTTGTCTGAACTCGTCCGCGCTTGCCAACAGAACTCATTGCCTACGCTCATAGGTGGGGATTTTAACATTATGAGAAGTAGCAAAAAGAAAAACAATAATAGATTTAACGGGCGATGGCCTTTCCTGTTCAATGCAGTCATTGACAGCTTTGATCTTAGAGAAATTGATCTCACAGGCCGACAATTCACCTGGGCGAATTTTCTACCACAACCCATCTATGAGAAGCTCGATAGGGTCTTAATGACCATTGAGTGGGAAATTAAATACCCTTTAGTAACAGTGCGTGCCTTAGATAGAGGTGCCTCAGATCATACACCGTTATTATTGGATACTGGCACACCATCCTTCATGGGAAATCCTAAGCAGTTCAAAGTCGAACTTAGTTGGTTCTCTCATGAAGATTTTCATGATTGTGTCATAGAAATATGGAACAAACCAGTGAAAGGCCAAAACTCTATCCAAAGATGGAATAGGAAAATAGGAGCCATACGAGGGTGGGCTGCCCACACTCATGGAGAGTACAAGAAACAAAAAAGTACCCTCCGGTCAACCATTACAACCCTTGATACAACTCCAGAAAACCGTTTGCTCACTGACAATGAGCGAGAACAGTTAGACCATGCGCGAGACAGTTTGACCAAACTTCTTCACGAGGAGGAGATCAAATTTTACCAACATGCTAAGGTTACAGACGTGCTATTAGGGGACAACAACACGATGTATTTTCAATTGGTTGCCAATGGGAAACATAGGAAGAAATGTATTTTCTCCCTAGAACATGATAATGGTAAAATTGAGGGTCAAGCTAATGTAAAAACATATATCACCCAATTCTATAAAGAATTGTTCGGGCCACCTGAGAAGAACTCCTTCTTGCTGGACAAGAATGGGATAAAGGATATACCTCAGGTCGGCGCGACAGAGAATGAATTCCTCATGGCTCCTTTTACTAAAAAGGAGATTCGAGATGCAGCTTTTGACATGGCTCATAACAAGGCACCTGGTTTAGACGGATTTCTAGCTGAATTCTACCAAAAGTTTTGGGAAATCATTAAGGCTACGTTTGGATGTCGATATTGGAGGGCTTGGCATTGAATTGTACAAAATACCAATTTAGCCATGATATCGAATTGGGTCCAATACCAAATCTGTTGTTTGGATGGCTATTGGATTGTCTTTTGGAATTTTGGGAAGCAAACCAATTCAATGCCCGTTTGGACGTGCAGACATATGAAATTGGAATTCCCAGTGCTCCTCCGGCCACTGCCCCTCCGCTCCTCCCGTTGTCCGAGGAAGAAATGGACAGGCACGTCAGGGAGGCGGGCATGCGGGTCGCCGCTACTCCGCCTCGGCTCTATTGAGGAGAAGCGGGCGCGTCGGTCGCCGGCCCTCCGCCCCCGCCCNCTGCCCCCGTGCTATCGAGGAGGCACGCACGCCGTCCAGACGGACGCCGCCCTTCCGCCCCTGCCCCATCAAGGACGCCGGCCGGCTGTTGCTCCTCTGCCTCGGACCCGTCGAGGGGCGGGGTGGCAAAGGGGCGGGGCGACATGGCCCTCAGGGGAAGGGAGGCGCGGCTCGCCAAGGCCGTAAGAGAGGGGTGGCGTGTCCCATCGGGGTGGGACGGCACTTCACAGGAAGGGAAGGGGATGCGTGGCTTGCTGGCGGAGGAGAAGGGAGAGAGAGAGAAGATGGGAGCCTGAGATGCTCGGGAGAAGGATTCCAATCGATACCGAGGGGGTGCGCTCCGAATTGGAGGTGAAGGTGTGAGAGTATGTTGAATGCCGGTTGGTATTGAACTTCGTTTCCAATTCTGAATTTCTGGACATCCAAACGACTGATATTCGATGCCAATCCCAAATTTCGAGGCTCAATATCTACGTCCAAATATAGTGTAAGGGTGATTTAATGCAAATGTTCCATGATCTACACAAGGGTGATATTCCCCTTTTAGCCTCAACTTTGGGGTCATTACTCTGTCACCGAAAATTCAAGATGCAAATTGCATTCAGCAATACAGACCGATTTGCTTGCTCAACATGTGTTTTAAGATTTTTCACTAAAGTAGCCACTCTAAGAATTAATTCAGTCGCGGATCACATAATTAGCCCATCCCAAACAACCTTCATGCGAGGATGAAATATCCTAGAGGGAGTCGTCATTTTGCATGAACCATCCATGAGTCACACAGAAAGAAAACAAAGTGGAGTGGAGTAGTTTTTAAAATTGACTTTGAGAAAGCCTATGACAAAGTAAGATGGCCGTTTCTACTGCAAAGGCTACGGATAAAAGGTTTCTCACCTAAATGGATATCTTGGGTGTTTTCTTTTATCTCTGGTGGAAGCGTAGCAATTAATGTCAATGATGAAGTCGGGCCTTATTTCCAAACTAGGAAAGGCCTTCGACAAGGCGACCCTTTATCACCTATTTTGTTTAACATAGTTGCTGATATGCTAAGTATTATAATTAACAGAGCTAAAGCATATGGTCAAGTGAGTGGTGTGGTGCCTCATTTAGTTGACGGAGGTTTATCCATACTAAAATATGCTAATGACACTATTTTTTTTATGGATCACGACCTTGAAAAAGCGTGTAACATGAAGCTATTGCTTTGTGCTTTTGAGCAACTATCGGGGTCTGAAGATCAATTTCTGTAAGCGTGAAATATTCTGCTTTGGAGAGGCAAAAGGTCATGAGGAGAAATACACACGATTATTTGGTTGTAGTCCAGGGGATTTTCCAATGAGGTTGTTGACACCAGATTTTCGCACCTGACATGCTGAGTCAGATGGTGACGTGGTGAGGTTGAGACTGTGCAGTGGGCCCGTTGAATGGTCAAACAGAAGATGACAGAGAAGGAAGCCGATGCTGAAGAGGAGTCCGATGAAACAAGAAGTTCGATTTGATGATGGAAGAAGGGCGTGTCGGCTAAGAAGGAAGTGTATCAGATGCGGGGACTATTTCCTTTTCAGAGGGCGTATGAGAGTCCCATTTTATGTTAAGCTTAGTTTACTTTGTTCGCAAGTTAGTCTGGTCCGATCAGGACTCTCCATGACCAGGGTATAAAAATGAACCCTCGTCCATTGTAAAAACTATTCTCACAATCAATACAACCCGGCTTCACGCCAAAAACCCTAGTAGTAGTTACCGACGAAGCTCATTGGTGGACGGGCTGCATCAGTTCTGATCTCCGGCTTACCAGTAAGTTAGTCAATTTATCGAGCTAGTATAGGCTTTGAATTGAGGCGCATCGCCCTTTCTCGTTTATACTGTTCAACCGATTTATCTCTGGATAAGCAAGATTGATATAGATTTCCCTACGTCGGAGCTAGATCAATATTGATTATCCAACAGATTATCGTTTATCGGACTGCACTTTAAGTCTAGATTCCCTACGTCGGAGCTAGATATCAAGATTAGGCTAGATTCCCTACGTCGGAGCTAGAGTAATCTTGGTTACTAAAGGCAGTTTTTGCGGTTTGTTTGGAGTTGCTAGATTGGTTTAGATCTACGCCATGTGAATCAATTCTACTTCTTTAACGGCTTTGAGCATTGGTCTTGGTCCGATTTAAGCAATATTTATCTTACAGCATCGTTCTATGTCCGATCCTGCTTTGTGGTTTAATCTGGTTGTTCTTTGAGTATTGCACTGGTGTAGATTCCCTACGTCGGAGCTGGATCTTTGCAATATGATTAGATTAATCTTTGATTGTCATGCTTGGTTTAGATTCCCTACGTCGGAGCTAGATTCATCTTGATTAGTCAAAGGAAGCTTTGGTTATGCCTTATTGTTATTTGAATGTTAAGTGTGGTTTAGATTCCCTACGTCGGAGCTAGGTCGTGCTTGATTATTTGGTAGCATATCTTAGAATCAGAACGATCCTGTTAATGTTTTATCTGCTTATTTGCTTAATCTGGTCAACACCTGTGCGAGCATCTTGTTTAATTGACAGGTTGATGAGTTGAGTTTGACTATCTAGCTATCCGATCTGATCATAGTTGGAGAAATCTAGATTCCCTACGTCGGAGCTAGATTTCTCTGAAAAGGCTATAGTCCGATCGGCTGGTTAGATGGTCCGACAAGATGAGTCAAACTGGCAACTAGGCAAGGTGGACAATGTATCGGCTTACACTTTGATTATTTGATATCTTGTTTCAAGACACAGCTGATCCATTACTCTACATATTGGCCTTGTTTTATGCTTTATTTTATTATTCAAAGGCTAATCTGTTATATCAATCAAGGTCCGATCCTAATTGGTCCGATTCTGAGGTTCGATTCAGTGTCTGATTGAGGTCCGATTACTCGGTCCGATTGATGTCATCAATGAAGTCCGATTTTAAGGTCCGATTGGTATCGGCCGACACGTGCCTGATTGGGTCTTGGCTAAAATTCGACGTTACTCCATCGTCTGAAATAGAGCCGGCACAATCAAAGAGTAATTTAACTATTTTATCTCCTTGTCAATTTCAGGTCAAATTGACTGGCACGCTGCGAACCTGAACTGGAGTGTGGGCTGGCACTGGAGCGAAGCAGATCTCCCTGGTCTTCGTGTGCTGCACGCGGAGG
Organism: Alloteropsis semialata; assembly: GCA_004135705.1. Lineage (NCBI taxonomy): Eukaryota > Viridiplantae > Streptophyta > Magnoliopsida > Poales > Poaceae > Alloteropsis > Alloteropsis semialata. Next base: position 38,083,702 of record CM014273.1, read on the forward strand.
ATACGACCGCCGATTTTCTGCGTCAACAGAGGTATTTAGGTATTCCGATACACTATCGGAAACTATCAAATGCAGATTGGAGAAAAGTAGAGGAGCGCTTCGAGAAACGACATGACCCTTCTCTTCAAAGTGATCCTTGAATCGAGAAGCTTGGGGTATGCAAAAAGAAAAATAAAAGATGCATACCCAAAGAAGGTATGCCACATGCTTGAAAGGCATGTCAAAAAAAAAGAGAGATAGCCCAAGTCTCCGAAAAAAGGAAAAGCAAGGAGAGAGAGGAGTCACACAACGAGACTCATTATCTATTTGTCATCCACCCTGTCTATACACGTGCACATCTTGATCCGATTGTATGATTTGATTTCTGCTTGGATCTACTTTTTGTCTTTGCAACATAAGTGATGTAAGTAAGCCCCATTCTTCATATCCTACCATAAGCTCCACATATAGCTATCATTAGAAATAGGATGAAGAAAAGGCAAAATGAATGCCTCGGTGAGGACATACACATATGAGTGATCTGAGAGTATCAATTAAGGAGCTAAGCAGGAGTTCTATTTTAAAACTTATTGCAAAAATCCCAAGCTACTTGACAAGAAGAGTTGAAGTGATTTGATATCATTCCACTCTACAACTATTCAAGATGACATGATAGACACTTCAAAGTTCACAGGTACAAGGTAAAGTTTGGAATATCCCTTATGCTTTCATACCTTTGGGAGTGCACCTTAGTCCTTTCTCCTTCACTCGAGGACGAGCAAAGAAGGCTAAGTGTGGGGGTGTTGTTGACGGCTATTAAGTGCCATTTTAAGGCCATCAACTCCTGCATAAATGTATGAAATGCAAACATCAACACTAGAGGTAGGAGTTATTACTAACAAGTTCCACAAGTGTTGGTGAATATTTGTGTGCAGGTTACTTATCTATGGAAATGAAGTAGGAATGCACTAAAGTGGCTAAACTAGCTTAACTCCAGCCAATCAGAGGCTGCCACATAGGCTTCCCACAGATCCATGGCCCCACAAGAGTAAAGAAACACACTTATGACCAATCGCGTGCAAGCACACGGATTGAAGGGCCCACATCAGGGGGTAAAATACCAAGAAACACCCGAGGCACCCCTGTACCCAAGTGAGGACCCACCTGTCAGCCTCCTGTGCAAAGGCGGTTGAGAGTGGGGCCCTTAGGGGGTCGGCCAAACCAGGGGTTCGGCCGAACCGCCCTTGGCTCCCCTCGTCTCTAGCTTCGACATGTCCAGTCTGAAGGCGGTTATGGAATATTCCCTGGAATCTACCCTCGAGTTACCGACCTTCACAGCCTATAAATTCTAGAGGAGGGGGTTCAAATGAGACACACTTCCCATTCACCTCATTCATCCCTCAAGCTTCATTCCACTCACCTTCAAGCCTCTCCACTCCTCCAAGGGGAGAGTCTTATCGTGTAGTTCAGATTAGAGTAGGGGTAGAGAGTAGAGAGAGGGAGATAATGAGTTGGGGGTGAGTGTTGATGTTCATCATCAACACTCAAACCTGTTCATGTATTCCTATGGATGCTTCTTTGTTCTTATCAAGTAAGTACTTAGTAAGTGTCTTTGATCTTTTATGATTCAGTATCATAAGTAGAAATAAGTTTGATCTCTCACTCGTCGGTTCGTCGCTTCATATTCATATGGAGTGTTGTGGTGTGACTATGTGCCAGATAGTGTAGTCGGATCGCAGTAGTAATCAGTGGCGTAGGCGTGGTGCTTGAGTCATAGATTACACTTCGTTTGCGTATCTTAACCCACGGTTTAGTAGGGGTAGGCCACAAGTGGTTACAGCCGTGTTGGACCCTTTGTAATCTCCCACATTCGGTTAAGTCATAGAGCTGTTGGCCGGAGGCGCCTGGGGTTCAGGGGTAAGCCGGTGCCCGAAGTGAGTGGAAAATAAGAGATCAACCCATCTTCCCTGTGCTATTCATAGGATATCCTCTCTAGATCTCAACTTGGTTAGTTGTCCTTGGATCTCTAGTGCGAGTAATGTGCACACACGTTCCTTTGGATTCGATACCCGTGGAATACTCTTCTTTGGGGGAGGCTGTAACGGTATCCGTGCGCTTGCGGATTTATTCGTTGATGCTAAGTACCTATCAGTCGCTTCGGCGTTGTTACTCTTTCGAGACGACGCTAGTAAGTGCCAACATGCTTTTTGGCGCCATTGCCGGGGAACGGTTGCTGTATTTCTATGAACCTAGGATCCTCGTATCTTTTATGTTTTCCTTGATTCTACCTTTACCCCCGCTACCCATGGAAGGTTATCCTCGTACATACCTCCCGATCTTTAGGGACGAATCTGTAGAGCCAAACCATCAAAAATAACATTCCTCATTCGGCTACCAGATTCCTCCCTCACTCATAGCGTTTCTTCAGAAAAATTCTTTCTCAGGGTTAAGATATGAGAACCCCTATCATCATCTGTGAGAGTTTGAGCACTTGTGTTCTCGCCAGCATGTACCTGGTTTGACTCAAGAGGCTCTTAAGAGAAAACTCTTCCCGCTCTCCCTTTCTGGGGAAGCGAGAGGGTTGTACCTTCGTCTAGAGGAAAGTGTGACTAGATGTGATGAGCTGAGGGCAGCTTTTTGTTCCTCCCTCTTCCCCCTATCTCGTGTTACTTCTTTGCGAGTTAAGGTCCTCAACTTTCGTCAGAGAGAGGAAGAATCGTTATCTCTAGCATGGGCTCGTTTCTCTACTTTAGTAGACACTTGCCCAGTCTTGATAATACCCGACCACGTGTTGTTACAACACTTTTGGATTGGATTATTAGAAGACGCTAGGCTACACCTCGATGCTATCTCCGAAGGCTCGTTCTTGCTTTTGAGTTCAGTTGAGGGAAAGAAACTCTTGGATCATATCCGAGGGACTACTCCCCCAACTGCCCAGCAAGACGATGCCCCGTTAGGAGGAGAGAACACCGAGTCACAAGGGACTATCATCAGCCGAGGTCGAGCTCATACCTCTATCATATCTAAGCTCGGGCTGTAGATACCTTTTTTGAGCAACAGAAACCTTATGGAAAGATTGCTTCATGCAACTCTTACCCCAAGGTCCCCTTATTGTATTTTCCTCTGAACCATCTTTGGGACCCTGTCTCGAAGGAGATAAAGGAAGAAATGGTTGAGAGACAAGGTCGTTTTCATGACCCGCTTCGACCGACCGTGACTTCCCAGAAGGAAATGGCATAAGGGAAGGGTTCGCTACGCTTCCACGCTAAGGGAACGTCCAAGGTATTGTTACGTCACCTAAGAATTCACCTTAGTACTTGATCATGCTCTATAGTCCCATTGGACTTAATCTATTTGGTCAAGGAATTGTAACGACCGTATCGATCAAATCGAGAGAAAGCAAACTCACATCCTTATCCTCGATTTCGATCAGTGCCAATCAAGTCAAGTGATTCAATAGATTCTCATCCTATTCCTTGACTTGATCGATGCTCAATGGAAGTTAAGTTCATCCTTCATACCACATGGATTTCCATTGGAGGCCTAGGATGGATTGTTCGTGCACCGTGATTATTTCTTGAGAAATATGGAGCTCTCCATCCTAGGGAGGGGGCTCATTTACACAATCCCCTCACACCTTTAACTCAAGATCGCTTAAGCCCATAGAGTTGCACCTCCTCTCACATCATGGGGATATGAGCATCTTGGAGTTGATCACTTTGGAGATCCCGTTTCTACGAGCATAATGTTCATCATGGATAATCTTAGAAATCATGCTGGTCTTAGATATCTCTGAGATCTTTTGTCCTTAGTGCCAAGGCACTACGAGCCATACAATCACCCAAGGGTCACCCATCATAGTTTCCCTCGAAAGGTTATGCTTTGATTCTGCTTATCATAATATTTATGCAGGGCTTGTAGTTGTATTGTGTGCACTAACCTTGCAGCCAAGAGTTCATGAATCATCTCAAAACCAGCATGCAAGGAGGACACCCAAGTGGTTGAGCACAAGAACAAGGAGGCAAGACCAAGAGGACGAGTATGAGAAAATTGACGTCACCCTTATCCGCACCAGAATCTCATCAATGCACCATCATTCATGGGCAACGATGGCCTGAGATGGCACAGGTACGTCATCAAGGTATGGTTCACTTCATAAACTCTTTAGGAAGGGTTATCTAGCTTAGGTGAAAGTAAAGTTTAAGCAATGGTCAACTAGTTGACCCTAGCTCTACCTAGCTCTTACCTTAGGCTTGGCGCGTTTCTGGACGTGGGCCTACTGCTCAGGACTTTGTGGCAGCAGTCTCTCAATACTTGGCATAGGTGGCCAAGGATTTGTTTACCAGGGCACGTGGGTGGCAGTCTAGTCTTCGGATTGATGGTCATTAGCATGTTGTGCTTTTCTTTTTTTGTTTTTTTGTTAATAGTTGTGTGCCCCAGGCAGAGGGCAGGAGTTTTTCAAGTTACGATGTATCATCTTGATGTAACATTCTTGAAATTAATAAAACTTCCCATTTCAAAAAAATGTTTGAACCCTTCATTAGATAGGGGATTGCCTTTTCAGCTACCCAATGATATGATGCCATCTTGGTTCTCACTCTTCCCATGGATGCACAAAAATGCTCAAATTTGTTCATAGTAACATGCCAAATGGAAACAAATTGGTTAATGACATATAGAAGGTTAGCAATTAATGAATAAATTTGACAGCTATAGAAAGTTAGCAAAAAAATGTACCCTGACTTCTTTTTATCAAACATCAACCTTCCAACAATAGCCCATGGACAGCCATCGGCTTTGCAATGTCCCCTAAATAAAGACTTACAAGATTTTGCAGTCCTAATCTCAAACTATCCCTTTATAGCATGATGCTTCACAACTGACCTGAATTCATTGATACAACTATATATGGTACCAAATGTTCCTATCTTGTGCCATTTAGTCCCTGCACTCACATATTCATCAAAACTTGTGGAATTTATTAGATATAAGATCTATAGCTATGGTGATTGCATGTTTGTATATCAAAGTTGACGGTGTGAGATGTACATTAATAGCCATCAACACCAACTTGCATTGGAGGGTCATCCCTATCATAACAAAGGGCTTCCTCCCTAGGGATCAAACCATCAACTAGCAATGCTGCACCTTCTAGGTCTACATCACCAGCAATTTCATTCTCCTTTTTCTACTGCTACCTTTTTCTTTCTATGCCCTCTCATCCTTTGCTCTAAGGCCAACAAATTCATACATAGCATCTTCATCCATCAATGTAAATGCATATCTATATGCTCTTTTGCAATTGGAACTATCTCAAGAGTGTCCCAATCAATTACATGAGGCTCACTGCTTGAATTTACTTGTCCACTACCAGCATCTGTGACTGCATTGCTCATTACTCCTTTGAAATACCTGACTTAGAAACCAAATCCAGAGGTTTGTCATCAACATCCACAAACAAAAATAGCTTATGATCTATCTTGCTTTTAGAGAAAGCACATGCCAAAGCATTATCATCCACCAATTCTCTTTCTCCGCCACTACCCATGTCAAATTCACAAATTTTAAGCCGCTGGCAGCTTCCCAATCCACCTTTTTTGCCACTTCCTTCTCTATCATCTCCATGTTACAATAGCGATAGTCAACAATCCACTCATCATATTTTCGTGGCACATTAACACAGGTTTCATCATTTAGCTTCGATGAGAACCGAGAAATCTGAACACACAATCTAAACGATGCATACATATTAGCCAATTGTTAGACTAATCATCCTATTTAGTCACGGATGCATCTTCCCCATTCAAACAAACAACTTATCAGACTTGGAGACAGTAGAGGAGATGTGGATTGCTGCCTTACCTAGGAGGGATCTCAAAGTGGATCATCCTGCTCGTTCGCGCTGGTCTGGACACCCAAATCGTCTTTCTAGTTCGGCTGGCCAAGCTCAACGGCGTCGACGGCTAGGGTTCTTCGTTGAGGGAGGTAGAGGACGGGAGAGATGTACAAGAGAGAGAGGAGATGTGTGTGGACTACTGCATCCAAACAAGCTAAAGAGATAAGACACGAGAGCAAATCCGTCAACAAACATGGTCTGGAGGCCTGGAGGTAAAAATGAAAAGAAAAAGAGAGAAACTGAAGAAAGTAGGAGAAAGTCCCTTGTATTAAAGGAATTCATGTGCTCAGTGTCAATTCTGTGAACACTCGTGAATCAGATATCAAGGCTCAAGAGCAGTGAGGCGCTCGAATTTTGGGGTCAAATATTGAAATTTCTCTTGTTGAGGCCTCGTTTAGTTCGTGAAAGTTGCAAAAAGTTTCTGTAAGGAAAATGGCCCTAGGTGCCATTATATTGTGATTTTGGTGATTGAATGACAACATAGTCATTGGGACTAACAAGTTTGTTAAGTAATTTACATAGGAAATTACGTCCCAAGAATGATTCCAAAGCATAGCCAAAAACCAGAGAGTCTTATTTTTGAGTATTCATGACATGGTATTGGCATGTGAAACCATGGAAAGGGCATAAGTTGATTGAATTGGAGAAGCCCGCAGAGATTGCACACGGCTTATGATCCGCCGATCATCGGCATACATATTGGAAGCATACGGCGTGTAAAGTTCCCTGAAGAAAAGCAACGATGTATTATACAGCGATGCACGATGTACAAGTTGGAAGCATACGGCGTGCACTGGGAGTCTTGAAGAAGCATATAGCGTATAGTCCAGTGTTAATGTTTGTATATGCAGCGGAATATACGATGTGTGTGCCATGGGCAGAAGCTAAAGAATTCAACACGGCGTATTATATGCCGACCCTCGGCGGACAAACGGCATACAAGTTACACAGGGACGATGTCAAAATAAGATGGATGAAAAGGCACGATGTATGAAACACCAAACATTGGCGTACAAGTTGGAAAACATACGGCGTGTGCAAAGAGCCATTGGAAAAAGAATCCGACCGTTGGAAAAAGCACACGCGTATCATCCGCCAATGGGGGTTTGGTGCACGACGGAATATACGGCGTTCGCAGATTCTGTGCACCTTTTGAGGAACGGCTAGTTGAGCCCCTTGGGCTATATATACCACCTTCATTCGGGCATTCTGAGTTGCTGGAGTTCAAGAGAAGTTCATCTACACCTACAAAACATCCAAGTCACTATTTGTGCTACATAGATCATCCATAATGAGTGAGAGAGTTAGGATAGGCTTAGTGAGAGAGTTAACAAGGCATTGAGCCTTGTGCTTGGTTCTAGAGTGAACCAACACTTGTAATCTCGGTGTGTCGGTCCCTTGGAGTCTTGGTGACTTGCTGTGGACAGGCGACGACGACTTTGTGAGGGGAACGAGGAGACCCATTTCCTTGGTGGAGAAGTTCCATAGTGGAGGCAACGTCAAGATCTCTGGAAGAGTAGGTTGATGAGAGTATGGTCTTGGTGACTTGCTCATCATCCCTCTTGGGGAGCCTTTGTGGCGAACTCAAGGCCTTGACCGGAAGCAAGACTTGGCGACCGGGAGCACATCTTTTGTGGAGCTCCAACGTGGAGTAGGCATTAGCCGAACCACGGGATAAATCGTCGTGTCAAGTTTGCATCTCTCTAACCCTCTTAAGCTTTCGCGTGCAACCTGTGTGCCTTTACTTTTCTATAGTAGTATCTTGATAGGATTGGTTCTAGGTTGCAAAACCCTTTAGAGTGGTGCAAACACTAGAAGAAAACTTAGTTGCACATCTAGATAGCTTGTTTTAGTTTTATATTTGTGCAATTAGAGGCAAGTGGTAGGTTAAGTTTTTAGAAAGCCTAATTCACCTCCTCCCCCCTCTTAGGCTACACGAGCATCGATTCCTTTCAGTTTTGCATTGAAAAATGTGCTCCCTCTCTCGCGACACGCTTTCTAATGTAATTTTTTGCAACTGCTTTTTGTAACTTTCACGAACTTAACAAGGCGTGAATAGGTCGGTAACATTCCTACTTTTTGCCAGGTCGTGGGTTTATGTATGTGCTTAGCCAGCATCAACCATGGGACTAGGGCTGGACATAAAGCTCGTTAGGCTGGCTCGGTGGCTCGGTACAAAAGTGTTCCGATTGAATTCGTTTTTCTTTTAAAATTAAAATGACTTCATTTAGAATGACTTTCGACTTCGGCTCGGCTCGTTAGGCTCGGCTCGTTAAGCTCGGCATGAAGTTGGGTCTGAAACAATTCAGAAGACTATGATAAATAAGATTATGCTAATTTAAAAAAAAGCTTGAAAAATATCAGCTCGATATCCAGCCGGACCCACCTGTCGGCGCTCCGATAGGACGGATTGGAAGATTGCCACCCGACCTCTGGCCAGCAGCGTCCCTTGTGCCGGGCTGACGCCGCTCAGCACAAGGAGCTGCGCGTAGCGATTACGGGCACGGCGAATCGGCACGAGGAGCAGCGCGTGGCCGCAGCCGCGAGCTCACGCGAGCTTGGCCCCTCCTCGTTCCGATCCTGCCAGAGCTCGGAGAGTTCCGCGCGCCACCGGAGATGTCGCGCTGCCGGAGGAGCTCGCCCCGCTGGAGAGCTCGCCGTGCAGTCCGTGGTCATGCACCACCCCTTGCTGAAGCTCGAGGTCCCCCGCAACGGGATCTCGCCCGCAGCCCGTGGCTTTGCGCCGCCCGTGGATTGGAACCACCGCGGAGGCTCGCGTCGCCGGTCCCGGGCCGCCCGAGCTCGCCCTCCACCCTCCGCCCGCGGCTACCGTGGCTCATCTGCCCCCTGTTGCCCGCTCCCACGACGACGACGGAGACGGGGAGCAACGGCGTGAATGGCGGACGAGTCTGTCCGGGTGGACGGGGCTCGTCCCGCACCCGCAACCGCAACCGCAACCAAACGCCACAAGAAAGAGGTTCGTCCCGTCCCGTGCCTGTTTGTGTTCGGAACCAAACACACCGCTACTGACTCGAGGTCGGCCGGGTCGGATATCGGTGTCGAGCCCGGCCCACTGAGTGGGCCCCGCCGTCTTGACTTATTTCCGCTTTCTCTCTCCTCTGACCGCTTACTTCCCCACCCACGCCGCCGCCCCAGCCCTAACCCTAGCGCCGCCGGCGAGGCCGGAAGCTTCTGGGCGCTGCCCGCCGTCCCCTGAGAAGACGTCCCCCGTGGCCGCGTCGCCGCAGGGGAGAACTAGGTAACGCCCGCCGCCTCTGCCCCCACCCCCATGCTAAGCTTCGGCCGATCCGATCTGTTATCTCTCGCTGGAGGAGTCCGGGCGCCGTACGGCTCCCCTAGGGTTAGGGTTTTCTTGGGCCTGCAGTGTTGTTCTTAGTCCTTTGTATAATTAATTAATTATTTCTAATGTCGTTTGATGTTCAGAAAAATGAAAACAAAAAGAATGTTGCCCATAGTTGTTGAGTTGGGTGTTATTGATGCATGCTCAAATCCGGCTTTAGCAATTGCGCGGTAAAGGTTGTGGCTTCCTGGCCGGCCAATTGGTGGCAATGTGTAGTGCCTGAAGCAAATTGGCTTTTGGCGTCAGTAGGTGTTGCCTTTCATATTCTACTCCAAAATTTGCGACATTGTAGCATGAATGTATGCTCAGAGCATGCTCTTTATGCTCCTGTGTATAAATTGTTTACTTGTTTTAGGCAGTTTGCTTCAGAACCAATGACTGTACATTCTGTTTCTAGTATGACTTCTTGTGTGCTGCTTTTCTTTGCGTTAGTGATATGTCGTTTGTGCTCACCACGTGGGTGCTTGCGGTTGCTGATCCGTCTCGTGATGACATTACGAGTTTCTGTGTTTCAGGTGAATGCTACCAGCATGATGACTCAAGCCCTGCAAGGGAAAGCTATGGCCTCCTATGCACCGAGCAGCTTTTCTATCCCGCAACAGATGTCATCGAGCGATTATGAAATTCTTCAGCTGGATAACATGGATCAGTCTACCTCTCCGATTCGTGGCATTATCATTCAAAAAATGTAAGTTTGGGAACCCTCAGCATCCATAGTAGCTTTGACTTGTAAACTACTAGATGATGTCAATATGGGCGCTTGTTTATGAACAAGCAATCATTCCAATACTGGTACATTCCGGAATTCACATGGCAAATTTAATGCATTTAATTCTTGGAAATGTCCATCTTCATGCTTTATAATAGATCTATGTTCATATTTGTCTGTGAGCATGCGTTATTCTATGGTTATGTGGACATAAACGCAATGAGTTCATTTCTTGACATCTAAATTATGTTGGGCATCTGTTCGCCTATGATGCTTTAATATTGAATTGGTACAAGGCTTTATTTATTTTTCATTGTTTTGTATTTTTCTTTACATCATGTTGAATCTTATATTTCAGTAGAGTACCGTTAGACTGTATTTGTCAAGTGAGATGTATGTGTTTGTATCTAGCTGTAGATGCGCCTTTTACTTGTTCTTCTGCGCCTTTTACTTGATTCCAAGTACAGATAAAAAGTTTTTTTTTGTTCCCATTAGTAGTACTAGAGGGTAATTTAAACGCAGATGCTTTGTTCATTTTTATCTATTTTAGTGTATATCTTTTCCTGCATAATTCACTAGAAAATTCTTCAGGAATATTAGAGAATGGTTCAAAAAGAGAGTGGGTTCATTTTTTTCTCATTCATTTCCTTTTCGCTTGCATATCTCTTTTTAAGACAATATATATCCTTATGTTTCTTTTCATCTATCCAGTGCAACTTGCCTAAAAAAGATGGAACGATTTGCTAAATCCAGCCCAGATTACCTTCTGAATGTTTCAAGGAGGATTGACGAAGTACTCTTCAAAAGTTCTCCGAAGGTTAGTATTCTTTAATGCTGCCATATAACTACAATAAATTATACAGCGTGCTAAAAATTTAGGTCAGATTCTTGCTCTTCCATTATATCCTCTTATGAATCAGCTACATGTTCGACTGAGTCTAACTGAACTGACAAAATTAGCTATTCTTGCACCTTTGTCTTTTTTGGTTCATTTGCATCTTTCATATCATTGTTGTGCCTGTATATTTATATATGCCCATTAAAGTTTTTGTTCGAACTGCATAACTAAATATCTTATTACTTGTTTATAATGTCTTGCTAACACCTAGCCCTTTTCTGTGTCAGGTCAGTTACATGGATCTCAGCACTCTGGAAGTTAGGGTGAATGATTTGCTCAGTTCTGTACCACATAGAAACCACAGAAGTTCACAGATATCTTCAGCAGCTTCATGGACAAAATGCTTACAGCAGCAGCCTGGGATACAGATGACAGACACTAGTGTCTATCATGAAAGAGCTGCCCCTGCTTTTACTAATTTGCCTGCACACGTGCCTACACATACCATGTTCAGTTCTCAGAGTAAGTTGGGAAGATGGGTTCCACTTGTATCTGACAACATGCCTTTAAATAGTCCCTTATTGGTTTTATGTATATTTGCAGGATATTTACAACATAGTCACAATGTGGCAGCTGCTAATTTTCCTCTAACCGAAAGGCCTGAAAGCTTTAGGAGCACCATAGTGGCTCCATGCGTGTCAACACTTCCAAAATGCAATGCAGGCCTTGGTGGGATTGCCAGTGCTGGTTTCCCAAATTGCCATGCCAATGACCATTTTAAAGGTAATGTATTTGCATTCCTTGTATTACAGTTTTTATTTGATTGTAAATGACCGCTTGTACTTCCCACATTTGGTTAGGTCATCACATCATAAATGATATGAGCGATTTTTTGCTAGGTGGTGCTCATCCTGTTGGTAGTCCAATATCATCTATGTCTGGGAGTTCCAGTCCTTTATCAGCCGTGTGTGATCCAGCCACAAGTTCCAGTGCAATGATAAGATCATCGGTGGACTCTATCTCTAAAGCAAGTGGGCAAAAGCTTTCTGCAGGTTCTGATGTATATTCCACTGGTGAAGAACAATCATTTCAACAATACAGAGAATTTGAGAAAGAGTTAGATGGTGCATGGAGCCAGCCAGCTGAGCAGTCAATTCACTCAAATAGCACAACTGAAATACATGAAATGTATCTCAAAGGACAATGTCAACCTGACAGATGCATGGAAATGAAAGAAAAATATTGGCGCATGTCGGACTGTGAAGATTTGTGCCGGGAGAAATATTCATTTTTAAGCATCCCCAGTACCCAGTTACAGTGCTGCTTCACGACAGATTCTGATCCTTGTGACCCTGAGAGAGGAAGAATTGAAAGATCTGAGCAGACATCTAATAGCACAGTGTCAAAGCCAACTTCACCTGTTTCGGATGAATCTTATGGTAAGCGTCCAGCAAAACGCCTGAAGGCTAATGTTCCTAGCTTAAACCTTGTCAGTGTCAATCAAGTAGACAGTCCAAAGGAGCAAAAGATTGTTGTGTATGAGAATCATGCATCTGCTGAAACAGCTCGATCAGAAATCACAGCATTACCTACAGAATCACCTTGCAGTTCCTTGGGTGACATTAATGCTGAGACTGATAATATGCTAGAACAGGGTAGTGAATATGTACATAACTTGGAGATTGTTACAAAAGAAGACTTACACTGTGTAAAGGGTGACATTGAGATGAAAGACTCTGAGACTGTTGCATTGGATCAGACATCAAGTGAGGTCAATTTAAGTTCGAGGAGAAAACGAGGGGCTTCTATACTTTACACATTAACTTCTGATGAGCTTAGAGATCACATGAGTAGTCTAATAAACCAGCATACTTGTCTGGTGAGTGAACATAACTATTTTTATCTCCTGTGTTTTCTGTAACTGTGCCTAGACTTGATTCTTGTTTAATCCTGTAGCATCAACTGTCAACAAGCAATTAGATAGTTATATATAATCTCGCGTGTGATGATAATATAACTTTCTGATTGATTGGTGACATAGAATGTTGATCCTACATGATCAAGCGAGAATCTTGTGCATGATTTATTGTTAAGGTTTTGTTTCATTCAGATTGGATTGATTCTATCATTCAGGATTTTATCTATTTATTTAGGATTATAGTTCACATCCCTGATCATAATTTTCCTTGCTGTTTTCAGGGCAAGGTGGTATTTCAAGAAATCCAGTTTATTGATGGCGTGCCTGATCCGAATAAATGCAGTTTGTGTGGGATGGAGAAGCTTCTTTTTGAACCACCTCCACGATTTTGCGCTCTCTGTTTCAAAATAATAAATTCTACAGGTTCGTATTATGCTGAAGTTGAAAATGGAAAGGATAAAACTTCTATTTGTGGCAAATGCCACCATCTAAGCAGTTCCAGAGCTAAATATGTGAAGAGATCCAATTATGCTGAAACAGATGCTGAAGCTGAATGGGTAATGTTCCTTTTCATCTCTCAAGTTATCCTTATGTAATTATTAATTACTCATCTTTTGTTTGCCTGCATCATTTCAGTGGGTCCAGTGTGACAAGTGCAAAGCTTGGCAGCATGAAATCTGTGCTCTTTTCAACAGAAAATGTGAAGGGGCGAAGGCTGAATATACTTGTGCAAAATGTTTTTTGAAGGAAAAGGATAGTGGAGACATTCATGCACTGGAGTCATCCACTGTTCTTGGAGCACAGGAGTTGCCAAGAACTAAACTAAGTGATCATATTGAGAAAAGGCTTGCTGAGAGGCTTGAGCAGGACAGGCAACAGAGGGCAAACGCCTCAGGAAAGGGCGCTGAAGAGGTAAAATCTGACACTTTTATTGACATAAGAAATTAAGGCTCATCGATACCTGCTTAAATTTTATTTCTTTATCCTCTGTTATGTTTGTGTTCTACTGGGCCTTTCTTATCCTTATTGATGAGATACTCGTGTTAGTCCAAATTTACTATAATTTTCTATGTTTAACTAAGTAATTAAGCACTGAAATTGTATGCACTTTGTGCACTGAAAATGTGCCTGCAGTTGAAATGCATTGTGTTTTTGTTTCTATTATAACACACTGCTTGTGTTGTTAATCCTTGTCCTGGTGTTTCGTTGGCAGTGCATGTTCAGTTGGTTTTGATGATGCATGATAACTCTATTGATTGTGTGATATATAACAAATGGGCTTCTTTTCATTTTTTTTTGACTATGAATATTATTGATACTGTTGCTTGCATTTCATTGGAAACCATGAAAGGATGGTCAGCACGCATAAGAGTTCACAGCATCAGTTTTTTTTTTTTAACCTTTCTATTTGATGTAGATATCCAGGTCATAATACAATCTTGTCCATAACTTCACTTTGGAAGTTCAGAATTTCGGAGAAGATTGTGATCCTTGATGCTTATTCATATCGGACTAAACATGCTTTCTTAGAATAATTAGACCATCAATGTTGGCTGTAATTTTATTTCCTTTAGACTTCTGAATTGCATAACAAACTGATGTCATCTGTGCAAAAGGCTTATTTTTTGTCCTTGGTGCTTTTAGGTACCACGAGTTGAAGGTATTACAGTTAGAGTAGTATCTTCATCTGACAGGGTACTGCAAGTTCAACCACGTTTTCATGAATTTTTTAGACAAGAAAAGTATCCTGGGGAATTTCCATACAAATCAAAGGTACATGATGGTTGATTACTTGACCAATAAATCTAATTTTTAGTTGTTTAGTTGATAATTGTTGCTATCTTGACTGATTATATCTTTTGTACAGGCAATTCTCTTGTTTCAAAAGATTGAAGGTGTGGATGTTTGCCTGTTCGCCATGTATGTACAAGAGTACGGATCAGATTGCCTATCACCAAATCAAAGGCATGTTTATCTTGCATACATCGATTCTGTCAAGTACTTCAGGCCTGAAATCAAATCTGCAAGTGGGGAGGCTCTCCGTACCTTTGTGTATCATGAAATTTTGGTATGAGAGTTGCAGATCACTGAACTTATATTTGTCCTTCCTTGCGATGAGCTTATGATTCTAGAGACTGATCATTCTAATGTTTATCTTAGATTGGTTATCTGGATTACTGCAAGAAACGAGGATTCGTAAGTTGTTCCATATGGGCTTGCCCATCTACGAAGCGTGATGATTATATTTTATATTGTCATCCAACAGTACAAAAGATGCCCAAGTCAGACAAGCTTCGAAGCTGGTTTGTCTTCCTAACATGATATCAGTGAACTAAACCTAATATGTTTTATGGGCCTTCATTTGACTATCTTATTGATAATTTCAGGTATCACAACTTGGTCAAGAAGGCTGTTAAGGAGGGTGTAGTTGTAGAGCGTAATACACTATATGACTTTTTCCTTCAGCCTACCAATGAATGCAAGGCCAATATTTCAGCAGCATGCCTGCCATACTGTGAGAACGATTTCTGGCCTGGAGAAGCAGAGAGGCTCCTAGAGAAGAAAGATGATAAAACCTCACAGAAGAATGAGACACAAGTAGGAAGGCTCTTACGTGTTGCCAAACGTGACGACAGAAAAGGAAACCTTGAGGATATTTTACTTGTGCACAAGGTTATTTTATTTGATTTGAGCTTTTCTTGCCCTTCCAGCATTTTTGTGGGGGACATAACATCTACTTTTCATTATTGCTAGCTTGGAGAAAGGATGCGTACCATGAAAGAAGACTTTATTATGCTTTGTCTGCAGCAGTTTTGCAAGCACTGTCACCGACCTATTGTATCTGGTAGAAGTTGGGTTTGCACTAGCTGTAAAAATTTCCATCTTTGTGACAAGTAAGAACCTGACAGAGTTGTGGTGTCAATTTCTGTACCATGTTAACTCTCGGTCAATAAGGAGATTAATTTATTGATGATGTGTTGGTTTTCGTAGGTGTCATGCAGAGGAGCAGAATATGGCACATAAGGACAGGCATCCAGCCACAACAAAACAGAAGCATGCATTTCAAAGAGTATGTATGCAAAATTCATATCTGGGCTTGATTTTTTTTCAATTAATTAAGGCAGCAATGCATGCTGAAATGTGTAGCTAACTACCATAGCTTACTGCCCCACAGATGGAGGGAGAGCCTCTTCCAGAGACTGACGATGGAGATCCAACAATGGAAAGCAAGTATTTTGACAGCAGAATCTCTTTCTTGAAGCACTGTCAAGACAATCTATTCCAGTTTGATACCCTCCGGAGGGCAAAGCATTCTACAATGATGATTCTTTATTATCTACATAATTCAACTTGTTCTGCTTGCCATCGTGCTGTGGATCAATGCTTGGTGTGGCGATGCCTAGAGTGCCTAGGCCGTACATTTTGTGATCCATGCTATAAACAAAATGGTGAAAGTTTGCATATTCATGAATTAAGACCGATCGACACTAGCAAGAAGAAAATACAGGTATCCCTCATACATTACTAAGCTGAACTATGTCTTGTGTGTGTTCCCTAGTCAACAAATTTTAAATCTTTGCAGGCTCTTCTGGCATTCATTTCTTTTGGTGCTCTTTTTTTACAAGATGATTTTGGGCATAGGTTGCAGTTCTCAAGTGGGTTGCACCTTTATTTCTTAGACCAAATCTCAAAAAAGGATTTTTTTTAATGTGAAATTCACTGTTGTGTATTTTAAAATGTTAAGGTGTTTATCTCCATCCATTGTTTCTGTTGATTGCTTGTGCTGACATTATTGTCTGATTCCATAGTTGCTCTTGGCTTTCAAATTCATACATGATAGTAACTCAGTGTTCTTATGAATCTTGTGCGTTTCCAAAACAGGACTATGTTGAATGCCTTGTGCATGCATCGAGGTGCTTCAATCCTCGTAACTGCACTCTTCAAGTTTGTTTAACCTTGAAGAAATTGTTCTTCCATGGCGTACGATGTGATGTCCGTGCCCGCAACTGGGGTGGGTGCATGAAGTGTGTGATCATGTGGAGACTTCTACACCACCACTCAAAAATTTGCAATGATGTGGACTGCACGGTTCCCAGATGCAGGTAAAACCATGGCTCATCTGAATTATTCAGCTCTTCTCTCTTGAAACACAGCTGTGTTACTGGATAGACCATTTCCATCCATTAATTCACACGCAAATGTTTGTAATCCTTGTAGGGATATAAAGGCATACATGGATGAAAAGATGAAGCTTGCTGGTCCTGTGTTGTAGCAGGCCAGCGGATCAAGAGCCGGTTTCTTGTATATGTATTGGATTTCCCCCTCCTTAACCATTAAAATTTGTTGATGAAAATGCAATAAACTGCGGTTGGCCATCGCTGATGCATGGAACTGCAAGGTAATAAATAAAATGGTGTGACCTAGTGCTGGTGCTGGTGCTGCTGAGCTTCTACAATCGTTGCGGGCTCGCGGCCTATGAGCATAGCTTGGTGTATGCTAATTTACTATGTCATTCGGGAGCTTACATAGGCATTCTGACATTTGTATTAGTGTCCGTAAATACCATGTACATAGTCAAGTCTGTCACTTTGCAAACTCTTAGGTGCATCAACATGATATAATAGTTCTGTTTCTTCATTGCCTCAGTTTTGCTCCAGATTGTATTGAACAAGGCCACATTTTTGTCCAGTGTTGCTGGGCTGTGGCGCCTTTGACAAATCCACATCTAGATTCATTGAATGAATGAATGTGTATATCCGCCCTCTTACCCGCTTGTTGTGATTTTTTCTTTCATATGTTCATCTATAAGCATATATTTGGACCCGCAAAAAAAAAGATAAGCATATATTTGGTTCTTTTACGACTAGCCATAGCAGAGCTCCAGCTATCCTTCGGCAGCCGTAAATCTTTCATCAAATTAGTTTCAAAGCTGTAAAAATCTTTGTCGTCAGTTTATTCAATGGTGTCCGTCAGTTGCATCTGGCTGGAACTCCGGCGTCTTTGCGGCCGGGAACAATGAAGATTCGTTCCAAGAACTGCCTCCTATAATTAGAAATGTTGTGGAAAGTTTGTTCATTGGAAATTTTGATTAGCTTGTTCCGTTGTGCAAAACATTATTTTCTATCAGCCGTCAAATGAGGCGCACTGGTGGAAAGTGTCGTGGAAGATGAAGATTCCACCTAAGATTAGGATCTTCTGGTGGTGGGTAATCAATAATTTCATGCCGTCGAAAGCAGAATTAAAGAGGAGGCATGTGGCTAAGGAAAGCTTCTGTAAAGCTTGTGGTGATCCGTCGAAGAGCATCTTCCATGTGGCAATGAAATGTTCTTATGCGAGAAGGTTCTAGGAGATGGTTAGTGAAGTCATGGGTGTTGAAGTGCCGACACTACACCCTCGTTCCTAGGCTAAGGATATCATCTCGGGGCACGTGTTCGGCAGCTGAAGCTAATGTGTTGGTCTGTGGCTTTTGGTCGTTGTGGACGGGAAGAAACGCACGACCGCATGGCTCACTTCGCCGTGACCCGAGTGCGGCGGTAAGACATATAGCCAAGATGCTGGAAGGCCTGGTATGCCTTGAGAACAAGAAGGAACCAAGGAAGGTGCGAGTGGTGGAGGTATGGAAGCCACCTGATACTGGTTGGGTTAAAGTCAATACGGATGGGGCCTTTGATGCTGCATCTGGGAGGTGCTGCTGGTGCAATCCTGAGGGTGCTGCTGGTGCAATCCTGAGGAATGAACGAGGAGAGACACTAGCAGCTGAAGGCCGGAAGTATGAGAACTTAGCTGATGCTTTGACAGCGGAGGCTTTGGCTGCAAGAAATGGCTTGTTGTTGGTCATGGCATTGGGCTACAACAAGGTCATCTTGGAGTTGGACAATCAATCTGTAGCTAACTGCTTGAAGTCGATGGAGGATGATAGATCGAAGTCGATGGAGGATGATAGATCAACGATCAAGGATCTTTGGCAAAGAATCCAAGAGTTGGGCAGATCTCTTTTATCTTTTCGCATTTCGTTTGTACACCGGGAAGCAAATTTGGCAGCTCATTGCTGTGCGAAGATGCCGACCGTTAGTGAGACCATGTGGTCTAGTTTTGGTTATGCCCCGAACTGGCTTTTAGATGTTGTAACTAAAGATTGTAATTCTGCCATGATTCAATAAAGCTCTTGTAATTTGCCCTAAAAAACATTATTTTTTTGATAAACGTGAACTTTCGTCTGTCACAACCTGTAACTAACACGAACCAAGAAACATGCACGTGGCCAGCACTCCGGCAGAAAATATAAAATCATGATTGAAGAGTTTTATGATATTAAATTTTATGTCAAATCATCAGTTTTGTTGATATGGCAAGGAAAGAGAAAGAGAGGGTTTCAGATGTGAGAAAAGTTTCATGAAACTCCATCAGCACGGTTACCTAGTTTCTGAATCTACGTAACTGTGTAATGAAGACTAACACGCAACTAGAGAGAGGGGGATTTCAGATGTAGTAAACGCTTGCATGCGTGCATGTTTGGGAGAGCATTGGAGAGACAAACTGCCATGCATGTGAAATTAGTCCTAGACACATCCCGAGAAGTAAATTCTAAAATATATGAAGTAAAATTAGTTCAAATAATCCTAGCCACATACTCGAAAGTATCCAGAAGTAAATTCTAAAATTTTAAGAAGTAAAATTAGTTCAAATAATGCTAATCGCGTACCAGAAGTAAGTTCTAAAACTTTAAGAAGTAAAATCACTTCAAATAGTCCTAGTGGCATACTGAGAAGTAAGTTCTAAAATTTAAGAAGTAAAATCAGTTCAAATAGTTCTAGTCGCATATCCAGAAATAAATTCTAAAATTTAAGAAGTAAGAAAGATCTGAAACAGTAATTTTTTTTAATCTTTTCTGCTGGCCGGATCTAACACTACATATATCATTCTAGTATGCAGTAAATGATAAAACAAAGGGAGGTACACACGCTGTGCATATCGTGGATATCAGCCACAACGGTTTCCTGCTTCAGAAAGGATGAGAATGGCATCGGATACTTTTTTTTCTTTCGAAACCAATACTGATGCAAACAGTTACCACTGAAAGAGTAGCACGATTAAATCCTATAATACATCTAGAGAAATGCGACACACATACTAAGTCAGAGGCTCAGAACCAGTTGGACGCAAGAAATCTGACCAGCTAAGTTACACTCAGTTTGCAGACTACATCTTTAGCGGTGGATCCATGATGATATGCGTGTAACTTGAGTTAGAGAGACATGAGATGGACGAATATAGGGAAAAATAAAATAGAAAAGAAATTAACAAAATGAGGTCTAGAGAAAACCCAAATCTTTGGTCGATTATATTTATAGTAGCATGACCCTAATCTATGTTGCTTTGCGGAAAGTTTTCATGCGAGACCTAATTATGTCAGCTCACATTCAACTAAATAATCACATGCGTTCTTTCAATAATTTCCTTTAAATGTGGGGTGAGTTCTATATATGCAAAATCCAGCAAAATATGTAAACACATTAATCTGTCGTCGTCAAATAAATTGATATTTGATATGATGTCTAGTGTCTAAGACCTATAACCACGGTCCCAACAAAGTAACACATGGAAAGAATCGTACACGCAACCTTAATTCTTTGCGATGCTTATTTGGCAAAGAAAATAATCCTTCTTTGAACCATCTCGCCATTCACTTCTTGTACCATTGTTGCCACCTCGCTACCTCGGCTGCGTGGTGGTACAATATAAATCAACAAAGGCACAAATGATTTTCCCTATTTTCTGTATTGCCTGGTCATAAATCTTTCTACTAGTTCTTTTGCGCGAAATCTAAATCATGGTCATGGCTAGGGGGCACCTATATGTCTACCAGAAGATGCATAAGCAACTTATCTATAAAGCCCAACTGCATCTAATCAACCCCATCAGTAGATTGATCGTATCTGTGCGTGACAAGTGACTTGTTTCCATCTCATTCCGTCACATTACACATACAGGTACTTGTTTGACATTTTCTTTTCACGCGAGAAACTAAACGCCAGTAGTTTGACTTTTTTCCACACCATAAAATAGAATTGTTTCATTGACTTTTTTGCACGCAATAAAACAAAATTGCTTCTTTGAATTTTTTGCGGGGCATGTGGTTGTGAAGGGGGAAATAATGGGTGGGAACTTGCAACTATAAATTTGAAGTTCCAGGCTGTAATCCATAAAGTAAAATATTTGTGAGCCATTACAATAAAGTTGCAATGACAAAAATAAATGTTGTATCAAATAAGTGTACTTACAAATTCTCTATATTTGATATCATGTCCAACATACACCTGGCAAATGGAAAATGAAATTAAAATCAGTATGCTTAATGTTACTAAAAGCTTAGATGAAGAAAGAGCTTCTGAGCGAAGGCTTGTTGCTTTTGGTTGTTGGTGTGGATTATCTTGTTAAGCTCTGTAGAGACAGTGAGCGTGGTCAATAGAATATGGAAAAGAAAATTTTTGTTTACAAAATAATTTATGGTAAATGTTGACATAGATGTAAAAAATATTGACTTTGAATAAGAGAAATGTTGAACTAATATATAGAAAATAGTTAAATATTCTGAACCTGATGGGACAGAGTCGCCCCGACAACCTAGAACTCTAACCATTTAAAATTGTTTTTGTTATAAGTTTGAACTAGATTTGACAAAATGGTGAATCAAATAGTTCATAATGTTGCCAATACTAATTAAACATTTGAAATGTTTTTGTTATAATTTTATGTGAAAATGATAAATAATGTAATTCAAATGTTGAAACATTTTCCTCAATGTAAACTAACCAGTACAGACTCCTATGGCAGGGGGCACTTGGTCGGGCCCCAACCAACACATACTTCTAAACTCAATAGGACAGAGTCGCCCCCGACAACCATAAACCCTAACCAGTATAGCCTTCTATGACAGGGGGACAGAAGCTGAAGCAATTTAGCCTTCTATGGTATCACACCCGATTTTAAGGATAAAATCGAATGCATCGCATGTGTGTGCCAGGATCCGTTCATCACACATATGTTGACATTATCAGTGAATATATCAAAAGACAATGTTCAAAAGCGTACAAAAGAGAGTACATAACTTTATTACACTCATCGTTAATAGACACGAAGGTCTTAAATGTTCACCGATAACCTAAGACGATAAAACAACTTCTTGACTTCATCCACAGGAATTTGACTAGTTGACGCGCCTAGAACTCATCAAAGTCGCTGTAGTACTCCACTTCATTATTTTTTTTGAGCAACAGTTGTTTAGCAAGGGTGAGTACACTTATGGTTGGTACTCAACAAGTGGGGGAATATGCAAGGCCATCAAAGGGGGTTCAGGCTCATGCGGTTAGCATTTTTAGTTGATCAAGTTTTATTAGCAAACACCTATTTACTAGATGTAAGTTTATACCAATCCAAAATTAAGCAGGATAACCAAAGTATTCCAGAGATAACCAAGAACCACAAGTTAGATCATGTTTAAGTTCAATTATTATGTGAGGGTCCAAGCCGCCCTTAGCCATGGGCATGGCTAATATATCAGTTTTACACTCTGCAGAGGTTGTACACTTCCCCCACAGCTCGTGTTCCCCTTGTCGCCCGGGTTTGCAAGGCCTTTAAACACTTCTTTTGGTGAGTGGCGGGGGTTCACTACGAAGCCTTTACAAAGACCCAAAGCTAACTAGCAGCCCGCTAGAGTTTCAGCAGCGGTGAGGTCAATAACTCTCCCTAATGAGACCGTACCTTAGAAAAGGCTACTCCTCCAAGAGGACCGAGCTATGACCCCTTCACCGGCCCCCTCCTTGTCCTTACGGTAAGACTGAAAGGACCTTGATGTCGCCTAGAGGGGGGTGAATAGGCGAGACCTAAAAATTTGCCACTTAAAACAAATTTATTAGTAACAATTGGTTATTCCAAATGACACCTTTAGAAGCTCAATAAATGAGCTCCTAAAGTGATCTTTGGAATCCCCAGATATGAGAAATATAACGCCTAGCACAGCGGATAAAGAACTCAGCCACCAAAACCGGTTCCACCGGTTTTGCTCTGGCAGAGAGACCCCCGAAAGAATAAAGTATGCTAGAGAGATCGGAATCAAACCAAACTTGGAGATTATGACTGGAAGCCCTTTTTGGTTGTATCTCCAAGTCCCTGCACTCAAAAACACAAGTAGAACTATTTCGAGCAACTTCACCAATTAGCAATATAATCACAAAGAAGCTCAAACCAGCGGGAAGACACAAGATTGTTTCCCGAAGTTCGGATTCACCGCTTGCACCAAGCAGCCACCAAGGCACGGTGAATCCTACTCTCCGTTGAGGAAGCTTATGCGACCACACTAGGTCAAGCTATCTCCTCCTTCCACTAGTTTGCTTCTTCCCTTTCGGAGGTGAAGCACAACCTGCAAAAACTTCCCGCAGCTCACCACACCTTGGTAGCTCACGGGCAACACTTAGCCGTCTAGGAGCGAAGCTCCAAGAGTAACAAATGAATCACACGAACTTGATGAAGTCCAACAGTGCTCAAGGTGCTTTGGTGCTCTCAATCTTCTCACAAAGGCTGCTCTCTCTACTACCCAACTCAAAGATCTCACAATATCAAGCAATCCTCACAAAGAGGGGTTGGGGAGAGCATATATGGCTTTGGCTTGGCAAGGAAGAGCAGGGAAGCACTATAGCAACCTCAGGAACAGCCGCTTGCCACTGTGGAGGTCGTGGGGTATAAATACTCCACTCCACAAAAACTAGCCGTTGGGAACCCTGTGAAAACCGGTGCCACCGGTTCCTGAAACCGGTGCCACCGAGATTTCAAACCAACTAGCCGTTGGAGCTATCTGACACAAAACCGGTACCACCGGTTTCTCAAAACCGGTGCCACCGGTTTTGCCCTGGCAAAACCTATAAGGTGTACGTGAGGGTTTTGTGTCTCTCAACAACTCACATGGGTTACTTGAGCACTTAGACAATTTCAAGACTACATGTGATGCATCCCTCTTGATAGTACGGCATACCTATACTCAAGATCAAATATAAATACAAATGATGCACTTGAGCTTCTTCACTTTGAGTCATGCCATACTTGATCAACATATTCACTTGAGAGTTGCATCCAACCTTGTCTCTATGAGCACTTCAACCTTGAGCTAGTGACTTGAACTATTGTCTTTGAATGGAATCCACTTCTAGTCCAGTTCACCTCTTTCACAACTTACTTCTAGAAAGTTTGATACTTGCCAATATGAATACCAAATGTGACCAAGATTCATCAAGTTGAAATCCAAAGAAAGTTTCGTCACCCTAGCAAAGATACATGACTCAAGTCCGCAACTTGATCACACATTGCTTAGTACCTAGAAACACTATCCCGAATTCCACCTCTTCATCCTTGCATCGCATATAGCTTCATATTAGTGTGTATCAACAATGAACACCATTTCTTGATATGTAATATATCCACTTCACTTTGACCTTTCATTTCTATCAAAGTCATCATGTCTTGTTTGCAAGTCATTCTTTAAATATAGACCAAGAATTAGCCATATCACCATGTCTCTTGTCCATTCATCCAATCTTGCAATATACAACATTTTTATTCACCATGATCTAAGATATCCCATATCAATATTAAACAAGCTTATATCAATTTAGAGACCAATAAATCACACATGTCATTATGCCTCTTTCTTTATTTCACCACAGCTTTCCATCTTTCATATTCATATATAATGGGAGCAACCACTTATTTATTCATGTCAACATGAGCCATCCACATTGGATTCAACCAATGACCAATAGTGAATCGTCAATATACAATCTAAATCCTGCTTATAATCTTTAACAAACACGTTAGTCCTTTAATCGTTTTGTCATTCAATTCACCAAAACCCACAAGGGAGCCTAGATGCACTTTCAATCTCCCCCTTTTTGGTGATTGATGACAACTTGATTAAAGCTCACAATAGATATATCAATAAAGCTTTTGAATGTTCAGATTTAGTTTGAGCTCCCCATTAATATGTGCTTTGAATGAAATTCAATAACTTGGCCTAAAATGCCAATTTGCGCATTTTCAAGAAAACATGGAGCTCCCCTAAATCTCAACATCCGTGGGGTGCAAAACATGTGTGTGTGAATAATTAAAACGTGATGCATGCAGCACTAAACAATAAAACAAAGAAACAATGCTTTCCAGCCAAAAATCAGTGCCTCCGGAAATTCTCTGGAAAGCTCAGACATTCACCAAACAAGGCGGACCAGAATTTCCGACACAACGGATCAGAACTTCCGGCCCCAACTCGAGGCTGCCGGAGCTTCAAGGCCAGAAGTTCCGGCCCAACCAGAATTTCCAACACACAAAGCATTTTATTAAACACATGAGTCTAAATAAAATTTAACAAGTTCCACACATAAAAAAATAAGTGCAACACACAGAATAGTACTCATTACAAATGTTCTTAAGTCCAAAAGAGTTAAGATAGAGTTGAATATATTACAAAGAGGCCTGTTGCATACAACAGCCAAAACCGGTGCCACCGGTTTTGCCAGACAGCCAGCAGACAGAACTGATCAGCAGCGCTTTAATCGCTCCAATTTCTCCCCCTTTGTCATCCATCACCAACAAAGGTCCTGGGGGCTTCTCCTGCTGTCCCTACTCATCATCTTCTTCATCATCATCTTGTCCTTGGCCTTGAGTTGGAGGAACAAATGGAGGTTGAGTTGCAAATTGAGTTGGAGGGAATGTACCAACATATGGATTGACATTGCCAAAAATCCCTCCAAAAATATCAGCTTGAGCAGACCCTGAACCTCCAGCTGCATAAGGATCAACCTGTGGCATACTAGAGGAGCCACCTTGTCCTTGAGTTCCCACAAATGGCACCTCAGAAAATGAAGCACCTCCACTTTGCATGCCCTCATATGACGGATTGTAATATGTGTTGCCTATGGATCGATCCCAATAATCCTTTTGAGTAACTGGATCCACTTCTTGAGATTTAGTCCAAATTTGATCAAATCCCTCCGGTTCACTTTCCTCATCATCAGACTCTGCACGGGGGATAGGAGGCCTATTGGAGGGATCCTCATACATTTGCCTTATCATCCTCAAATTCCTCTTCCTCCTTTGCCTTTCCTTGTGAGCAATTGCATTTGTGCTCATACAAGACCCACACATAAAGTTGAACAGTTTTCTAAGTGGTGAAGGGAGCTTGTGCACATCTCTATGCCCACGTCCATGGCCACTACCGGACGCCTCTCTTGCTGCCATAGAAGGGGCAGCAGCTGTAGGGGCACCTTCAGGTGCTTCTCCACCCTCTACATTAGCCTCCATGCTTGCCGCTTGAGATAGGGTTGGTCCTTTGACATCATTCTTCATGTGGAAGGGCTCAATCTCATGATCATAATCAAATGTGAAGTTTGTGACAGCCTCAATAACATGCATGAGATAAGGAGCATACCCACAACACTTTTGTGGAGAACCAGCAATAGATTTTATTTCTTCCCAAATATAGTCCACCACACTGAACTCCGGCTCACTAGGTGTCATATACTTGATCAAATCACGAAGATAGAATGAAATGTTGCTTTGATCACCATCCCTAGGAGCAAGTGTCTTTCTAAACATGTGGTTTAGATAAACATAGATTGGTAGCATGCCTTGAACACTCCCAAAGTGACCCTCATATCCTGGTAGATACATGTACTTCATATCTTTCTTATCCATATAATTAGCATTATGAATATGAACCCTATCATCATCCTCACTAGCAAAGCCAAGAAGGGAGCCAAACTGAGTGTAGGTTACCCTAAACCAATTTCCCTCTGTCATCCAATGCACAATTCTCTCATCATTTCTAGATGTGAAGTAGCAAGTGGCATAGAATTGTGCAATTACCTCACTATTCCAGGACTTGGCAAAGCTCATAATCTTGTATACATTCTTCCTCTTGCATTCCCTAATGATCTCATCAATCCTAGGATCCTTGAATGCCCTCATGTATTTCCATTCAATAAACTGAGCCTGGGCAATAGGAACATCTTTTGCAAGGATGGCACTCTCATAGAAGTCTTGATGAAAAGCTGTGCCAAACCTGTAGTCAAGGTGCCTCCCACCAACTTCCTTAGGATTCTTTGCCCTTTCAACTCTGGCTTTTTCTGTCATGCCCTTAGCCTTATAGTTGACCTTGGCGCGGTGTGGAGGAGCCATGGGAGCTCTAAAAGTCACATCACTGAGATGTGTGGGAGGAGCATTGTGAGATGGCCTTGGCCCCATTGCTGAAATGATATCCTCTTCATCATCACCATTACCACTGCCACTCCTGTCACCACTGCCTGTCCTCTGGCTGTGCTCATGGCTCCGTGTACGAATAGATTTTCCCTTTCTTTTGCGTTGACCGGCTGAGGGAGAGTCTGCTGCAACTGACCCTGAAGGAGTAGGATCTCTCTCATATGGACTCTCCTCATCATCATCACTAGAGGTGTCCTCGGCCTCAGAATCTTCAATGCGAATATCACCCCTAGGAAGGTTCACTCTTCCTGCTGCCCTCTTGGATCTTCTAGGCTATGCTGGCTCAATATCTTGCCCACTTGTTTCCACATCTCTTGCCCGAAACTCAAATTCGGCATTCTTTGAGCGATTTGGTCTTCTTCGAAAAACAATGTAATCACTAGGATCCGTAACAAATACATGGAGAAGTAACCACTGAGACACTGATCATTGACAGAAATATTGATTTAGAGATTTTTGAACCGAGTAGAACCATTGACCAGGGTTCCTGCGCACAAACCGGTGCCACCGGTTTTGGAAAACCAGTGCCACCGGTTTCTGCCCAGAAACCCTAGGTCATGGCCCCCATCAATGCCACCAAGGAAAGTTTGATTTCTTGCACTGAGAAGATTCAAGGGCCTAAAACATGATGTTCTACCAAGGGAATCCGAGAGGAAACTTCTAGGGAAATAGATCGGGCAAAACTTTGATTTGAGTACCTCCCGACATGGTGGAAGAGTTGCTGCAGCCCTAGAACGGAGGGGAATCCGGTCACACCGGATTGGAGACTCCAAATCTTGCCTCAACACTTGAATCCCACGGTGGAAAGTTGAAATCGCCAAGAAATCGCCTCCAAAGCCTCTCCCTCACTGTTTCTGGTCGGCTGTGAGAAGAGGGGGTGAAATGTAAATGTGAAAGGGTAAGTCACGGGTAAATAGTCCTCAGCGGACAGAAACCGGTGCCACCGGTTTGGGAAAACCGGTGCCACCGAAAATTCTTGACACTGTGACTTTTGTCCATTTTTGCACTTCAGCCCTTCCCCTTTTTCCTCTGCTCCATTTTTGAATCCATTTATCCATNTCAATTTAGAGACCAATAAATCACACATGTCATTATGCCTCTTTCTTTATTTCACCACAGCTTGCCATCTTTCATATTCATATATAATGGGAGCAACCACTTATTTATTCATGTCAACATGAGCCATCCACATTGGATTCAACCAATGACCAATAGTGAATCGTCAATATACAATCTAAATCCTGCTCATAATCTTTAACAAACACGTTAGTCCTTTAATCGTTTTGTCATTCAATTCACCAAAACCCACAAGGGAGCCTAGATGCACTTTCAATCTTCCCCTTTTTGGTGATTGATGACAACTTGATTAAAGCTCATAATAGATATATCAATAAAGCTTTTGAATGTTCAGATTTAGTTTGAGCTCCCCATTAATATGTGCTTTGAATGAAATTCAATAACTTGGCCTAAAATGCCAATTTGCACATTTTCAAGAAAACATGGAGCTCCCCTAAATCTCAACATCCGTGGGGTACAAAACATGTGTGTGTGAACAATTAAAACGTGATGCATGCAGCACTAAACAATAAAACAAAGAAACAGTGCTTTCCAGACAAAAATCGGTGCCTCCGGAAATTCTCTGGAAAGCTCAGACATTCACCAAACAAGGCGGACCAGAATTTCCGACACAACGGATCAGAACTTCCGGCCCCAACTCGAGGCTACCGGAGCTTCAAGGCCAGAAGTTCCGGCCCAACCAGAATTTCCAACACACAAAGCATTTTATTAAACACATGAGTCTAAATAAAATTTAACAAGTTCCACACATAAAAAAATAAGTGCAACACACAGAATAGTACTCATTACAAATGTTCTTAAGTCCAAAAGAGTTAAGATAGAGTTGAATATATTACAAAGAGGCCTGTTGCATACAACAGCCAAAACCGGTGCCACCGGTTTTGCCAGACAGCCAGCAGACAGAACTGATCAGCAGCGCTTTAATCGCTCCAATTTCTCCCCCTTTGTCATCCATCACCAACAAAGGTCCTGGGGGCTTCTCCTGCTGTCCCTACTCATCATCTTCTTCATCATCATCTTGTCCTTGGCCTTGAGTTGGAGGAACAAATGGAGGTTGAGTTGCAAATTGAGTTGGAGGGAATGTACCAACATATGGATTGACATTGCCAAAAATCCCTCCAAAAATATCAGCTTGAGCAGACCCTGAACCTCCAGCTGCATAAGGATCAACCTGTGGCATACTAGAGGAGCCACCTTGTCCTTGAGTTCCCACAAATGGCACATCAGAAAATGAAGCACCTCCACTTTGCATGCCCTCATATGACGGATTGTAATATGTGTTGCCTATGGATCGATCCCAATAATCCTTTTGAGTAACTGGATCCACTTCTTGAGATTTAGTCCAAATTTGATCAAATCCCTCCGGTTCACTTTCCTCATCATCAGACTCTGCACGGGGGATAGGAGGCCTATTGGAGGGATCCTCATACATTTGCCTAATCATCCTCGAATCCCTCTTCCTCCTTTGCCTTTCCTTGTGAGCAATTGCATTTGTGCTCATACAAGACCCACACATAAAGTTGAACAGTTTTCTAAGTGGTGAAGGGAGCTTGTGCACATCTCTATGCCCACGTCCATGGCCACTACCGGACGCCTCTCTTGCTGCCATAGAAGGGGCAGCAGCTGTAGGGGCACCTTCAGGTGCTTCTCCACCCTCTACATTAGCCTCCATGCTTGCCGCTTGAGATAGGGTTGGTCCTTTGACATCATTCTTCATGTGGAAGGGCTCAATCTCATGATCATAATCAAATGTGAAGTTTGTGACAGCCTCAATAACATGCATGAGATAAGGAGCATACCCACAACACTTTTGTGGAGAACCAGCAATAGATTTTATTTCTTCCCAAATATAGTCCACCACACTGAACTTCGGCTCACTAGGTGTCATATACTTGATCAAATCACGAAGATAGAATGAAATGTTGCTTTGATCACCATCCCTAGGAGCAAGTGTCTTTCTAAACATGCGGTTTAGATAAACATAGATTGGTAGCATGCCTTGAACACTCCCAAAGTGACCCTCATATCCTGGTAGATACATGTACTTCATATCTTTCTTATCCATATAATTAGCATTATGAATATGAACCCTATCATCATCCTCACTAGCAAAGCCAAGAAGGGAGCCAAACTGAGTGTAGGTTACCCTAAACCAATTTCCCTCTGTCATCCAATGCACAATTCTCTCATCATTTCTAGATGTGAAGTAGCAAGTGGCATAGAATTGTGCAATTACCTCACTATTCCAGGACTTGGCAAAGCTCATAATCTTGTATACATTCTTCCTCTTGCATTCCCTAATGATCTCATCAATCCTAGGATCCTTGAATGCCCTCATGTATTTCCATTCAATAAACTGAGCCTGGGCAATAGGAACATCTTTTGCAAGGATGGCACTCTCATAGAAGTCTTGATGAAAAGCTGTGCCAAACCTGTAGTCAAGGTGCCTCCCACCAACTTTCTTAGGATTCTTTGCCCTTTCAACTCTGGCTTTATCTGTCATGCCCTTAGCCTTATAGTTGACCTTGGCGCGGTGTGGAGGAGCCATGGGAGCTCTAAAAGTCACATCACTGAGATGTGTGGGAGGAGCATTGTGAGATGGCCTTGGCCCCATTGCTGAAATGATATCCTCTTCATCATCACCATTACCACTGCCACTCCTGTCACCACTGCCTGTCCCCTGGCTGTGCTCATGGCTCTGTGTACGAATAGATTTTCCCTTTCTTTTGCGCTGATCGGCTGAGGGAGAGTCTGCTGCAACTGACCCTGAAGGAGTAGGATCTCTCTCATATGGACTCTCCTCATCATCATCACTAGAGGTGTCCTCGGCCTCAGAATCTTCAATGCGAATATCACCCCTAGGAAGGTTCACTCTTCCTGCTGCCCTCTTGGATCTTCTAGGCTATGCTGGCTCAATATCTTGCCCACTTGTTTCCACATCTCTTGCCCGAAACTCAAATTCGGCATTCTTTGAGCGATTTGGTCTTCTTCGAAAAACAATGTAATCACTAGGATCCGTAACAAATACATGGAGAAGTAACCACTGAGACACTGATCATTGACAGAAATATTGATTTAGAGATTTTTGAACCGAGTAGAACCATTGACCAGGGTTCCTGCGCACAAACCGGTGCCACCGGTTTTGGAAAACCAGTGCCACCGGTTTCTGCCCAGAAACCCTAGGTCATGGCCCCCATCAATGCCACCAAGGAAAGTTTGATTTCTTGCACTGAGAAGATTCAAGGGCCTAAAACATGATGTTCTACCAAGGGAATCCGAGAGGAAACTTCTAGGGAAATAGATCGGGCAAAACTTTGATTTGAGTACCTCCCGACATGGTGGAAGAGTTGCTGCAGCCCTAGAACGGAGGGGAATCCGGTCACACCGGATTGGAGACTCCAAATCTTGCCTCAACACTTGAATCCCACGGTGGAAAGTTGAAATCGCCAAGAAATCGCCTCCAAAGCCTCTCCCTCACTGTTTCTGGTCGGCTGTGAGAAGAGGGGGTGAAATGTAAATGTGAAAGGGTAAGTCACGGGTAAATAGTCCTCAGCGGACAGAAACCGGTGCCACCGGTTTGGAAAAACCGGTGCCACCGAAAATTCTTGACCCTGTGACTTTTGTCCATTTTTGCACTTCAGCCCTTCTCCTTTTTCCTCTGCTCCATTTTTGAATCCATTTATCCATTTGTCACTGCCTTTGACTCAGATGAAGGATATTTGACAGATATTTGATCAAGATAAGGAGATCCAAGACACATGGCCCTTGAGATAAGATTGGATAGCTCTTTTGGACTTGAGAGTGTTTCACCATTTGTAGTTAGCTAGCAATCAAGCAAGGATAACAATAACCACAAATGGATCAACGTGGTCACAAAGACCAAAACCAAATGATTTTCAAAAAGCACACTTCCTACACATGCTAGTTAATTTTGAAAAACTATTCTATGTCACACAAGGCATGCATCCATCTCAAGTTAATGACCATCTTAGCATATTTAGCTTATAGTTTGCAAGAGATGACACCAAGTCAATTCTTAATGAAGACATCAACTAAATATCTAGATTTGAAGCTCAAAATGACTTAAAAACAATTACATGCAAAAGCACATACTAGGAAGATTCAAAGGCCTAGATGCAAAAGATAAGAATAAAAGGTTCATGAAAACATACCTTTGCCTTAAGCCCATTCAACTTGTGTATATTTCAATTTAGCATAGTGCTAGCTCTCATAATTATTTTTCTTATTCAAGTATTGAGTTAGCACACGGTACACTAGCACATGAGACTACAAGTTCACTAGAAGAAAAAAGTTAGTCCCACAAGTGACACAAGTATTGGAATAAGCTCCCCCTTAATTAGTGCATAAGAATTTGTATTTCTTTTGAGTTGCACTTTATTCAAATATGAATATAAAGGAGTTTATTCACAATCTTGGTCTTGAACAAATAAATTCTTCACATAGAGGAACACATATATCCATTAACTTGTGCTTTGATTTCTTTTCATCTTGTCATTTTTAGTGTGACCTAACCATAGTTTTAATAAAATCACAAGACAATACAAATATTAGTAGCACAAGCTCTAGTCTCATATTTGGTGACTCTTTGAGTGTGGCGGGGAGTGAGCCACAAAATATGAAACCTCATAACATGGATTAGATTTCTCAATCATATGGTGTACACAAGATTATGTGGAAGCCAAGCATATGTACACCATCTGGGTCAATTAAGTCCAAACAAGGAATCTAAGCCATGCTATGGAGAGTAGCTATATATGTGAAACTCAAACCAACTTAAATGAAAAAGATACAATTACCATGTTGGTTTGTTGACCTTGTTGTCATGCAGCTTACTCATCACCAACTCACTTGCATTGGAGTTGCTCAAGTGTATTATATGAATATAAGTATAATCCCTTACACTTGAACTATATACATGAAAACTTGCAAAAGATGTTAGTACCAAGAGACACAAAATATGAAGTGAGCTCCCCCTAAATATGTGCATCAAGGATTCAAACCTTGAGACTTGCACTTTTAGCTCAATTAAGGCACTAGGGTAGCTAGCTTCATATTGTGGTCATATTATAAATAAATTCATGAATAAGTAAATGTGATCAAGACAGGCTCACAGATATTTGTATGAAGCTTCAGATATAATTAGAAGAGTATTTCTTGTGATATTCCAATTTAGATGAAGCATGACAGTTGAACCTCTGCCGGAACTTCTGTCATAGATGACCGGAACTTCTGATACGAGACAGAGGCTGCCGGACTTTTGGGTCGGAAGATCTGAAGCCGGCCAGAACTTATTCTTTTGCTACCTACTGATTCTGGCAAAACCGGTGCCATCGGTTTTACCAATTCGGTGCCACCGGATCTCAACTGAACCAGCATTTCTTCAAAAAGATTATTCTGTGCTTCTTGTCTTGATTCATTTCTATTTATCTTCATTACTTATTCATTGCCCTGCATTTATAAACACTCAAAGCTTCTTGATGAAGCAGTTAGTAGCATCAAGTGTTATTTGTCATAATCTTTCATTATTAATCAAAGATCGCTTGTCCACTATACATGCTTAGAAACAATAAAAGCATAGATAGATAAATATGAGTGGACAACTAGATAGGTACTTATCATAGGAGAAGCATTGGATAACATTTTCTTCCATTGATCTCACTTGGTTCATTTATGATATGGATTTTCTCTTGAGATGTAAATGATGTAAGATGGAATTCTTCTCAAGTGAACCAAGCTTCCAATGCTGCTCCAAGTATCTACAAATCTCTTTTAGGCACATTTTGGAACCCAACGTGTGTTGGGTCCTACAAGGTTAGTAAGCAAGGACTTAGGAACCCAAATGGCCTTTGTGCTTGTCCTAGGTGAACCAATCACATTAGTTGCACAAGAGTCAGTTGAGTTCCTCCTAATCTTAATAAACTTATTATTGACAAAATCAAGATTAGGATTTTCACCATTTGGACAATCCTTACCAAAGTGTCCTTTTTGACGACATGTGTAGCAAATCTTGTGCTTGATGTTGCTACTTTTATATTTCTTGCTTGCAGAACATTTCTTCTCTTTAATGTTTGCTTGTGTCTTCAATCTAAGGCTGTTCTGCTTGACTTGTGGTTCCTCAGTGGAAACCGGTACCACCGGTTTATCTAAACCGGTGCCACCAGTTTTGCCTGAGTGCATCCTTGACTGGTTGACACAAGTTTCAATTTCGTGCCCTTTCTCACGACATCCATAACATCTCCTCTGTGGAAGACTTCTCTTCCTTTTTGATTGTTTTGGCTTGTTCTTCTTTTCAAAAAAGCACGTGGAGTCATGTTTCTTCTTCTTCTTGTCTTGCTTCTCTTTCGGGATGGACTTGAGAGAATTCTTGCAGGAGCTTTGCGACGTTGATCCCTTCTCAAGCATCTTCACCATGGAATCACGGTTATCTTGAGAAGGTTGCGCAAGGCCCTTGCCTTTTAGCTTGGACAAGTCCATCTTAAGCCTCTTGACCTCTAGCTTCAGATAGTCATTATCTTGTGCAATGTGATCATGAAGTGACTCTGCAAAAACTTGATCATACCATGTAGGTTTTGCTTGCGAGCCGCAAGGGTTAGCACAAGACATATCGGTTTTGGCTAGAGAACATTTACACTTATGAATTTGAGGTTCTAAAGATTTCATAGTAGTAAGCATAACCTCATGATTCATTTCAAGAAATGTGTGTGAATCTACAAGCTTCCCATAGGAACACTCTAGTTCCTTATGAGTAACTTGCAAGTTCACATACTTACTAGAGAGCTCCTCAAGCTGATCCTTGAGCCTTCGATTTTCTTCCTCCAATGAAATTGTCAAGGATTCATTTGACTCCTTGACCTCCTCTTTGTTTTCAGCTATATGACAATAAGAAATGTTAGCATTCAAGGAGGAATGAATGGGAGCAGTAGATGCCTTACTGAACTAATGAGTCGTTTCACTCGAGGAAAAGTCATCAGCTAGCTCCTGGCCGAAACCGGTTCCACCGGTTTTAGAAACCGGTACCACCGGTTATGCCTGAGCAGAGCTAGTGAGTGTAGTTTCGTGGTTCTCTTGCTCCTTGAATGATGTCACTTGAGGCTCATAGCACATAGGGGTGATGTTGAGCACTCCTCTAGTGACTCCATGTCTTCTTGCTCTTCGTCATCACTTTCTATATCTTCATATGCATCCTTGATGAGAGTCCAAATGCGATATGCATCTCTTTGAATTACGTCATCCCTAGAGATGACGTTCCATATAGCTTTACACACAGATCTTTGCAAGAACTTAGTAACACA
Source organism: Alloteropsis semialata (assembly GCA_004135705.1). Classification (NCBI taxonomy): domain Eukaryota; kingdom Viridiplantae; phylum Streptophyta; class Magnoliopsida; order Poales; family Poaceae; genus Alloteropsis; species Alloteropsis semialata. The sequence continues at coordinate 38,119,097 of CM014273.1, forward strand.
TGAATTGAGTTGCAAGCAAGCCAACTCCCCTTGAGTGTCACACTTAGGAGGTAGAATGCTTGCAACTAAAATATGTTCAACAACATGATCTACTTTTCTAAGAGCATTATGAACATTACTAACCCACGAAGCATAGTTTGAGTAGTCAACTTTGAGAGGCTCAAAGTTTACCTCAATCGACATCTTTTCTTCACGGCGGTTAAGCTTAGATGTGAAGCCTTGCTCTGATACCAATTGAAAGGACCTGGATGTCGCCTAGGGGGGTGAATAGGCGAGACCTAAAAATTTGTCACTTAAAACAAATTTATTAGTGATAATTGATTATTCCAAATGACACCTTTAGAAGCTCAGTAAATGAGCTCCTAAAGAGATCTTTGGAATCCCCAGATATGAGAAATATAACGCCTAGCACAGCGGATAAAGAACTCAGCCATCAAAACCGGTTCCACCAGTTTTGCTAAACGGGTGCCACCGGTTTTGCTCTGGCAGAGAGACCCCCGAAAGAATAAAGTATGCTAGAGAGATCGGAATCAAACCAAACTTAGAGATTATGACTGGAAGCCCTTTTTGGTTGTATCTCTAAGTCCCTGCACTCAAAAACACAAGTAGAACTATTTCGAGCAACTTCACCAATTAGCAATATAATCACAAAGAAACTCAAACCAGCGGGAAGACACAAGATTTGTTTCCCGAAGTTCGGATTCACCGCTTGCACCAAGCAGCCACCAAGGCACGGTGAATCCTACTCTCCGTTGAGGAAGCTTATGCGACCACACTAGGTCAAGCTATCTCCTCCTTCCACTAGTTTGCTTCTTCCCTTTCGGAGGTGAAGCACAACCTGCACAAACTTCCCGCAGCTCACCACACCTTGGTTGCTCACGGGCAACACTTAGCCGTCTAGGAGCGAAGCTCCAAGAGTAACAAATGAATCACACGAACTTGATGAAGTCCAACAGTGCTCAAGGTGCTTTGGTGCTCTCAATCTTCTCACAAAGGCTGCTCTCTCTACTACCCAACTCAAAGATCTCACAATATCAAGCAATCCTCACAAAGAGGGGTTGGGGAGAGCATATATGGCTTTGGCTTGGCAAGAAAGAGCAGGGAAGCACTATAGCAACCTCAGGAAGAGCCGCTTGCCACTGTGGAGGTCGTGGGGTATAAATACTCCACTCCACAAAAACTAGCCGTTGGGAACCATGTGAAAACCGGTGCCACCGGTTCCTGAAACCGGTGCCACCGAGATTTCAAACCAACTAGCCGTTGGGGCTATCTGACATAAAACCGGTGCCACCGGTTTTGCCCTGGCAAAACCTATAAGGTGTACGTGAGGGTTTTGTGTCTCTCAACAACTCACATGGGTTCCTTGAGCACTTAGACAATTTCAAGACTACATGTGATGCATCCCTCTTGATAGTACGGCATACCTATACTCAAGATCAAATATAAATACAAATGATGCACTTGAGCTTCTTCACTTTGAGTCATGCCATACTTGATCAACATATTCACTTGAGAGTTGCATCCAACCTTGTCTCTATGAGCACTTCAACCTTGAGCTAGTGACTTGAACTATTGTCTTTGAATGAAATCCACTTCTAGTCCAATTCACCTCTTTCACAACTTACTTCTAGAAAGTTTGATACTTGCCAATATGAATACCAAATGTGACCAAGATTCATCAAGTTGAAATCCAAAGAAAGTTTCGTCACCCTAGCAAAGATACATGACTCAAGTCCGCAACTTGATCACACATTGCTTAGTACCTAGAAACACTATCTCGAATTCCACCTCTTCATCCTTGCATCGCATATAGCTTCACATTAGTGTGTATCAACAATGAACACCATTTCTTGATATGCAATATATCCACTTCACTTTGACCTTTCATTTCTATCAAAGTCATCATGTCTTGTTTGCAAGTCATTCTTTAAATATAGACCAAGAATTAGCCATATCACCATGTCTCTTGTCCATTCATCCAATCTTGCAATATACAACATTTTTATTCACCATGATCTAAGATATCCCATATCAATATTAAACAAGCTTATATCAATTTAGAGACCAATAAATCACACATGTCATTATGCCTCTTTCTTTATTTCACCACAGCTTGCCATCTTTCATATTCATATATAATGGGAGCAACCACTTATTTATTCATGTCAACATGAGCCATCCACATTGGATTCAACCAATGACCAATAGTGAATCGTCAATATACAATCTAAATCCTGCTCATAATCTTTAACAAACACGTTAGTCCTTTAATCGTTTTGTCATTCAATTCACCAAAACCTACAAGGGAGCCTAGATGCACTTTCAAAGACCACTAGTCAACCCCAAGTCTAATTAATTAGCTAAGTCAGAGCCATGTGATACTGTGGTTGCACTGTTTTCTTGGGTGGTTCTCCATGTTCCAATTAATCATGACGATCTTGTAATTAAGCAAGTGTATAACAACATAAATAAATCATGATTAACATTTGCATAAAAGTAACAGAACCAACCCAAGTATAAGCAAGCTAAGCATTTCTACCCATTTCTTAACCAGGTGATTCAAGGTTCAAAGCAAAAGACTAATCATATCCTTAATAGGTATTGGGGGAAAGGCCAGCCCATGTACATGGTCCAAGGGCCTCTTTGTAAATTTTTGGTCCCACCAAGGGTCGGGAGGAAAACTTCCTCCCCTTTCCTCTATAAATAGGACCCAAGGGGTCACCAGGAGGGCATCCCTTTTTGCCTCTCCTCACTTTGCTTGCTCCAGTTGCCTTCTTCTCTCTCCCTCTCTCTCTCCCCTACTCCTGTTGGGGGATCCAAAATTCCCAACAGCGCGCCGTCCGTGGAGATCGAAATTTATCTGTGGGGCTGAGAGATTTGAGTGAGAAAGAGGCTGAGAGATCTAAGTGAGAAAGGGGTTGTTGTATTCTGCGTCAGATCCATTAGATCCATTAGGCATGGGATGAAGCACCTGTTGAGTTATGATCCAAATTCAGTTGCATATTAAAAGGCCAATTTCTGACGGAGCGAAGCGGAGGCCCGTCGCCGGAGGCTTGGGCCGGAGCGAAGCGGATTATATACTCTATTAGGGTTTTTCCTTGATCATTATCTTCTTGTAAGCCGCCAAGAGCAGGAAAGAAATCACTACATTGAAGAAATTGTTAAGTAGTGAGTTCGACATGAAGGATCTTGGTGCTGCTAAGAAAATTCTAGGTATGGAAATTACTAGAGACCGAAAAGCTGGTTTATTATTTTTTAGTCAGCATGGTTACATTCAGAAGGTTCTTCAGCATTTCAACATGCATGATGCAAAGCCTGTTAGTACTCCTATTGCACCGCATTTTAAATTATCAGCTGAACAGTGTGCTAGTACAGATGAGGATGTTGAGTACATGTCAAAGGTTCCGTATTCTAGTGCTGTTGTTTCTTTGATGTATGCCATGGTTTGCTCTCGCCCGGATTTATCATATGCTATGAGTTTGGTTAGTAGATACATGTCTAATCCTGGTAAAAAACACTGGAGGGCAGTTCAGTGGAGTTTTAGGTATCTTCGAGGGACAGCAGATTCTTGTTTGAAGTTTGGCAGAACCGATAAAGGACTTATTGGCTATGTGGATTCAGATTATGCTGGTAATTTGGATAGGCGACGTTCGCTCACAGGTTATGTGTTCACTATTGGCAGTTGTGCAATGAGTTGGAAGGCTACATTGCAGCCTGTTGTTGCTCTGTCTACTACTGAAGCAGAATACATGGCTATTGCTGAAGCATGCAAGGAGTTAATATGGCTGAAAGGGTTGTTTGCTGAGCTTTGTGGAGTTGATTCTTGCATTAACCTGTTCTCTGATAGTCAAAGTGCAATATATCTCACTAAAGATCAGATGTTCCATGAGAGGACAAAGCACATTGAGATCAAGTACCATTATGTTCGTGATGAGATCGAAAAGGGTAAGCTAAAGGTATGTAAGATAAGCACTCATGATAATCCTGCTGATATGTTGACAAAGCCAGTTCCTGTTGCTAAGTTTGAGCTATGCTCAAGCTTAGTTGGTATAATGGATTAGCCCAAGAGGCTATTTGGTGTCGGAAGTATTTTTCTTTTGTTGTGTTCAGGATGAAGGTTTTTGATTATGCTACAAGAAGAAATTTGTCTCACGGTGGAGTTTGTTGAGTTATGATCCAAATTCAGTTGCACATTAAAAAGCCGACTTCTGACAGAGCGAAGTGGAGGCCCGTCACCGGAGGCTTGGGCCGGAGCGAAGCGGATTATATACCCTATTAGGGTTTCTCCTTGATCATTATCTTTTTGTAAGCCGCCATACGGCGTTGTAACCCGACTCTTGATAGTGAAGTATTGCTGGCTGGCGCCTATGGTTTTTTCCTTCCGCATTGGGAGGGTTTTCCACGTTAAATCTCGTGTCCCTGCGATTTGATCTGTTTACTTTCATCGTTTATTCGTCATTCGTTCATAACAGCACCTAGCAAGTTGCAACCAGGGTTTTTTTTCCCGACCGGTCGCCTGCTACCGCCGGCCGGCGGTAGCGGTAAGCCGGACCGGTTTTTACCGGTTCCCGATGAACAGTACCGGTTTTTTCGGTAACCGATGAACAGTACCCTAACCGGACCGGACCGGTAAGAGCGGTAACCGCGGGAACCGGACCGGTAGCGGTCGGTAAAAAAAACCTGGGTTGCAACACGCAACAGAGGTTCTGTGCGCAGATCTAGGCAAGTGAAAGAGAATGAGAAAAGTGGAGAAAAAGAAATAAGAAAAAAGAGTGAGAAACAAAAGAGAAAAAAAACGAGAAAAGTGACAGGAGGATCCATGCGACGGAGCCAAGGGGGGGCTGGCAGGGGCCATGGCCCCCCTAATGATCCATATATCCAAGGTTAGTACTTACTTAATCATCAATTATATGTATACTAATCACTCATTATTTAGGATAATCACTATCATTTAGCCTTCAAATAATATTTTTCTAGTAATTAGGTCTTCTCATTCTCTAATTTTAACTGCAGCCACCATCATAGATATTGTCCCAAACAAAATCATTGTCTCTCCATTTGATTTGGCTTGGCTGGCCCCCCCTAAGCATAAATCCTGGCTCCGCCATGCGACCTACCCTCGCTCTGGCTGCGTGTAGAGCCGTAGAGGCGAAACTCCTCCTGGTGCAAGGAAGCCATCGCGACGTCAGTACATGAGGCGATAAGCCAGGCTCGCGAAGATCCTTCGCATCCGCGACGCAAGCACGATCTCCTTCGCATACGTCGCGACAAGGACCCCCTTCGCGTCGCCACTCTACGTCGCGCGTCCCCTTCGCAGCCGCGACGCAAGCGGGCGCCATGGCGACGCGACGAAAGCCCCTTCGCGCGGCGACCGGCGACTCTACTTCGCGCGTGGAAAGAACTCGGCACGAGCGAAGCCGGGTCCGAGGCGCGAAGACCCCTTCGCGTTCGCGAGAACCCTTAGCATGGCAACTGGCGCAGAAAAGCAAACACACAACGGCTTGCGCCCGCAGGCACAATCGGCACCGTCCACATCTGCTATGTTATTCGTGCTCGGTCACCATTTCACAATCCCGTGTTCCCATTCCCGCTGCTGGCGAGCCCGTCCTCGTATCCGAGATTCATTCCCAGCTTCGGCTCCTCCATTCCAATACACACCGCTCTCACATCTCCTTCTGTACCTCGAGCTTCTTCCGCCGCACCTCGAGCTCCTTCCCCGTCGCCGTCAGATTTGAGCTGCTTCTTCTGCCGAACTCCTTCCCCATTGCGGCCACTGCAACTGCTCCTTCTCCGACCCCTAGATCTTCTTCCTTCCCCGTCGCGCCAATTGCTCCTGCTGTAGTCGGCTTGATCCGCCGTGCCTCGATCTTCTTGTTCGCCCGTCACCTTATCTCTTACTTCCTTTCCATCTATCATCCGCCCATCATCGTCTTCCATTCTCCATAGCGGAAGTGCCGATTTTTCTGCTGGGAAGACGAATTTTTTCCCCTGTCAGGTGAGTCATCAACTCAGATCCAAAAGTTTTTTTTTTTTGGCCATGGAATCCAGGTTGTTGCCGCAGATTTGCTGGGTGGTGGGTGCCATGGCTCCTAAGCAAGATTGTTGATCCCGTGCTGCAGGTCATCAGGAGCCACTCAACCACGGTGCATCCATTTCAATTGTTTCAGTTACAATGACTAGTTTATATGATGTACATATCATATGCATTTTTTTTCAAGATTTTTATTCAATTTTCTTCTGTCTCCTATGCACCTGAAACACTGATGAGCTGTTCAGCATTTTGATGAGATATCTTTGTTATGCATATATGTAAGCAATTCATATCGGAGAATGTACTGAATGCCAATCTGCTACAAGCGATTTGATTGCAGATATGGTTGCTTACCATGTGCTATTATGGATGGTGTCAGTATTTTCTCTTTTTGCAATGCATATTGCTTACTTCCTCAAAGGAATCGAGCTATGTTTAGTGTAGTATCACTTTGCAAACTTGCAATGCAGTTCTCTCCTACGTCAAATAAATTCAGACATGGATAGTGTAGCATTTACTTGTTTGCAATGGTGTTTCAGATATTAAGAACCTGAACATAAGCATGCAGTTCTAGCTGGCATGTTTGAGTCGGTCCTTAGCAATCTAATATATACATTATTGCTGACATAAATGATTGTTTATCCATGGATTTTGGATTTCTTTGTTAAGGATGCAGCTTGCTGGGTTGTGGAAGGTGCTCTAATAGCCGTCGTAATCAGGTTATCCTCACATCCTACTTCCTAGGGTAAATACTTGAATCTGGTATACTTTCTTCTATGTCTGTTAAGGAACCTGAACACAAACCTGTTCTCTTACACTGGTACCTGCTCATGAATGTTTCGGATTTTTCAGATTCTGAACATGTAAGCACTAAGCACGCAGTAAGAGCAGACCATCCTTGCTCTTAGCTGGCAACTAAATATTATTGTTTCATCCATATTGAATGTTGGATTTATTGCTAATCAGTCTGTTCATGTTAAAAAGGGGCAGTAATTCAGTTATTTATGTTCGCTGCATTTAAGATTTTGATTTGATCACATAAGCTTCTGAGTTCTTGTTCAGACTTCCATATTCTCAGTTTCAAATAAGAATTTACATTGATCTAGCCCATATTTGTGATTGCCTGGAACCTGATGACTCCTTTTATCTGCTCGATGGGAGGATATACTGAATCAGTACATTGCAAATATGGCGATTTACTACCACTCTGCTATATCGACTCACGTGCAGACAGAGCTCAAGAACACATGGAGATGGAGCAGGATCTGCAAATAGCATCTTTGTCTCTAGGGCTGAACACTGAACTGTTGAAGTATTCTGGGAGAAGAAGGCGCAACATCATACTTTGGAGCCATAGTTATTAGGACCGGACCGGACGTCGAACCGGTGAGAGCATCGGTTCAATGGTTCATTGGTTCAACCGTTAGAAACCGGTTGAACCGCCGGTTCAATTGTTTTGAACCGTTGGATTGAACCGGTCACAGATACCTTGAGCCGGTACCATATATAAGTAATAAACTGCTATATATATGATACTTACTAGGGTTAATTGGATTGGTGCCACCGTTATTTCGCGAGTTCGGAGATATGCCATTAAACTTCGGGTATTTTGAATCGTGCCATTACAATTCTTTCTACTCTTGAGTTGTGCCATTTTGTACGTGTTTGATGCTCTTGGGCCCACGTACAGACATTCGTATTTACGTATAGACCAAAATGCCCTCGCTACATCTCTCTCTCCCTCAATGACTCATGGGGCCCACGCATCATCTCTTACCTCCGGTCTTCTTCCTGGCCTGGGCTCCTGGCCGTGGATCTCCTCCTCCCCGGTCGCCATGGGGAGCTCAAGGGGATGGCCCCCACCGCTGGCGCATGTTGCGCTGCTAGCCCCGCTCACCTACCTCACCGCCTAAGGAAGGAGATCGAAGGGCTCGTCTCCTCCGGCGCCGGGAGCCCAAGGGGCTGGCCTTGGCACGCTGCTGAATCGGCTACCATGGTGGCCGCGCGAGGAGGGCGGGGACCCGGAGGCGGCGACGTCCATGGCGGGCACACGAGGTGGATGGGGTGGGGGTCGGCGGATGGGGGTCGGAGGCGGCGGCGGCGCATGGTCCAGCGGAGGCTCGTCGGCGGCGGCGCATGGCCGAGTGGGGGTCGGCGGCAGGCAACGGCCCGATTCGGCAGCAGGAGACGGCCCCTCGAGCTCCCTGAATCACATGCGGGATGCGACGGCGGCGGCAGGCAACGGCCCGATTCGGCAGCAGGAGACGGCCCCTCGAGCTCCCTGAATCACATGCGGGATGCGACGGCGGCGGGAGGAGGGCCAGCCCCTCGATTTCTCCGCGGCAGGATGCGCCGGCGGCGGGGACCAACCCCTTGAGCAGAGCTCCCCACGGCAGCTGACAACAGGATGGAGGGGAGGGGAGGCGCTCTCCGGCGGCCACGGTCTGCTGCTTACCTGCGTGAGGGAGAAGCGCAGGAGAGCTTGACGGCGACGGCTATGGCAGGGTCGCAGGAGAGGCTTGACGGCGGTGGCCATGGCTGGGCAGGAGGGGTTGACAGCCGCACGAGGCTGGGCTCGAGCATGGCGGCGGCGGCCATGGCAGGGCAGCAGCAGGAGGAGAGGCTTGGCGACGGCGGCCTTGGCTGGGCAGGGGATCGACGACGGCGGCGGGCCTGACGGTCGCACGAGGCAGGGCTCGAGCGTAGCGGCGACGGCCATGGCGAGGCAGCAGCAGCAGGAGAGGCTTGACGGGGGCGGCCTTGGCTGGGCAAGGGGGCTCATGGCGGGGCGAATGGGACTAGGCGGGGGTGGCGCATGGCGGGCGAGCGACGCCTGGCCGGAGCTCGGCGGCGGCGTCCATGGCGGCGGGCGCGCGAGGACCGGCAGCTGCGGTGGCGGCCATGGCGGGTGGGCGCGCGAGGACCGGCAGCTGCACACGGCGTGGAGACTGGGGAAGAAAGAAGAAGACGAGGGAGAACCTGACGCGTGGGCCCTACGAGTAAGTGAATGGAGACAAGAAACGTGGCTGGGGCATTTGTGTCCATACGAAAAAATTGGTGTCTGCACATGGGCCTAAGGGCATCACAGACGTATAAAATGGCACAACTCAGGGAGAGGCAGAATTGTAATGGCACGATTCAAAATACCCGAAGTTTAATGGCATATCTTCGAACTCGCGAAATAACGGTGGCACCAATCCAATTAACCCTACTTACTACATACCTGCCCATAGGGAAAAAAATCATGTCACAAATAGCATAATTATAACCATAGTTGCATTCCAAGTTTAACATGTGAACCACAAATTCAAATAATTTGTTCATAGCAGGATTACAGGACATGAAGACAGGCACCACAGAATACAGAAGCACAACCAAAGTACCAGATAACAGTAATATGTGGAAATTGAATTTCTACGGCAGCAGTCAACTTGCAATTCATTAATTAGGATTTAGAACTAACCCAAACCAACCATTGAATCTATGTTGTTAAATTACAAGTATTTAGTACTGCTGCTTTTTGCAACACCCATCTGAGTTGCAAGCAAGTTCATGTCTCCAAATCAATGTAGCACGGACACTAAATATTTATACACATCGAATCATTTGACTTTAGAATTTGGATGCACTATGCAATCTAAACTTCAAACCTGCAGTGCATGTGTGCGCACTAGACTCTGGAGAAGAAGTGGAGAACAACTTGAAGCCTTGAACCTGAAGGCCTGAACGGACAGTGCCGCACCCGCACTGCGGGGGCACAGCCGCCGGCCGCGGGTGCCGAGTCGCACAGGGGCAGGCCGGCGGCACTCAGCAGGGGCACAGCCACAGAGGGTCACCGCCCCGCAGCCCCGCACACCGCATGCCACAGGGGCCAGGCGGCGAGCCGCATGCTGATGCAGTGATGCTAAGCCCGAATGTAGAGATGTGGAGCGAGCCTTATCCCTGGAGTGGAGTGGCCGCCTCCAGCAATCCGGCGAAGAACAGGAAGTCAGGAAGGAGAAGTGGGCAAGTGGCAGCACGAGTCCAGAGCAGATGCGCCGCCGGTCAAGAACTGCCGCCCGTGAATAGATAGATGGGTAAATCTGGGCAAAAACAAAAACCGTCTGGTTCGTATGGAACCGGCCGGTTCAACGGTTCCATTAAAAACCGGCCGGTTCAACCGGTTTTTACCGGTCCGATTGCATGGACGGTCTTTTAAGTGAACCGAGCCGTTGTAGTCTCTGGTTCACGGTTTTTTCGGTCCAACCGCCGGTCCGGTCCGGTCCTAATAACTATGTTTGGAGCAACACCTGCATGTGGCCATGGCTTGTGCTAATGAAGTTGTTTCATTCTAGCTAATCTTTATGCTTAGATGTAATCATGCTTTCTATTCTGTAGTGTGTATATTTTGTAAGCAGTTTGTTTTCTGCTTCAAGGACAGTTCTCTGCTGGTAGCGATGTGGGTTTAAGCCAAGCTATTTTTGGGTTTAAGCCATTTATTTTCTAGTTTGTTGGTGTGCAGTACCAAATTAATACTTGGGCATTGGTCAAGTTTTCACAGATCTATTGCAGCACCTCATCATCATTATTATTATTTTTTTTTTGTGAAAAACTAGCATACCATTGCTTAGATGCCAATGTACACTCTTCCGAGCATTTCTAAACATATTGAGGGCATCAATGATTACTTGATAAATCCCTGGAAGATTCTTTCCCACATAAGCAGCTTTTAGTCTGCTACAACAGTTTGCTGCAATGCTCAGTTATGAGAAACAATTGTTACAGAAGTCATTAGCTGCACGAACTCATCCTGTCATAGTCTATTACAGGAAATGCTCTGTCACCAAAAGCAACATAGTTCACAAGTCCAAGAAGCTCATCTACTAAGCCACTTGGGCTTCTAAGCTATTTTGGAGTAAGCAGCCTACATAGTCTTCAAATAAAAACACTACGTAGTTGGATCAAAAACACAGTGTGTTATGTAAATGGAAAATATAAAACTGAGATACCAGGACTAATATTTCAACACTGTCACTAGTGAAACACATGAAGCAATGAGAAATTAGACTGCCATTTGAAAAACTATGCATGAAGACAGTGTGGATCGCATTATGCACAAGCTAAAAAATATAGACAAGAAACTCCTGCTGTTCTTACCATGTCATAGTTATTTACATACAAAAAGAAATACTGAATAACAATGATACTATAGTATGCAGTTCACAGGTCACAAAATAATGCACAGTCACACTAGTTGGTGAGGGCCGTGCAAAAGTGGTCTGATCCAAGCTCCAAACTGCCATTGTGGGGGGTTGATGGCATTTTGCAAGTTGGTAAATTAATATGGGTGCCACCTAATAAGTTTCTTGTTTATTTCCTGACTGCACAGTATAAAATGATGAAACCAATACTTTGCTTCTAACCATGTAGAACAGCTTCTGAAAGGAGTTATGAATACTTTGGTTCAATTCTGCAGCTGTAAAGACCATGCATCACATATGCCAAAAGTAATTTATTTAGCTGAGTTTCTTACTTTTCTTCAGGTAGCTACAGGTAGTACTAGTGACTGAGCCTACTTGGCACTAATTCTTAAAATCATTCAATGCTAACAAACTAAGTACAAATTTAAATGAAGTTTCTGGTTTATTTCCTGACCGCACAAGGTAAAATGATGAAATCAATAATTTGCTTCTGAAAGGAGTTATGAATACTTTGGTTTTATCTGATTAAAAACTCGTTTTTTTTTCATGATATATGTATTGCATGAAGGCCACTAGTGCACAGCGCAAGTGTTGACATTGAAAGGTGGATAATCCGGCACTTAAGTTTATATGCTGACCTAAACAAAATGGATACAACTAGTGCACAGCCTAANGCCTCTTTGTAAATTTTTGGTCCCACCAAGGGTCGGGAGGAAAACTTCCTCCCCTTTCCTCTATAAATAGGACCCAAGGGGTCACCAGGAGGGCATCCCTTTTTGCCTCTCCTCACTTTGCTTGCTCCAGTTGCCTTCTTCTCTCTCCCTCTCTCTCTCCCCTACTCCTGTTGGGGGATCCAAAATTCCCAACAGCGCGCCGTCCGTGGAGATCGAAATTTATCTGTGGGGCTGAGAGATTTGAGTGAGAAAGAGGCTGAGAGATCTAAGTGAGAAAGGGGTTGTTGTATTCTGCGTCAGATCCATTAGATCCATTAGGCATGGGATGAAGCACCTGTTGAGTTATGATCCAAATTCAGTTGCATATTAAAAGGCCAATTTCTGACGGAGCGAAGCGGAGGCCCGTCGCCGGAGGCTTGGGCCGGAGCGAAGCGGATTATATACTCTATTAGGGTTTTTCCTTGATCATTATCTTCTTGTAAGCCGCCAAGAGCAGGAAAGAAATCACTACATTGAAGAAATTGTTAAGTAGTGAGTTCGACATGAAGGATCTTGGTGCTGCTAAGAAAATTCTAGGTATGGAAATTACTAGAGACCGAAAAGCTGGTTTATTATTTTTTAGTCAGCATGGTTACATTCAGAAGGTTCTTCAGCATTTCAACATGCATGATGCAAAGCCTGTTAGTACTCCTATTGCACCGCATTTTAAATTATCAGCTGAACAGTGTGCTAGTACAGATGAGGATGTTGAGTACATGTCAAAGGTTCCGTATTCTAGTGCTGTTGTTTCTTTGATGTATGCCATGGTTTGCTCTCGTCCGGATTTATCATATGCTATGAGTTTGGTTAGTAGATACATGTCTAATCCTGGTAAAAAACACTGGAGGGCAGTTCAGTGGAGTTTTAGGTATCTTCGAGGGACAGCAGATTCTTGTTTGAAGTTTGGCAGAACCGATAAAGGACTTATTGGCTATGTGGATTCAGATTATGCTGGTAATTTGGATAGGCGACGTTCGCTCACAGGTTATGTGTTCACTATTGGCAGTTGTGCAATGAGTTGGAAGGCTATATTGCAGCCTGTTGTTGCTCTGTCTACTACTGAAGCAGAATACATGGCTATTGCTGAAGCATGCAAGGAGTTAATATGGCTGAAAGGGTTGTTTGCTGAGCTTTGTGGAGTTGATTCTTGCATTAACCTGTTCTCTGATAGTCAAAGTGCAATATATCTCACTCAAGATCAGATGTTCCATGAGAGGACAAAGCACATTGAGATCAAGTACCATTATGTTCGTGATGAGATCGAAAAGGGTAAGCTAAAGGTATGTAAGATAAGCACTCATGATAATCCTGCTGATATGTTGACAAAGCCAGTCCCTGTTGCTAAGTTTGAGCTATGCTCAAGCTTAGTTGGTATAATGGATTAGCCCAAGAGGCTATTTGGTGCCGAAAATATTTTTCTTTTGTTGTGTTCAGGATGAAGGTTTTTGATTATGCTACAAGAAGAAATTTGTCTCAAGGTGGAGTTTGTTGAGTTATGATCCAAATTCAGTTGCACATTAAAAAGCCGACTTCTGACAGAGCGAAGTGGAGGCCCGTCACCGGAGGCTTGGGCCGGAGCGAAGCGGATTATATACCCTATTAGGGTTTCTCCTTGATCATTATCTTTTTGTAAGCCGCCATACGGCGTTGTAACCCGACTCTTGATAGTGAAGTATTGCTGGCTGGCGCCTATGGTTTTTTCCTTCCGCATTGGGAGGGTTTTCCACGTTAAATCTCGTGTCCCTGCGGTTTGATCTGTTTACTTTCATCGTTTATTCGTCATTCGTTCGTAACAGCACCTAGCAAGTTGCAACACGCAACAGAGGTTCTGTGCGCAGATCTAGGCAAGTGAAAGAGAATGAGAAAAGTGGAGAAAAAGAAATAAGAAAAAAGAGTGAGAAACAAAAGAGAAAAAAAAACGAGAAAAGTGACAGGAGGATCCATGCGACCTACCCTCGCTCTGGCTGCGTGTAGAGCCGTAGAGGCGAAACTCCTCCTGGTGCAAGGAAGCCATCGCGACGTCAGTACATGAGGCGATAAGCCAGGCTCGCGAAGATCCTTCGCATCCGCGACGCAAGCACGATCTTCTTCGCATTCTTCCTTCCCCGTCGCGCCAATTGCTCCTGCTGTAGTCGGCTTGATCCGCCGTGCCTCGATCTTCTTGTTCGCCCGTCACCTTATCTCTTACTTCCTTTCCATCTATCATCCGCCCATCATCGTCTTCCATTCTCCATAGCGGAAGTGCCGATTTTTCTGCTGGGAAGACGAATTTTTTCCCCTGTCAGGTGAGTCATCAACTCAGATCCAAAAGTTTTTTTTTTTTTGGCCATGGAATCCAGGTTGTTGCCGCAGATTTGCTGGGTGGTGGGTGCCATGGCTCCTAAGCAAGATTGTTGATCCCGTGCTGCAGGTCATCAGGAGCCACTCAACCACGGTGCATCCATTTCAATTGTTTCAGTTACAATGACTAGTTTATATGATGTACATATCATATGCATTTTTTTCAAGATTTTTATTCAATTTTCTTCTGTCTCCTATGCACCTGAAACACTGATGAGCTGTTCAGCATTTTGATGAGATATCTTTGTTATGCATATATGTAAGCAATTCATATCGGAGAATGTACTGAATGCCAATCTGCTACAAGCGATTTGATTGCAGATATGGTTGCTTACCATGTGCTATTATGGATGGTGTCAGTATTTTCTCTTTTTGCAATGCATATTGCTTACTTCCTCAAAGGAATCGAGGTATGTTTAGTGTAGTATCACTTTGCAAACTTGCAATGCAGTTCTCTCCTACGTCAAATAAATTCAGACATGGATAGTGTAGCATTTACTTGTTTGCAATGGTGTTTCAGATATTAAGAACCTGAACATAAGCATGCAGTTCTAGCTGGCATGTTTGAGTCGGTCCTTAGCAATCTAATATATACATTATTGCTGACATAAATGATTGTTTATCCATGGATTTTGGATTTCTTTGTTAAGGATGCAGCTTGCTGGGTTGTGGAAGGTGCTCTAATAGCCGTCGTAATCAGGTTATCCTCACATCCTACTTCCTAGGGTAAATACTTGAATCTGGTATACTTTCTTCTATGTCTGTTAAGGAACCTGAACACAAACCTGTTCTCTTACACTGGTACCTGCTCATGAATGTTTCGGATTTTTCAGATTCTGAACATGTAAGCACTAAGCACGCAGTAAGAGCAGACCATCCTTGCTCTTAGCTGGCAACTAAATATTATTGTTTCATCCATATTGAATGTTGGATTTATTGCTAATCAGTCTGTTCATGTTAAAAAGGGGCAGTAATTCAGTTATTTATGTTCGCTGCATTTAAGATTTTGATTTGATCACATAAGCTTCTGAGTTCTTGTTCAGACTTCCATATTCTCAGTTTCAAATAAGAATTTACATTGATCTAGCCCATATTTGTGATTGCCTGGAACCTGATGACTCCTTTTATCTGCTCGATGGGAGGATATACTGAATCAGTACATTGCAAATATGGCGATTTACTACCACTCTGCTATATCGACTCACGTGCAGACAGAGCTCAAGAACACATGGAGATGGAGCAGGATCTGCAAATAGCATCTTTGTCTCTAGGGCTGAACACTGAACTGTTGAAGTATTCTGGGAGAAGAAGGCGCAACATCATACTTTGGAGCCATAGTTATTAGGACCGGACCGGACGTCGAACCGGTGAGAGCATCGGTTCAATGGTTCATTGGTTCAACCGTTAGAAACCGGTTGAACCGCCGGTTCAATTGTTTTGAACCGTTGGATTGAACCGGTCACAGATACCTTGAGCCGGTACCATATATAAGTAATAAACTGCTATATATATGATACTTACTACATACCTGCCCATAGGGAAAAAAATCATGTCACAAATAGCATAATTATAACCATAGTTGCATTCCAAGTTTAACATGTGAACCACAAATTCAAATAATTTGTTCATAGCAGGATTACAGGACATGAAGACAGGCACCACAGAATACAGAAGCACAACCAAAGTACCAGATAACAGTAATATGTGGAAATTGAATTTCTACGGCAGCAGTCAACTTGCAATTCATTAATTAGGATTTAGAACTAACCCAAACCAACCATTGAATCTATGTTGTTAAATTACAAGTATTTAGTACTGCTGCTTTTTGCAACACCCATCTGAGTTGCAAGCAAGTTCATGTCTCCAAATCAATGTAGCACGGACACTAAATATTTATACACATCGAATCATTTGACTTTAGAATTTGGATGCACTATGCAATCTAAACTTCAAACCTGCAGTGCATGTGTGCGCACTAGACTCTGGAGAAGTGGAGAACAACTTGAAGCCTTGAACCTGAAGGCCTGAACGGACAGTGCCGCACCCGCACTGCGGGGGCACAGCCGCCGGCCGCGGGTGCCGAGTCGCACAGGGGCAGGCCGGCGGCACTCAGCAGGGGCACAGCCACAGAGGGTCACCGCCCCGCAGCCCCGCACACCGCATGCCACAGGGGCCAGGCGGCGAGCCGCATGCTGATGCAGTGATGCTAAGCCCGAATGTAGAGATGTGGAGCGACCCTTATCCCTGGAGTGGAGTGGCCGCCTCCAGCAATCCGGCGAAGAACAGGAAGTCAGGAAGGAGAAGTGGGCAAGTGGCAGCACGAGTCCAGAGCAGATGCGCCGCCGGTCAAGAACTGCCGCCCGTGAATAGATAGATGGGTAAATCTGGGCAAAAACAAAAACCGTCTGGTTCGTATGGAACCGGCCGGTTCAACGGTTCCATTAAAAACCGGCCGGTTCAACTGGTTTTTACCGGTCCGATTGCATGGACGGTCTTTTAAGTGAACCGAGCCGTTGTAGTCTCTGGTTCACGGTTTTTTGGGTCCAACCGCCGGTCCGGTCCGGTCCTAATAACTATGTTTGGAGCAACACCTGCATGTGGCCATGGCTTGTGCTAATGAAGTTGTTTCATTCTAGCTAATCTTTATGCTTAGATGTAATCATGCTTTCTATTCTGTAGTGTGTATATTTTGTAAGCAGTTTGTTTTCTGCTTCAAGGACAGTTCTCTGCTGGTAGCGACGTGGGTTTAAGCCAAGCTATTTTTGGGTTTAAGCCATTTATTTTCTAGTTTGTTGGTGTGCAGTACCAAATTAATACTTGGGCATTGGTCAAGTTTTCACAGATCTATTGCAGCACCTCATCATCATTATTATTATTATTTTTTGTGAAAAACTAGCATACCATTGCTTAGATGCCAATGTACACTCTTCCGAGCATTTCTAAACATATTGAGGGCATCAATGATTACTTGATAAATCCCTGGAAGATTCTTTCCCACATAAGCAGCTTTTAGTCTGCTACAACAGTTTGCTGCAATGCTCAGTTATGAGAAACAATTGTTACAGAAGTCATTAGCTGCACGAACTCATCCTGTCATAGTCTATTACAGGAAATGCTCTGTCACCAAAAGCAACATAGTTCACAAGTCCAAGAAGCTCATCTACTAAGCCACTTGGGCTTCTAAGCTATTTTGGAGTAAGCAGCCTACATAGTCTTCAAATAAAAACACTACGTAGTTGGATCAAAAACACAGTATGTTATGTAAATGGAAAATATAAAACTGAGATACCAGGACTAATATTTCAACACTGTCACTAGTGAAACACATGAAGCAATGAGAAATTAGACTGCCATTTGAAAAACTATGCATGAAGACAGTGTGGATCGCATTATGCACAAGCTAAAAAATATAGACAAGAAACTCCTGCTGTTCTTACCATGTCATAGTTATTTACATACAAAAAGAAATACTGAATAACAATGATACTATAGTATGCAGTTCACAGGTCACAAAATAATGCACAGTCACACTAGTTGGTGAGGGCCGTGCAAAAGTGGTCTGATCCAAGCTCCAAACTGCCATTGTGGGGGGTTGATGGCATTTTGCAAGTTGGTAAATTAATATGGGTGCCACCTAATAAGTTTCTTGTTTATTTCCTGACTGCACAGTATAAAATGATGAAACCAATACTTTGCTTCTAACCATGTACAACAGCTTCTGAAAGGAGTTATGAATACTTTGGTTCAATTCTGCAGCTGTAAAGACCATGCATCACATATGCCAAAAGTAATTTATTTAGCTGAGTTTCTTACTTTTCTTCAGGTGGCTACAGGTAGTACTAGTGACTGAGCCTACTTGGCACTAATTCTTAAAATCATTCAATGCTAACAAACTAAGTACAAATTTAAATGAAGTTTCTGGTTTATTTCCTGACCGCACAAGGTAAAATGATGAAATCAATAATTTGCTTCTGAAAGGAGTTATGAATACTTTGGTTTTATCTGATTAAAAACTCATTTTTTTTTCATGATATATGTATTGCATGAAGGCCACTAGTGCACAGCGCAAGTGTTGACATTGAAAGGTGGATAATCCGGCACTTAAGTTTATATGCTGACCTAAACAAAATGGATACAACTAGTGCACAGCCTAAGGATGAATTTTAGAAGCAGAACATTGATTTACTCAAAGCAGAACATTTTAGAAACAAAATGTTGGATTGACAGAGGAGCTAATATCTGTAGAACATTTGCATTTCTCTCAGGTGGAAGGGGGTTTTTTAGGCATCGTACTTGTTGAATGCAGTCTTGACGAGGTTCATGGATACCAGCTCTAGCGTCCAAAGAGGCAAGAAACGGATCCAGCAGACCTCGGTACGATGAACTAGATTGGTCCAGTTGATGAAGAGCTGGATCTTTTGAAGCAAAATCGCCGATAATCTTGTCACAAGGATGAGGTGGCGGATCTATAAAATGGCTCACTGGAACTGGTGGAGTTTCTTTCGGTCTATATTGGCTGAAGTGAAAGGGGTTGGGTGGATTTTCTTGCGGTCGGCAATGGCTGGAGTGAAGGGGACCTGGTGAAGCTTCTTGTCGATGGCAAGGGGGATCTGGTGGGGTTCCAGGCGGTCGGCAATGCCAAAGTGAATGTCGACCGGTTGATTGCAACGGCGGCGCGAGTAGATGAGAAATACAAGGAGTAGCAGAGATTGAAGATCTAGGCGGATTTGTCTGAGGAGCTTCGGGTGGTTTCATCGGAGGAGCTTCGTAGATCTGCTCGTCAATGGAGGATGGGGACTGGAGGGAGAGACGGAGAGGACTAGAACCTAGTCAAGGGTGAGGGCTGGACAGCTGGATGGAGATTGGAAGAGGAGGATGAAGACATTGAGCTGCTCGACTGCTCGTAATGGCAGACGAGAGGGAGAGACCGAGAGAGACGAAGACGAAGCAGCTTATGGGTGCGTGCAGCGAGAGGCAAAAGGAAGACTAAAAAAATCAGTCACGGGCGCGGTAAGACAGGTCATGGAGGTCGGGATTAGGAGCCTGTTCGGCTGGTCCGATGAACAGTGCTCGGCTGGCTTCTTTCGGCTTATTTCCTCTTATACAATACTATTCATTCTACCAGCCGAGCACTATTCATTCTACCAGCCGAACAGGCTCTAGGATTCAATCCGAGCGCTGCAAAATTCATTCCGACGCGGCTCAAGCGGGACTTGGGAAAAGAGAGCGCGGGATGCTGCAGTTGACCAGCGCGAATCTTTGCGCTTTCTAGACCGAGCGATAGCATGTGCGGTCGCATGCCGTTTTGGAGAAACCGAGTTGGCAACTGGCGCCAGGCCAGGGCAACTCGGGCGTAGACCCCCTTCGCCAGCGGGAAGCCAGCCCCTTCGGCCGGGGCACACGCGAGGTACATCCCCCCTGGAGAAAGAGGCAAGTCGATTTCCCCCCATCCCCTCAAATATGCATAAAAAATATTGCATGCTTGCAGGGCTTTGATCCCTGCATCTTTATAGTTTGCAAAGTTGTTGAACAACCAACTAAGCTTTGCAATTAATCGTGATTTTATTGCCCGCGGAGAGTTGCACTTATTTTCTATTGCATCAAGCACTAAAAAACTTTCAGCCGTGCCTAGTAATTTCTGGTGCGCTCTAGCACATCAAGGTTTAGCATATCTATTTCTCAAGCAATTGTTATATGCATGCTCCTATCAGCACCAACTTTTGGTCATTGCAAGATCATATAAGTTTAATGCTTTCCTCCATGAAAATATTATCACTCACTGCAAGAAATTGACCTTCGATCAGTGTTATACACGTGCAATTTAATTGCCTTTACTTGTGCATGTTTCTTGCGCCTTTCAAAAAAAAAAACTCGGCTAACATTGCAGGCTCATTCGGCTTTTATGACCATCAAAATGATTATCTACCGCTCACTGTTTTGCTCTGATTGGAGCAAACAACAATTCCAGTATATGATTGCTCGGTCTCATCCAGGAACAAAAAGCAGCATATTAAGAGCAGCGATATTGTTTTGCTACTTATCTCTGCTAATTTACTTTGTCCTTTATTTATATGCCTCTGCTTAATATACATGCTTTCAACTAGCCAGGCCATGGGGGCTTACGCTACCAATTTTCTCTTTCTTTTTCCTTCTCAAATATATTAGCATGTGCTCTAGATAGTTATCTTGTAGGCACTTCAACACTGATAGCGCTGGGGCTGCATAGTTGCTGGACCGACTTGAGTTCAGTACATCATCACAAACTGATTTGTTCAGGCACTACGTTACTTAATTATTTTTTCTCAGGAATGTTAACAGTCTAACCAAAGTTCACTAATGTATATATCTTCTGTCGTTGGCTTGTTGCACTCTAGCTGCTAGCTGTTTTCATCTTGATATCATAAGCCGATCGGCTTTGTTAAACCGCCCAATTTACTTGATTAAAAAAAAGGGGCCATACTAACCTGGGTATGGTTACAACTGGTCATGCATTTCATTCTAAATTGAATGTTCAGAGCATTTCCCAGTGCTTTGGTAACACACACACAAGAGCGATGCAATATCGATTCTTCCATTATCTTACTCTCTTTTTTGCAGGATGTATCCTTTGATTACTTGTTTTATTTTCTTTCTATCTATCCTATCTTGTCATCATGAATAGTGACTCAAATTAGAATCATTGAAGATAGTAACATTATCTCAGTTCGCTGCTTTTGTCTAACCCATTAGCTAGCCTGTCTTGCAATTCTTGTTAAGATCTAGTAGCAGCAACATGATTTTTGTGTCGGGTTGTGTTCTTGCATGTTGTGCGAGTTGTTTTGCAGGTAGCTGCTCACAGGTTTTAGTGTTGTGGCAGACCAAAACATGGCCATATTTTAAGATGGCGGGAGTACAAAACTCTCTTCTCACCAACTTTGAGTTGATGATTAGGTGTACTGACCCTCAGGTATGACTTTACCACCAAGTAGCTTGCTCAATCAAACTATTTGAGCGCATAGCTGTATCTAATGTCTTATCACAATACTTCCTCACTTTTAAGTTGATAACCAAGACATGGCTGTCACGGTAAAATATTTTTTTGTCATGCACAGTATGCATCATGGTGATTTACTTTTGCTAAGTATAATTCATATGCTCCTGCTTTACGCACATACATCCATTCAGCAAGACCTTGGGAGCTTGTTCTGCCAATTGCATTAATTTTTCTTCTTCCTTATATGGAAACAGTTCAGAGCATGCTCTAATATCTGCACATGGCTTCTGTGATGCCCATTGTTTTTAATCTATCAAGGTCCTCAACTAACTTGTTTGCAGGATGTATCCTTTAATCACTTATTTTACAACATCTTTACTTTACTGCATCTTTTCTTTCTGCCACATCTAATTCTAGATCATTGATGTCGAGTCAAATTAAACTTGGTTGAAGATAACAGCTCAATTTCAGTTTGCTCTTTACTCAGTTTTTCTGTCACGCTGCTGGGAAAAACCACATGTGACACATGCTGCACTACCCGTGTGATAACAAGTTTTGCAGATTGATTGGCTTTCTACATTCATCGAAGTATTGATGATATAATGGTTCAGTACCACCATTCAAATATCATGCTAAAGTCAAGAATTCAGAGACGATCTTCGCATTCCCTATTGAACTCGGCAATTCATTATTAGTCGTGAATTAAAAATGGTTATTGCTTCGGATTGGGATCCCTTATTCTCTTTGGCATTCATCTCTTGGGGATAATTGGTTATCATCAGTCTCAGATGACTCTTTGCCATTATGGCTCCTCACACACCTATTGAATATGACTTCATCATTCATTGATGATCAAGACAAGAAATTGGAAACTTATGATTGGCCTTCGCCGACAGTCGAGCTAAAAAGGCTTGTTTCTCTTTCGGGTGTCTTGGGTTCCACAACCGTGCATCGCACCAAGGTACAATCCACGCTTTGCATGACTTTTGATAGCTATGTTATGACAAAACAGGTTTCAACTCTTACAAACAAGGACTTTACCCTTCGGGTAAGATAACTCAAGCCATCCACTTTGTGTTTTGCACCATTCTTGCACCAAAAATTTTATTCATAGTGCATTGCTATCTCGTACGACAATTGCTGACCCTTCGCATGAATGTTGAAGGATTACTTTCTACATTCTATCACCACCACCCTTCGTTTGAAAATCTAAGGACACCTTCGCAGATGATATCACTCTTTTCGAGTACCTTTCACCATTGTTAGGTTATATCTCTTTGATTTAAGAACCATCATTGCATCATATTATTAAACTAATCTTTTCGGTTGAAAGTTGCTACTTGTCGAATGCAATCCTTTAATTCTGAGTTTTCTACCTCAAAAGAAAGAGGAAGTGAAAAGAGAGAAAAGCACTAATTGTGCAGTATCTCAAATACTTGTGCCAAGGCACTTGCTGCTAAACTTTGTTGGGCTTCATTTGAACTATAATTTTGACTCTTTCATTGGTCGCCGAGGAGGCATTTTCTATGTGCATATTTTCCATTTTCTATATACTTGTGCATACTTTTTGCTAACTTGCAGGTTCATTCAATCTCGGTAAGTATCTCTTTAGTTCCACAAACCAACCCTTTGCTAGAAATACTTATGTGCATTTTTGGATTAGTCGCATCATGCCTTAGCTATGTACTTTTTTGTGAACTTTACTTTCATGCAACACCTACTCAATCTATGTCCAATCTAACCCCTTCACTATGAAGGAAATCAATTCTTCTCTTGCAGGCTAATTCTCCTCCGCAAAGGTAACAAATTCTAACATGTTTACCCTTCGCTTTCAAATTCATAGTGCATTCTTGTTTCAAATGTGCTTTGCATCTACCTGATGGACCAAGATCCATGGGAGTCCTTATGGGCTGTAGGCCCGCTAGGAAATTGGGCCGGCAACTCTGACAGATACAAGGAAGAGGCGTACAGCTTAAGAAAACTAGTCGGCTACTAAAAAACAACCCGGCCTACTCATGTTAGGACTCTATGTTTAGTATCCGACTAGGAGTTTGTATTTCTTTTCTTGTAGACCCTGTCTCCCGAGTATATAAGGTGAGGCAGGGACCCCTTGTAAAATCATAACCATCAATACGAAGCGATCCACCATACAGGACGTAGGGTATTATGCTCTCTACTCGAGGCGGCCTGAACCTGTCTAAATCGTCTCGTGTTCACCATCGTGCTTCTGGTTCCGGTGAGGCCCTTACGAACAACTCGACTACTTAGGACCCCCTATAGTAGGCTAGCCGGTATAAAAAACGACAGCTGGCGCGCCAGGTAGGGGCTCTCGTCGAGAATCGTTCAGCAAGCTCGATGGCACCAGTCATCATCAACTGCGACGGCGACATGGCGTTCAAGAAGGGCGCCACCTTCGTCTTCGGCTCCTGGGTCTGCATGGCGGACGGCGCGGGCAACTTCGATCGCGTCCTCAAGTCGCCGACTCCGGAGCAACTCGCCGACAAGCTCGACGAGATCGCGCCCCCGGGTCCGAATTCAACTCGGGCTCGGGAAACCTCAAGTCCCAGTTCGATTCCAACTCGAACTGAGAAGATTCCAATGTGGACTAGGCGGTCCGAGTCGGTTTCTGAACCATTGGCGTGCCAAAATCCAACAATTCAAAAACCCAGAAGAGGAGGAGCTCAGCCACTACTAAGCGCGAGGCCGACACCCCAAGCCAATTTCCCTTTGGACTCGCAGGCACTACCTCCGTTTTTCAGGCGGCATCTTCAAAACAACTCCGATCTCTGGTCAAATTCGACAAACTCCCTCTAAGCGGGAAACAAGTCGGACTCGTCATTACTAAACTCCAGAGGGAAGATTTGTCCATTGGCCTGGACGCAAGCCAAATCTCGGAGCAACACCGCAAGAAGACCTGGACATGTCTCGCATTATCGCGTGCATTGATCCACTCCCGTTTCAACACGGACAACCCCTAGATTCTTCAAGCGGGCGCGGCTCAACTGTCCCAGCCACTTTAAGCACGGGAAGCTACTCACCAGGGCGCCAAGCCATGGTTATCATTGGCCAAGAAGAAGAAATCTCCAATGATGAGCCAACAGTGGAGCACGAAGTTGAAGCTGACCGAGACTGGCGCAGGGAACGCAACGCCACTCGTGCAGAGCGTCGTCGCCGGGCCAATCGCAGACTTCCTCCACAGAACCTCAATGAGAAATTCATACAAGTTGCCGGGCATGACGTCTACACCAACGCTGCAGCCAACATCTTGGCTGTCGCAACAAAGCTTGGATAGATGGCCCAAACTCTGGAGATCCAGAGGATGAAGACAATGCTCGAGACAGCGGCTATCCAGCACGATGTGGTCAACCCTGCCAAGACCATCACCAAGTCCAAAGCATCAAGCCGTCAGGCAAGCAACTTACCTACTGAAGGCGGCAACCGCGACAATCAGTCCCATCACCCAAGCAGAGCCCGTCAAGAACCCGGCAATGAGGGAGGCATGGTAGTCGGCGCTGGAGGTAGAAACCACGGCGCCGGGCCTAGCCACCACGTTGCTCAACAGAGTCACAATGGCGGATGGGATGGCAACAGGGACAGATGACAAGGATCTGCGACACCAGCTGCAGAGCAAGGATGCACGCACCGACATCTATGCACGAGTTCGCGACTGGGAAGAAGAAGAGCACAAGCGGCGCCAAGAGTATGACCAGATCTACGGGCCTCCAGGCCGAGGCTATCACAACCTTGGCAAGCACGAAGGGTTCCAGACCTTCTCAGACCGCATCCGCGCCACTTCCTGGCCTGAGAAATTCAAGCCGGCCCATATCGAAAGATATGACGGAAAGCATGATCTTGAGCAGTGGCTCCGCATCTACTACTCGGCGATCAAGGCGGCACGGGGTAACACCGACACCATGTGCACATACTTCCCAGTAGTTCTCGAGCAAGCTCCACTTACTTGGTTGGTAAGGCGTTCATCAACAACTTCCAAGGTTCATGGCAGAAGTCGGGTACTCGCTTTGACCTAGCCCAGTGCAAACAGGGCCAAAACGAGTACCTCCGAAGCTACAACCACCGGTTCTGGGGGGAGCGTTCAACATGTGCCGGCCTCTCTGACCAAGACATCATTGACTACTTACACAGCGGTCTCACTGATCCCACGTTGCACCTTAACTTCGGGAGAAACATGCCAAAGACGCTTGAAGCCATGCAGGAACTCATCGATCGTTGGGCCGACGCCGAGGACCTGCAGCGTGAAAGGTTCAACCGAAACAGGGCGGGGGGCGATTGCAACAACAACAACGATCGCAACAAGGGCAAGCAAGTTGAGAACAGTGGCAAGCGCGACTTCAACGACAAGAAACGCAAGCCCGAAGATTCGGTCGACATCGCTGAGAAAGGTCCTTCTCGCAAAAGTTTTGAGAAACTACTCGACAAGCAATGCCCTTTTCACCCAAAGGACAAGCACTCCAGTAGGGATTGCATTGGACTCAGGAAAGCTTTCAGCACCGGAGGTGGCCCCAAGCCCTACGAACCCGACAACAACGGAGGCAAGGGTGACAAAGACACTGGTTACCAACAAGCTGACAAGGTTGTCAATGTCATCTTTGGCGGGATTGCTCAGACAGACTCGAAGCGCAAGCAAAAGCTGATCCATCGCGAGATTGGATGCATCGAGCCTACCATCCCCACCTTCCTGAAGTAGTCAGAGGTGCCGATCAGCTTCTCTCGTGATGACCAATGGACCAACATCAAGAACCCAGGAAGGTACCCTCTGGTACTAGACTCAGTAGTGGCAGGCGCACGACTCACGAGGACACTGATCGACGGCAGAAGTGGACTCAACATCCTATTCGCCAAGACACTGAAAAGGATGGGCTTGGACATCACCAATTTGCTCAGACCCGCTGATTCACCCTTCTATGGCATCGTCCCAGACAACGCTACCATACCACTTGGCCAGATATCACTTCTAGTTACATTTGGTACCGAGGCTAAATACAGGACCAAGTACATCACATTCGAGGTCGCCGACTTTGAGTCTTCATACCACGCGATCCTGGGAAGACCTGCTCTGGTGAAATTCATGGCGGTTCCATAGTACATCTACCTCGTCTTGAAGATGCCAGGCCCTAAAGGTATCATATCCCTAAAGGGCGACCTGAAGACCTCCTACGATTGTGACACCGAGACAGTGATGATTGCCGCAAGCATGCAGCAACCGAGCCAGGCAGCAATTGTAGCAGCTATGGCGGAACAACTCGGCGAGGCTGAGTTGGACATCCCAACAAAAAAGCCAGCCGTGTCAACCATGAAGCCCTCCCAGAAAGTACCAATCAAGGCAATCGACCTAGGGACGGGCGACCCCTCCAAGATGGTGCTGATCGGCACTGACCTGCCTACCAAATAGGAAAGCGCGCTCACCAGCTTCTTACGGGACAACCGCGACATCTTCGCATGAAAGCCATCTGACATGCCGGGAGTCCCAAGGGAATTGGCTGAGCACAATCTCAATGTTGATCCAGCCACCAAACCAAAGAAACAACGCTTACGACGCTTCGTCCAAGACAAGAAAGAAGCCATCCGATCGGAGTTGGCCAAACTACTAGCAGCCGGGTTCATTAAAGAGGTGTTCCACCCTGACTGGCTCGCTAATCCTGTCCTGGTGGGAAAGAAGAACAACAACGAGTGGAGGATGTGTGTCGACTACACTGACTTGAACAAGCACTGCCCAAAGGATCCTTTCGAGCTACCACGCATTGATCAAGTGGTGGACTCCACAGCCGGCTGCTCTCTGCTTTGCTTCCTCGATTGCTACTCTGGCTATCATCAGATAAACCTGCATGAAGACGACCAGATCAAGACGGCATTCATCACTCCGTTTGGTGCCTACTGCTACACCACAATGCCTTTTGGACTCAAGAACGCGGGGGCAACATACCAGCGTGCGATTCAGAGTTGTTTGAAGGCTCAGATTGGCGCAATGTTGAAGCCTACATTGATGACGTCGTCGTGAAGACAAAGAACCCAGACAGCCTCATTGATGACTTGTCCGAGACCTTTGCACATCTCAAGGAATTCCAATGGAAGCTCAACCCTACAAAGTGTGTGTTTGGCGTTCCCGCAGGAAAACTGCTGAGCTTCATAGTCAGCCACCGGGGAATCGAGACTAATCCCAAGAAGATCATTGCCATCACATCCATGGCGCCTCCTAAATCCCTCAAGGATGTCCAGAAGCTAACTGGATGCATGGTGGCCCTCAACAGTTTCATCTCAAGACTGGACGACAGAGGATTACCTTTCTTCAAGCTCCTCAAAAAGCAAGACAAATTCGTATAGACTGCAGAGGCTGATGCGGCGTTTGAAGACCTCAAGAAATTCCTCCAAACACCACCAGTACTTACTGCACTAGCTGATCAGGAATGACTGCTCCTCTACATTGCAGCCACAACTCACGTAGTGAGCACTGCCATTGTAGTTGAGCGGGAGGAACCCGGCCATGTATTTAAGGTACAGCGGCCAGTCTACTTCATCAGCGAGGTACTTACAGAATCAAAAGTATGCTACCCCCAGGTCGAGAAGCTACTATACGCTGTCTTGATCACATCTCGCAAGCTGCGCCACTGCTTCGACACTCACCGGGTTGTTGTAGTCACCTCCTTTCCAATCGGCGACATCCTCCACAATCAGGACGCGACAGGGCGAATTTCCAAATAGGCGGTCGAGCTGGGCTCTCATGCCATCAACTTCATCCCACGTGCTGCTATCAAGTCACAAGCCCTGGTGGATTTCGTTGTTGAGTGGACAGAGATACAACAAGCGGTGCCAGAAGAACCACTCGAGCATTGGATCATGTACTTTGACGGGTCAATGAAGCTTGAAGGAGCCGGCGCGGGAGTATTATTCATATCTCTGAAAGGCGATCAACTCAAGTACGTGCTCCAAATCCTCTGAAAGCCACCAACAATGAAGCCGAGTACGAAGCTCTACTGCACGGGCTGCGCCTGGCTGCTTCCCTTGGCATCAAGCATATGGTGGTCTACGGCGACTCCTCGGTGGTCATCAACCAGGTCAACAAAGATTGGGACTGCACCAAGGAGAATATGGATGCATACTGCATGGAGGTCCGCAAACTCGAGAAGCACTTCCATGGACTCGAATTTCATCACGTCCTTAGGGACAACAACATGGCTGCTGATGCACTTTCCAAGCTTGGTTCCCACCGAGCGCAAGTACCGGGCGGCGTTTTCGTCCATGAGCTGTTACAACCATCCATCAGGGAGCAGGAAGTACAGTCGACTACAACACCCCCTCATCAGCAAGTCATGGTGATTACATCCGAGTGGACAAATCCCTTCATCGAGTACATCCTACATTAGAAAGAGCCCGAAGATAAGGTGGAAGCTGAGCAAGTCATCAGGCGAAGCAAGCACTACGTAGTAGTCGGCTCCACCCTCTTTCGATGAGGCGCATCCTCTGGAGTCTTGATGAAATGCGTCCCTCCAGAAGTCGGACGGGTGATCCTTGAAACAATTCACGGTGGAATCTGTGGCAACCACGCCGCCCACCGCACGATCATTGGCAAGGCTTTTCGGTCCGGGTACTATTGGCCATCCACCGTGGCCTATGCAGAGGAAATGGTGAAGACTTGCCAGGGCTGCCAATTCTTTGCTAGACAAGCTCACGTCCCCACAACCGTCCTCAACACCATACCACCCTCTTGGCCCTTTGCATGCTGGGGGCTTGATATGGTTGGACCGCTCAAGACTGCGCCAGGGGGATTCCGGTATCTCTACGTGGCGATTGACAAGTTCACAAAGTGGACTGAAGTCAAGCCGCTAGTCAATGCTACAGCGTCAAAGGCGGCCGAGTTCATCCTGGACATTGCTCACCGCGTCGGCGTCTCGAATCGCATTATCACTGATCTTGGCTCTGAATTCACAGGGAGCGAGTTCTTTGGCTTTTGCGACAACCGGGGAATTGAAGTTCGCTATGCATCGATGGCGCACCCACGTGCCAATGGATAAGTTGAGAGAGCTAACGGCCTCATACTCCAAGGACTCAAGCCATGGCTCTATGAACCACTCAAAAAGTACGGCGGCAAGTGGTTGCAAGAGTTGCCAGCCGTGGTATGGGGGCTTAGAACTCAACCTAGCCGCGCGACGGGGCAATCACCCTTCTTCCTGGTCTACGGCTCCGAAGCAGTACTCCTGTGGACATCGAGTACAACGCTCTAAGAATTCAAAACTACTCGGAGGAAGCAGCAGAGCAGAGTAGAACAGAAGATGTGGACATGCTAGAAGAAGCGAGGCTAGCTGCATTGATCAGGACAACCAAGTACCAGCAAGAGCTCAGGAGGTATCACGACCAAAACGTCCAAGCAAGGTCGTTTAACATCAGCGATCTCGTCCTCCGGAGAATTCAGAGTATAAAGGATCAACACAAGCTATCTTCACGTTGGGAAGGCCCCTTCATAGTATCAAGGGTCATCGGCTCGGGTACTTATCAGCTACAGCGGGAAGACAGAACAGAAGTGCCCAATGCTTGGAACATTGAGCACTTGCAGCGTTTTTACCCTTAAAATGTTTTTAGGAGTTGTTAAGAGTCAATAAAAGTCAGTTCTTTCAATGTACTGATGTTGGCTTTTTAGCCAAACGATAATAAAGTGTCTATATTCCATTGTTATCACACTTGGAATTTTGATACATGTATCATGATACGCTTGCTCGCCAAGTAACGCATATACGAAAAAGTTTTGGATCATGCCGGGTTGTTTAAAAACAATCCAGATAGGCTACATTCAAACACAAGCCATCTACTTTCTGTTTCCACACAGAAGGATCGGGCAAACCAAAATACAGATAACAAGTACTGTTGTTAACAAAACATTAGTATTTACATCTAAAAAGTTCATTACAAAAGGACTCTTTTAAAGTACAAAAGAACCTAGAACTTCAAGCGGGAAACTATTTTCTCTGATGTGTCCTTCTCCTCTTCCATATAAGCATTGAACATGTCCCGAGTACATGAAGGGTTAATTCTACCTTGAGTAATGCTCAACTGTTGGGCAGGAAACCATGACCGGACTACGCCGAGTACTTGCCTGGTGCAAGACTGGGCTATTCGTTGGCAGTACGCTCGCACTTGCCCAGGAGTTGCTCGAAGACGATCAATGAGGGGAGGAGCAGGAACACCAGTGGGTACCTTGGCATACACATCGACCAGCGGAGTAGCAGCCTCTTTGAAGGACTCAAGCTCCGCACCACGACGGTTGACTTCCACGTGGAGAGCTTGGATCTCATCCTCCTGGTTCCAGAACTTAGTCATGTCATGAATGAGCTGTGCATCAGCGTCCTCGCGCATTTTCTTCTCCTTAGCAAGCTCCGCCATGCAGTCCCGCTCCCGCTGCTCGTCCTGGTTCACGCGTTCTTGTTACCAATAGAAGAGGTTCTTCATATCGGTTGCTTCCACTACAAGCGCTTCAATCCTCCTCTCTTTCTCTACACATACAATCATGTTTTTTATACATTATATGATTTGTGCTAACCATGGAGAAAGGAGGTCGGCAACATACCTGCAAGTTTTTGCCTCATCGACTTGTTCTTCTCGACAACTTCGTCGCGCAAGTCCTGGTACGAGTTGATCTTCTTGAACGCTTCATCCAGCTCAAGGCGAAGCTTGGCCCACTCTTCTTCCCAAGATAAGCGACCTTGTGCCAAGTCTTTTTCTGCTCTCTCTACTCGTGTAAAACACGTGCTGGCCCTGCGGAGCATCTCCGAATTCTGGTGCGAGCGGTGCAAAATGCTCTATTTCCAAAACAAGGCAGCAGAGTTGTCAGCAAAACATCCAGGGGAGATAAGTATTATTACAGTATTGATTTACTTTATACTAACCTCTGTGAGCTTGGACAGTTGTTTCTGTAGCTTGGCATCCGTCTCAAGGAAGGCATTATCATCATCTGGTCTCGCGCCCGGTGTTCCAGTGTAGATCTGGAATGGTTCAGGCGATGACGCTTGGGCTTTCTTCTTCTTCCAGACTATCTCTTCAATGGCAGCTGCTTTGACAAGACCTGCGGTGGCATTGAGTTCCTCTACACGCAGATCAGCCATCCGGGTACTTTCTGCAGATTTGGGCCACGTGCCCTGAGCAGAAGTACCCGGAGCGGCTTGCTCTGGTACTTGGGAAGACGACGAAGCACTGGCCCTTGTCTCTCGTGGTTGTGGCTATGGAGATACCTGGGGGCTCGGCTCCTGCTCCACCCTTGCCTCCTTGGTTTGATCATCCTCGGACAGATTGACCTCTGGGATCGATGGCGACTGGGCAGGCTGAGGAGTGGGCGGCCGGCTATACAAGATTCAAGAAACAATATTATCACTCTACTGCTCTTAGTGGATGAATATTTTTGCAATGATTGACAGGACATATTGCTTACCTGGTGAAATCCATATCAAACTCTGGCTCGTCCAGGTCAAAGGTGATTCCTCTAGACGGGATGTCTTGAGGCTCGTGCATTTCTTCCTAGCGAATGGGTTCTTTCTCCTGTGTTTGCTGAATAAAAGAACTAGGATCAGGAAAAAGAACTCAGAGCAAGTCAAAATGAAGGGTTTCAAATACAATTCAACATACCTTGGGTGGGGACGACTGCAGTGGAACTCCTACTGGTATCTCTGCGTCCATCTCCGTCTCCGTAACAAGATCTTCCACTTCGGGCAGGCCAGCGCTGACTGGTCTCTCTGTGGAGGATACAAGCTTCTTCCGCACATCCCGCCTTTTCTTGGGAATCTGGGGGCTCGGCGCGTCATCGGACATAGGTCTCTTCAAGCCTGACCCTCCCTGACCAAGAGTTTTCGGACGAGGCTGTGGCGGCGTATCTTCATCTAACGAAGAGCCATCTTCCAACACCTCCTCGCCGACAACTGGTTCTGCTTGTTTCTTTCCCTTGCCAGAACCACCAGTGGATTGCGGGGGCGGCGAGGAAAGGGGCTGCTTAGGTAGGCCAGTTTGGCTTTCTTCTACTGTAGGAGATGCAGAGGCAAACCTTGTGCGCAGATGCTGCAATTGGGCGTTAGGAAACGTATCAGATCATGTTCAGAAAGAAGGTGGATATCAAGGAAATTGTATTTGGGTTGATTTCGAACTTATTGCTGGTGGCAGACAACTTGCCGAGTACTCGGGTACCCAGCATGGCAACTCCTGTGCTTCCATGAATAATGCCTGGATGCGGACGGCCACCTCATCGGATTACAGGTCGACGGTGGAGACCCTGGTCGGAACATTGGGGCCAGTGTAGTTGTAGCCAGCGTGCGCCCGCTTTTGGCAGGGTTGTACGCGTCGGCACAGGAACGAGCTGGTGACCCCAATGGCTGTCAGGCCCTTCTCCTTCAGGTCAGAGTTCATCTTTAACAACCCGGCGAGTCCTGCAACTTCATCCTCGATGAGTGCTTCATTCCAATTGCTTTGTGGCTGGGGCAGGTGGCCAGAATGCTTGGTCAGACTTGGGGGCTGGTTCTCTATGTAGAACCACTTGTCCGCCCAGTCCTTGATTGAATCATTCATCTTGAAGTCAAAATAGACATTCTTCATTCCTTGACGAAGCTGGATTCCTGCGCCGCCAATCACCTTCTCCTGGCTTGATTCGATGCGAAAAAGAAGCCGAAAAAGATTGAAGTGGGGGTCGATTCCAAGGAAGGCTTCGCAAAGGTGGATGAAGAGGGATATTTGGAGAATGGAGTTAGGGTTGAGATGAACCAACTCTAACTTGTAGAAGGCGAAAAGGCCACGGAGAAAATTATGAGCGGGAAGGGCAAATCCACGCTCATAGAAGGAGGAGAAGACAACAATTTCATGGACTTCATCAAATGGCCACGGTTTCCCTACATCCGTGTGCCAGCAAGAAATAGATTTATCGAGGAGATAACCTTGATTCACGAGTTCTTGTACCAGCTCATATGTGGCTTTGGACGGCTTCCAGACGAGCGCAGGTGCTGGAGCAGTCTTGAACACCGGCATCCCGGTAAAAGGGATCTTGGACGCTTTCTTGCTCGCCGCCAGCTTACTCGCTGTGGACTTGCTTCCCGCAGGCTTGTTGGTTGCCGGTTTCCTACCCATCTTGCCAGCCGAGGTCTTTGGAAAGAGGATCTTGAGCGGGGCTAGAGTGGATTGGAGGGCGCGCGCGAGTATGGAAGATTGGAGATTTGTGAACGGCGGTTGAAATAGATGTGAATGTGAAGCGGTTTTCCTCTGTTTTTATTAACCGAGCGGTAACCCTAAGCGTATTCTATGAAAGTCGTTTTTACTAAATACGCCAACACTTGTGTATTTGCGGTTTTCCTAACATACTCGGGGGCTGATGCTTAATAGGATTATTTTTTCTAATAAAAAAATATACTTATTTCTGCAAAAGTCTTTAAGCTTATTGTCATCTGACTTAAGCTTGGGGGCTGGGCTGGGGGGGAATAGTATATTTCTTTTGAAAGGTTTTTCATTAAAGACCCTGAAATTGTTTTTAATCCTTGAAAATATTTCTAGGCTCGGGGGCTAGACCCATAATGGGTCCATCTTTTTTCAAAAGCTAGACACCATTATAGTAAATGGGGAAGTTTTTGCATCATCTTTGATTTAAAAATCAAAGCCCGGGGGCTAATTGCAAAAGAAGTCGGCAAGGAGCATATCATCTTTACTTCTGAAGGTTTTCAACAAAGAATCAGGATGACGAGAAAACAACTCGGCTGATGCTAAAATTGTTGAGAAACAACTCGGCAGGCATGAAGACATGAAGACGCTCGGGGGCTTGATGGACCAAGATCCATGGAAGTCCTTATGGGCTGTAGTCCCGCTAGGAAATTGGGCCAGTAACTCTGACAGATACAAGGAAGAGGCGTACAGCTTAGGGAAACTAGTCAGCTACTAGGAAACAACCCGGCCTACTCATGTTAGGACTCTATGTTTAGTATCCGACTAGGAGTTTGTATTTCTTTCCTTGTAGACCCTGTCTCTCGAGTATATAAGGTGAGGCAGGGACCCCTTGTAAAATCATAACCATCAATATGAAGCAATCCACCATACTTGACGTAGGGTATTACGCTCTCTACTCGAGGCGGCTTGAACCTGTCTAAATCATCTCATGTTCACCATCGTGCTTCTGGTTCCGGCCAGGCCCTTACGAACAACTCGACTACTTAAGGACCCCTATAGTAGGCTAGCTGGTATAAAAAACCGACACTACCCTCGCTTATAAACTAAAGACATCACTGCCATGAATCATATTTTTTCCATGTTTGTACACTTCCTCATATATTCATGTTACAGTATTGTTGGCTATACCTTTCAAGATTTGTAAGAAAAAGAGATACATTGTCGTTTCACGGTAGTGTTGAACGGACATGTCCCTTAACTAGGCACATATATTTATCGACACTGATTAATCATTTATTAAGAAACATAGGTCAACAAGGCCTTCGCTATAAGTGACCTTGATTAACCTAAGCATGGCTAAACAAATAAACTCTATTTTCGCACCAAAATAAGGCCAAGACTATATGAAACTAAGTCTTCGCATAAAAACAAGAGCGAATGTCTCCTTGTTGCTCCCTTATTAACCAAAGTTGCTCTACTTATTTCATCAATTGTATTTACTCACATCTATTTATGTTTCATTTTTTTAAAGACTTACCATTCATAATTTCATATTCATTCCAATGCTTTACTTGCCTACATTGCCTGAATATGTAAGTCATAAATCTTCGCCCTTTTTCAGGATAATGCCTATGGGCAATGGATTTTTACCCTTCGTATCCAATCATCATTGGAGTTATTGGTGAATATATGGATTCTCGTTCACCACTAGCTTATGTGGAATATGATACATGGCTTCTCCATACTATTATATCCTTCAAGCCATTGATCTTCGCCAAGTATGGCTTCTCGACAAATTATTGGTTATTGGCACTACTGATTCAAGTACGATCATTGGAATTCTCTTCTTGGG
This sequence comes from Alloteropsis semialata, assembly GCA_004135705.1. Lineage (NCBI taxonomy): Eukaryota > Viridiplantae > Streptophyta > Magnoliopsida > Poales > Poaceae > Alloteropsis > Alloteropsis semialata. Next base: position 38,154,321 of record CM014273.1, read on the forward strand.
GTTCAACTAGACCAAGGGATTCTCACAAATGATGCAATTGGCTTATGATGTAACCCTTCGCATCATTCCACATGAAAAATCATTCATGCATCGAGAGCATTCATCCATCATTCATGCATAAAAAATATTGCATTCATTGCACCATTGGACGAGCTAAGGCTCGCACCAAGGCTAAGGGGAAAAGCCTTTAGATGTAAAGAGATGAGCTAAGACTCACAGAGCAAAGTCTCAATCACTAAAGAAAATAAAAACTTGGACATGAAAAAGTTCCAAGTCAAAAAGGCTCGTGTGGCCTTTACGGAAAATAAAAACTTGGACACGAGAAAGTTCCAAGTCAAAAAGGCTCGTGTGGCCTTCGCTGAAAATAAAAACTTGGACATAAGAATTCCAAGTCAAAAAGGCTCGTGTGGCCTCCGTTAAATAAAAGTCGGGTAACAACCCGCAAAAGAAAGCTTGTATCTATCATGCTTTATATTAGACTGATGCAAAACAATATAATCCTTATGCAAACAAACCTATGCAAGGAAAGAAAAATGACCTTTGCAGGACAAACACGCTAAGGTTCTCTTTGGCTCAAAGAAAAGCTTGATGACTTGAAAGTCGCTAGGGGCTTCGCAAGGGGCTTCGCCACAGACATCGGCATCCCATTTCACCTCTACCTTCCAGTCTGACTCGAGAGGCTTTCGACAAGATCGACTCGCTAGGAGGCTTCGTCATCTAATTTGGTTTGTCTTTGACACCAACTTCAGCTCAAAGACCTTTACTATTACATAATGGTTCCGAGTAGTACACTTTTTTATTGGCAAATATTTACTTGTTAGTAGTAATTCAATCTCACTGAAATTTAAGATTAAAGCTAATTCTTTCACTAGATGATTCTTGCTCTTTGGATGCAGGTTGGTATCCTTTGAATAATATTTATATCAGCTTAAAGATTTAGTAATATTTTTAATGTTTCCACTAACCCTTCTATTCGAAGGATAACAACTATGTTTTGTAGGTTGCTCATACTTCACCGAAGGTAAGGAATTACTTTGTCCATACACAATTACCTCATGCATTTCAATTGCAAACATGTCTTTCCTTAGCGTCAAAGTGTTTTCAGTACATAGCACTTTTCACAATACATACGCTGAGACACGGACACTCTAAATCATGTTATGATAGCATAAAATTGTGGAGAGATCGGAATCCCAAAAATTTAGTTGGGAAGCAGGGATCATTGATTTAAACCTGTTTTCCATCTGTGTCAAAAAAAAGTGAAAAAGAAAGAAAAAAAATAATGGCTACCGGACGTCCCTCCCTTTGCTGATTTTCAGGGCAAGGACACCCTTCGCTTAGCTTTTTCGCAGGCAAGCGCGCACCCCCTTCGCGCACTGAAACAAAAGGCCGGATGGAGCGAGGACCCCTTCGTGACGATCCTGCCCCAAACACGTGCGAGCCGAAAGACCAGGCGCAGCATCGCCTTCCCCTTTTGCTACGCTCACACACGCACGCACACTCACTCCTATGAATACACGCACGCAAACCCTACCTATGAGCACCTTCGAGAGACTGGACCGGCTGTTCCGATCTTGAGATTGACGAAGTCACCACAGGCGCCTCGCTATCGACGGGCACATCGCTTACCACTGAAAGAAAAGCACCGGTTAAATCCTAGAATAAATCCAGGAAAATATGACACCCGTGCCGAGTCAGAGACTTGAAGCCAGATGGACAGGTTCCACCACAAGAAATCAAACCAACTAAACTACGCTTGTTCCACCCTCTTTGCTACCTCATGCAGCAAAGCGAGGCGAGATTACAGGCACCGAGGCGACATCACAGGCACTGCATGGCACCTCTTCTCCGAGAGTGCTCCGGCACGGAGCCAAGCGAGAATGCCCTTTCGCTGGACAAAAAGCAGACGCTAGACAAGAAGCTCAATGAAGGCCCCCTTAGCGAGCGAGACCGAAGCCCCCCTTCTCTCCTCACATGGTGAGGGGCCCAGACCGAGAAGAGAGGCAGCGCTCGAATACAGGCAAGAAGCATGGGAATTGGTAAGCCATTTTTATTACACGAGACTACTGGCAGGACCTAAGGCAAGTCAGTCCTTTCTCTTTCTCTTTCTCTTTTTTTTTCTTTTCTCCCAAATATGAAAAAAAATACATGTTGCAGCTAGGATTTGTACCCAGACCGTCTTACATCAATGGGCTGCGCTAACCATCATTGATGCTCATTTTTTATGCTACTAGCTGATAATTATCTTAAACTCCCTCTGAAAGCGAGCAAAAAAATGCATAATTCTGCACCTTTTTATTTTAATTACTTGAACTATTTGTGGGCTAGCTAAAACACCCTGCAATATCTCTGACAATGGTTCCGCCAAAAACTAGTGGCTGTTGGGATCGATTAAAATTGATTATACTGCTTTTTCTTGGGACATACACAAAGTAAATAAAATAGAATTCTCCATATTATAGCATCATCCTTGCATAAGTACACTTGTTCTCAAGTGACTAACTTTTGCAGGAATAATCAAATCAAATGTGTTCTTATGTATACAAAGAACACTAGCACAGATTATTTGCCATCTACTCTGGCTCAAGGGACTCCCCTGTCAAGAATGGTGCCGACATCACCTTCGCCATCTACTCCGGCTCGAAAGGCTTCGCCGTCAAACAATGGCATCGACATTGTCTTCGCCATCTACATTGGCTTAGGGGCTTTGCCATCGAAAATTGTGACAACCACGACAATGCCCTTGCCATCTACATCGGCTTAGGGGCTTCACCATCAATCTCGACAGAGCCTTCGTCTTCTACATCGGCTTAGGGGCTTCATCGACAAAATCATCCTTGACTTCAACTAGGTTCGCCATCAAGTTCGGCAAAAGAAGGTAATCATTGACCGCAGCTCCTACAACATGTTCGACTACCTCAACTACTTCGACTACGTATGAAGTTCGCCTTCGCCACTCGCTCGTGGACCCCGGCCAAGAGGGGCTATGGAGGGCGTCATGGAGAATCATTCCACCCATAGAGGTCTTGCCCAGTACTCGCAAGCGAAGATATGAAAGCGCCGCACCGGCAATCGACTTCCACTACTTCGACTACACCAACTATGAAGAAGAGCTTTTGGCTTCAAAGCGAAGCCTTGACTTCCACTACTTCGTCTACATCGGTCATGAAGAACGACATTGGCCTACATAGCGAAGCCTAAAAATGAAGCAAAGAGCGAGCTTCAAACATGAGAAGCCTCCATAAATCAAGCCCACGATCTACTACAAGATAGTTTAGATTTATTTCTAGCTAGTTTCATTGTATAGCCGGCTCCGCAAGTTGTACGTGCTCTTTTCTCCATACCCTTTTTTTCCAATGGGTTTTTGGGATGGAGTTTTTAGCGAGGCGTACATGCAGATAAGGCCGTGGGGCACCCCTCACGGCCGAAGTCATAAGTTGTACTGGGTTTTTCCTAAAGTTTCAGTCGCTAGGCCTTGTTGTGCCAGCCAAAACTTAGCGCCTGAGGGGTTACTGTTGGGGGAAAGGCCCAGCCCATGTACATGGCCCAAGGGCCTCTTTGTAATTTTTGGTACCACCAAGGGTTGGGAGGAAAACTTCCTCCCCTCTCCTCTATAAATAGGACCCAAGGGGTCACCAGGAGGGCATCCCTTTTTGCCTCTCCTCACTTTGCTTGCTCTAGTTGCCTTCCTCTCTCGCTCTCTCTCCCCTACTCCTGTTGGGGGATCCAAAATTCCCAACAATAGGTATCCCATCAAAATTAATGAAGCGCCCCAGCCTAAGCAAAGACTAAATGTGTTACAATTATCAGTCCCAGGAGACTGATACACATTTATTCAACAGATAGTTCAGAACCTTACAGCCCCCGAGGGCACCTGATACAAGCTAGGATAACCAAAAGGTTGATAACAATAATGAGCCAAGCTATGAACAGCTCAGGCTCAACAAAGGGATCAGAGCTACGCGCAGCGAAGACATCCTAGGCGGGACCAAACTCCACAGGCAAAGTCGGGTGCGGGCACGACCACCTACTCGGCGTCCTCAACGGCAAAGTCCGGGTCTCCTTCTGAAGCAACAAATACAAGGGTGAGTACAAAAGTACTCAGCAAGTCCAACCACACCCACGGAGGGGTTAACGCAGAAATATGCACAATGTATATCAAGGAATCGGCTAAGGTTTATTTGCGATAAAGCCAAGTTTTACACATGCAATGGTTCGCCAAGGAATATTTTAGCAAAAGCAAGTTTTAGTAACACAACAATAAGTGGGGGTTGATCCACCAAGGATCTGAGTTTTAATGCTACCGGATTTCCCATCCGCCGTAGCTTCCCAGCACAAAGCTGGACATTTCCAAAACCAACACCCTCCAACCCATTCCCCAAAACCTTTGGTATTGTGACCAAGCCATAACTCGCCCATGACCGTGGGCACGGCTATTCGAATAGTTTGGAAACTCTGCAGAGGTGTACACTTTCACCACAAGTAGGGTACCGCAACACAGTCACCTTAGTGCCAGCGCGGATCTTATCGAAGTCATTACCCACCATAGCCAAAGCTGCCTAGCCATCACGAGAACATAACCAAGGGGTTTATGACACCAAGTCGGCAACCATGTCACTAAGACGGCACTTGGTTTTCCCGCTGCACACCTGCCACCAGACAACTAACAGCATGGCTAGTGGGATTTAGACTAAGCCCTTGCACCATACAAGAGTCGAGTGGTTGTACGAGATAACTGGGTTAGGCAAGATGAGACATCACCTCGGTTTAAAACCGAACAAAATGGATATCTCCCAACTTGCTTAACCACAAAGGTACAAGCCTCCAAATGGTATTTCACAAAGAAATACCCATCCATCTTATCCAACACTTTCTTTATTTTCAAAACCCAAAACCCATTTTCTTTACTCAACACTCTCACACTTTTATTCTTTATAAAACAAGTGTAGTCATGATTGATTAAGTAATTGAAACAAGTCCTAAGCGTTCTAGCAGGGGTTATCAACCAAACAGAGCAAATCATATTTAGTGATAACTAGGTCATCAAGGCTTGATCATATCAATCAAGGAGTGGCTATCCAACCGGATTTTCCATAATAAAAACTCATGCAATTTATCAAAGGCCAATAGGTTGTGTTTATAAAACTGGGATAAACATGCATCAAAGGATGGGATTGGACTTGCCATCTTCAAAAGCTTCCGGGAGTTCCTGCTCGCGGTACAAGTCGTCGGGTTCGGGCTCGCGGTACTCTCCTGCGTACTCCAGCTCGTGGTACTACTCCTCCTCGATTATTCCATCGTCTACGGCGCACACAACAAAACACATAAAAAGAAAATAATCAAACCTTTACCGATGAGCTCAGAACAGAAAATGATTAAATAAAATAGAAAGGAGTGGTATATTTGAGTGATTTGTGTATAGCTCGGCTGGAATAGATGAAAGAAAGACGTGTTCGAGTTTGGTGGAATTCCGGAGAAGTTTGGCGCATAAAATGACGAGGTTTAGGGAGGATTAGGGCTTAAATGGGGGTTTAGGACCTCTTTACAAATATTATAAAGGGGTAAGGACCTTTCTGGAAATATTTCTGTATAAGGGAGGGACTTGTTTGCGATATTGGAAAGTATTTGGGTGAAATGGTAGAAGGGTAGGGCTTATTTGGAATTTGCCTAAAGCTTTGGGGCTTTCTTTTGGGGGCCTTTCTAAAGGAATAAGGGCATAGGTATGAAAGGGGACAAGGTGGAGGGGGGTTTCTGGAAAATGGCCACCATCTCTTCCTCCTCCGATCAGAACAGAGGAGGGAGGGGGATCGGGCGCCGGCGGCCCTGGCGGCCTCGGACGCCGGCCATCCCGGCCATGGGAACGGCCGCGGACGAGCGCGTGAGAGAGAGGAGGTCACGGGGAGAACATCCCCCACCTCACCTCGGGCGTTGGCGGCGTAGGGAGGCGGCGCGACGAGGAGGGGGCGGTGCGGGTGAGCGGCAGC
>CM014273.1:38169967-38184125 GCA_004135705.1 Alloteropsis semialata
CCGCAACGTCAGAAGAAACCATCTGCGGATGAGCAGTTCGCTAGGTTCGTAGAAGTCATTCAAAAGTTAAATATACACGTACCATTGCTGGATGCTATGCAGGTACCGACCTATGCTAAGTACTTGAGAGACATTCTCAACAACAAACGTCCACTCCCAAGTACCGAGGTCGTGAAGCTGACTGAGGAGTGCAGTGCGGCCATCCTAAACAAGGTTCCGGAGAAGAAGAAGGACCCAGGATGTCCCACCATCACGTGTACAATTGGGACACAGCATTTTGAGCATGCACTCTGTGATCTGGGGGCAAGTGTTAGTGTCATGCCAAAGGTAGTATTTGACCGCCTTAATTATACTACCTTGTCCCATACTCCCATGAGACTGCAGTTGGCCGATTCCACGGTTCGCTACCCGGAGGGGATAGCCGAAGACATTCCGGTGCGCATCCGGGATTGCTTCGTTCCTGTCGACTTCGTAGTTCTGGACATGGACGTGAGCAACGATTCATCGCTCATCCTTGGGCGACCTTTCCTGAGCACAGCAGACGCTCACATTAATGTGGGTGCTGGAGAAATCCAGCTCAACATTAATGGAAGGAAGGAGAGATTTGAGTTCAGGCCAAAAGTGGAGCAATGCTCCATGATCAAGATCAAGTATGGGAGAAACAGTCAGAACGTCAAGGAAGTGGAGGTAACACCTCCAGAAAAAGACAGCCTGATCAAGTTTATGGAGAAGTTCTGGGAAAAGGATTTCCCTATCCGGTATTACACAAAGCACAACAAGAAGTCTACACGAGGTGCAAAAGCACAGACGAAGAAAACACCGGAGCAAGCTGTCGACCGCCATAAGAAGGTAAAACAGGTATGGCGAGTTAAATCATCTGTATCCTCATCTCCAGGGTCAGATGCTGCTTCATCAAGTTAAATCACATATCGGAGACGTCTTCGCTCGACGACGTAAAATACGAGTCCTGCGCCGACAGGTTCATCGGTGTCAACAAACTAGCTTGGGGGAGGACCCTCAGCTCAGGTAAGTTCAGGTAAGAACTATCAACCAAAGTTTTTTCTTTCTTTCAAATAAAGTTTTTCTTTTTAAATAAAGTTAGTAAATGGGAGCCATCTACAATAATCCCTTAATGTTTAAAGTCCATGCTTCAATCTTTATTTCGGATATGATGAATAGTTGCTCTTATTTCTCTCTTGTCCCTATGTTTCAACCTGTTATTCTCCTAAGTTTTGAGTTTGTTGGTTGAACATGATCTTTTCTGTTATCTTGTCTATCTGTGGGTAGCATATGCAAGCTCTAGTCCAGGTTGTTGTTAGCTAAGATATGATAAGACTCGAGTTTCCTTAAGATTTTACTGAGTTAGACTTGATAACCGGAGTTTTCTCTTTTGAAAATAAAATGAAGAGAGTTCCTTGTGGTGATTAAATTCCCTACCAAAGCTTATACTGTTTTAACCCCTACATAAGCTGCTTGTTTTGCATTGAGTTTTGTCAAGGTTTTTGTGATTTTTAGAGATTTACTTCATGCTTTTAAAGCCAAGATCACGTACACGCCACCATATACATGTTATACTTCTACACTGGAAGTACACATGACACATTTTCATTCCACCAAATAAAAGCTCTACATAATGTGAGGTGCTGTTTCCCTCATCTTATTGCAAAAAGAGACATGGGCTGATGAAAAAAAAAATTGGACACAAGAAGGTCCAAGTATGTAAAAAAAAGAAGAGCAAATGAGGCTCTTGATTCAAAAATAAAGCCATGTCTCTAAAAGCAATTCTTTACGGGGAAGATATACCTGCGAAAAAGAGCTATCATTTACCATGCCATTCACACACATGCACATCTTGGTTTAAGAGTATGACTTATTTCTCTTCGAATCCTGATTTTGACTTTACAATATGTGCATTACAAGTGTGCTATAAAGCTCTCCTAGCATAAGCTCCACTTTAAAGAGTGACATGAGAGTTGAGAGAGGAGTTTGGCAAGGAAATACACCTTGAGTGACTTGAGAGTACCACCTAAGGAACTCTGCTTTTTCTTGAAAAACTTCCAAAACCTCCGGTTTGATTGTCTAGCTAGGTAGAAGGCAAGGTGCTTAGTCTAAGTCATTCTAGCCATCAACCGCCCAAGACCAGGAGAAGCTACAAGCCCTATAAAAGGCCAAGGTAATGAGGGAAGTTTATTTTACCAGCTTATTCAATTTTTGGTAGAATATCTTGTTGAACCACTGGTACTTTTGAGGAGTAATGAGGAAGCAACTCCTGATCCACTGAGCCTAAAAGTTCTAATCTTTGCTCGGGACGAGCAAGGGTTAAGCTTGGGGGAGTTGTTGACGGTCCTTATAACAGAAAATCCGACCGTCAATAGGCTCAGAGACCAATAAAGATCAAGGCATAACTTAGACATTAGTATTCAAATAATGGTATACCATGCATATCTGGAATATATTTGAGTACAGGGACTACGGTGCAAAAGATGGACGAAATTGGGCACAAGCCCAGGTCGGCCGACCTGGCTAGGTCGGGCGACCTGGTCTGGATCCCAATCGAGCCCAACCTCAACACAGGTCAAGAAGCACACAATGTAAGGATCTTGAATGTTGATTCATGGTCGGTGGAAGCCAAGGGTAGAGAATGAGCCACATGTCCATCACATGGATTGAAGGGCCCACAACCAGAGACAAATGTACCCAAACCGATGATACCCAGCTGGAACCGACCTTAGGACCCACATGTAAGCCTCCCAGAGGAAGGTGGGTCCTAATGGCAGTTATGGGAAGTCGGCCGACCTGGCCAGGTTGGCTGATCCTCCCGTGCCCCCGACTCGGCCCTCCTTTGACCTGAAGCTGTAAACCGCCATGGAGAAGACATCTGCGCCGTGGAGAGTTGAAGACGGTGGATCCAAGGGTCGGCCGATCCTTGGACGTCGGCCGACCTAGGCCCACCTCCAACCGGCCTCAACCGCCTTTGGCCGTCTCCAACCGTCCTTGTGATGCTATAAATACCTGCAAGGGGGCACCGTACTCAACACACACCAGAAGAAGAGCTCTCTTTGCTACAAGCTTAGTCTTAGTCTTAGTTGTGATAGTCATAGTGTTAGATCTGCTGAAGGGCTTCTGAAGGAGTCTTGGTAAGTTCTAGAGTTCATCTCTTGTATTCTCTTACTTACTTCTTGTACTCTGATCTTAATGGAAATACCTTCATACTTATGTCATGTGCCTCAGCTATGCTATACTTGTTTTGTATATACTACTTATGTCTTGCACCTCAATCAAGTGAATGTATGCAATGTCATTGGCTCAATGTGCCTCTTGGTTGCTCTATTTATTAACGTGATAGATAGAGTTGTATCTTGTATTGCAAACATGGTGTTTGGGATACGGTATACTGTTGAGGGTACCGCTGCCCCACGGATTAGTAGAGGTAGGCGGCAGGTAGTGACAGCCCTGTCCGTCCTTTGTAATCCTCCACGTACGGGAGTGGGTATTAGGCCTTTATGATAAGACGTCCTACTGTCGTCCCTTGATGAGGGAACCACTGGATATCTCGATATGTCCTCTTGCATATGATCATTGAATGAGCTTGTATAGGGTATTGTGGTATAACTAAGTCACGTTCGTATGATGCTAATGAAACCTTGGTGATCTTCACTAATGTATTATTACTAACTAAGACTACCATAATGATGAGCAATGAACTTCTGTGTGTCACTCTACCCATTCATTTCTATATTCTTTACCCCTGTTTAGATTATGGTATATTAATGCTGTTGTAAGTAATTACATGGGATGACATCTCTCTCTTAACTAAACGCTTTCCCTGCGGATAAACAAATAACGATACTCTGGAATACTCCCGGGTGAAATGCTACAACGTACTTCTGTGCGCTTGCAGAATATCTGTAACGTCTAGATTTACGATGAAGTATCTCTAGTACCATCACTACTCTAAAGTGGTGATGCTAAGAAATACCAACACATGTGAAGAGGCGGTTGAAGTCTGTCAGGAAAATGAGAACCTCTGGAGTAATTGCCTTGGACTATGTCCAGACGGCTAAGAACCTAGCAGATCAATTTACAAAGGGTTTTTCACGGAATGTGATAGATTTTGCATCCAAGGAATTGGGAATGAGACCCATGTGAGTCACTCCATAGTGGGAATCTGTCCTATGTGATCGGAGATCCCGTGAATTAGGATGAGAAAACAAGCTATTGTTTGACTGAGAGAAGAGAACCTTTGAAACGAGTTAATTCCTAGGGTGGATGCATTTCTCTTCTTTTCTGTATGGCAGGATGGTGTACACCTTAATGTAATTCGAGTGGCTTTTGAGAAGCAGAGATGTTGACCTACAGAACAACTTATGAGAATTACACCTATATGAGTTCGACTGCTAGTCACAGTCTATGAGAGTGGGTTATCTCTAGATACTCATGAAAGGCCTGGAGTTTGACTTATATGCTCCAAACCGCGGGGATGCAATAAGCAGCCTAGTATCAGTAAAAGGGTTCTGGTAAAACTTGTTCGCACAAGACTGCCAATTCAAGGCATAGTCCATTGGTCAGTTGTGGATGAGCGTAGCCTTTACTCTAGGTGGAAGTTCAACTTAACAGTCTCTACCGAAACGCTGGTATATCAAAACAGCAATGTGGCTGAGGGCATTTCTCGTGTGCCGTGAAATATTGCTGGGGATTGTTGGATTTATTTGGGCTTGGCCCTTTTATATAATTCTAATTAAATCTAAGGCCCACGATTAATGTAAAGGGAGTTAAAAGTGGTTACTACCATATTGGTAGTTAAGAGGATCTCAACCAACTTATTAGGTGGACACGTGGTACACCCAATGTGAAGTTGGCAAAGGTAACCGGGATGCCACACGCGCGCGCGCTCGCTCGCCGAGCCCGAGGCTGTGGGCGTGGGCGTGGGCGTGGGCGTGTCGGGACGGGACGGGACGGGACGGACGGACGGACGTGATGTGTTGCGGTGCTGTGATTGGTTTTGCAAAATCAACAAAATTATGGCAAAATCAATTACCTACCTTAAACGCTCACAGGGACGTGCCTTATTTGCTCCGCGGGATTCTTGCCTTTCCTGCAGAGGTGTCCAGGTACATCCCCCTCCGACAGGTAGCGCCTAAAAAAGGAGGCCCTCTCCTACCCTGAGATATACACCAACACAACCTCTCAGGTATTCCTGTTTAGGAGACCTCTCCCTTCTCTCTCATTGTTTCGGCTGCATCGCTTGCCTCCCCATCGCTAGCACTGCGCGCATGGTTCTAGCGAGAGCAGAGCCTCCGGAACCTCGACTGGCGTGAGATCTTGCTCGGGATAGCCAGGCGATAAGGTTTTTGCGGAGCGTCTTCACGCGACTGCTCAAGTTCGTCTACTTCGTCTACCTCCTGGTGGCCTGTACGACTACGTCCACTACTTCCCGGTGCCGTTCGAGGGACTGCACTGCATCGACTCGTCACTGCATCACATTCGTACGGCTACATCGAACAAGGTCAACCGATTAGCATGACTAATCCAGTTGATAACGGCGCAGCCAATGCCTCCGGTAGCGGCCCCGTCTCAGGGTACATCCTGAACCTTATTTGGTTCTTTACTTTGTTCTTGTTTAATATGAGATTGAGCTTGAACACGTGCACATATCATGTTCTCACTGAGTCACTAATCATCATCATTATTTACATGCTTTTATTCGGCACTAAAATATATCGAATGATGCCTATATTTCTAACAGGCATCGCCTGTGGGCTGTGATGCATCAAGCCGGGGATCCTCGTGGGCCGGCCTGGGGTTGGCCCACATCCTTGTCAGACGTGGGACCAGGCCGACTGGCTATCCGGTCGGTAGTAGGTCCAGGTGTACCCATATCCCACAAGTCCCCGAGCAACGTGCAGGCGCGTGTCGGACTGTTGATGAAGAAGCAAAGCCATCAAGGTCGGCTGAAGCGCCTTGGTCGGCAGGCCGACACAAGGGTGGACGGTGCTCAAAAAAGAAAACCACAGGCCATCTGGGAATGACCCTGGGCAGACCCGGGGCGAAGCCTCGAGTGATGTAGCGCCGAGTCGTGGCCGAGCCGGGCACCGAGGAGCTGCACCACTTGGGAAAAGTGACACATCCTGATGGGGCATATGGAGGGAGACGCAAGGAGCCCTCCATATGGAGTAGTAGCCCCCGAGCATTGGGCCGACTAGAAAAGTCGGGCTAATGGTCAAAAGATAATGATCTCGAAGCGTCGGGGCAGTCAGGCCGCCCAAAGGATAAGCTTGCCGAATAGCGACAAAAACAGTATTCACGTGGATGCACAGGGCGATCCCGTGGTCGGATGAAGCTGAAGGTGATAAGGGCGGACTGAGCGCCTCGAAGAGAGGAGCTGCTGCGTGGCACAGGGCTCACGCGCTGAACATTGCGACTGGAGTCACATGCAATTGTATAGCACGAGGCTATAAATAGACACCGAGGCCCAGGGCCTTGTTATTAGCCGAAGGTAGGCATAGCAACCACCTCACTTGAACATGTTGGGGACTATGTGCTGGGTTCATCCTCTGGGGAAGAATCATGGGGGCTTGATAGCTTGGTGCTAGAAGAGTGCTTGCGAAGATCCTGAGGTGTTGATTAGCGTCTGAGTGCTATCCCATTCATCCCTGCATTCCCATGTGACGAGGGCCATGTGGGGTGAAATGCTTTGTAGAGCAAGGGATACCCGGAGGCATTCGCTAACACCCTCTATTGGTGCGGTCCCGTCGACGGCTGCAGTGGTGCTACAAGAGAGCTTGCGAGGAGCTCATGTGGGCCAAGCTTGCTTCGGATGCAGCACTAGGCGCAGGGACGAGTGCCCCAGGCCGTCATCTTGACGGTTGATGTGTTTGATTCCTATAACCGGCTTATGATCGGCTCTCTTTGTAATTTGTAACCCTTGTGTCAAATCTTTTCTCCATTGCTTGTCGATTAAAACCATATCCGTATTTCCTGGGCCCAGAGGCCGACATAGGCATCGTAAGCTCACGCAGTAGCAATCAAGTCACAGAGACTTCTGAGTTGCGGCCAATAAAATCGAGTCCTTAGGGTTGGAGGTTAACCGGAGTCAAGAGCGCCGAGTCCCCGAGGGTCGGGGCTGGCCGAGTCCGGAGACCCATTGACCGGAGTCAAGAGCGCCGAGTCCCCGAGGGTCGGGGCTGGCCGAGTCCAGAGACCCGTTGACCAGAGTCAAGAGCGCCGAGTCCCCGAGGGTCGGGGCTGGCCGAGTCCGGAGACCCGTTGACCGGAGTCAAGAGCGCCGAGTCCCCGAGGGTCGGGGCTGGCCGAGTCCGGAGACCCGTTGACCGGAGTCAAGAGCGCCGAGTCCCCGAGGGTCGGGGCTGGCCGAGTGCTGCAGTAAAGAGCCGTTGGCGCGCTGAGAGCCGTTGGCCCACGGGGAGCCGTTGGCCCACAATTAACGGGAGTCCCGCGGATTCCGTCCGTTAGTTACGGCGCCGTTAGGGTAATTTGGATCGACCGGGGGGGATAAATCGGAACTGTTCACCGGCGGCTTTTACCACAGTCATTTCCAAATCGAGATTCATCCCGCGCCTCCGCCGCCGCTTAGGACCGTCGTGAGAGCGATTCACCCACCGCCCATTCGCCGCCACCGGAGTTCACGCGCCACCGCCGTCGCTGAGTGCCCCCGTCGTTCCTGTGCCCTCTGACGGAAATGGCGGACACCAGGGAGACAGCGAGGACACCGCAGCGGGCGAGGAGGTGCCGCCGGCGACGAGGGTGGTGAGCACCCCCATTTCCACGGTGGGTGGCAACGCCGACGCGAGGGAGGGGATGACGCCCTCCGCGGGCCAGTCTGGGGCCGCGAGGGGCGCCGCCGCCCGCGAGGGCGGCGATGCTGATACGCCGGCGACCGCCACCGGAGTGGACACCATGGGAAGGACCGTGGCCTCGTCTGAAGAGGTCCCGGAGCTCACCTCCGTGCCTGGAGGAGTGCCGCCCCAAGAGCCGGCCTGGGGCCAATCCTCCATCACCGAGGAGAGGCTGGAGGACATGGTGCGCCGTGGAGTGCTCGGGTCGCGGGAGATCCTGCAATGGCGGCCCGCCGGCGATGACGCCCGGCCATGGGAGCGCTCGGAGACCGAGATGGCCGTCTTCGCGCCGTTCTTCGAGCGTGGGTTCGGATTGCCCACGGGAGATTTCTTCCGGGGTCTGCTGCACTTCTACGGGGTGGAGATGAGTCACTTGAACCCACCTCGATTCTTTCCATCTCTGTTTTCATTCATCTGTGCGAAGCGTTCCTTGGGATCCCGCCACATTTCGGGTTGTGGCGGCGATTGTATCGGATGAAAGTTATCGGGGAGAATTCTGGGAAGGGTCCTGCTAGGATCACCGGAGGGGCTGGGTTCTCGTTGAGGGTCGGCATGACCAGGAGGTATTTCACCCTGGACATGAACGACTCCAACAAGAACTGGTGACAAGAGTGGTTCTATGTCGCGAACCACCCCCTGCTCTACCTCTTCGGACTGGCCACCGGCCGGTGAAGAAGGACTGCTGGGAGTCGTAGCCGGAGGGCCAGGAGCTTCAACAAGCTGAGGAGCTGCTGGGTTGATTGCTGAGGTGAAGAAGCAAAGGCTGTCTGCTGTTGCTATCATGATCTCCTTTGTTCAACGGTTGACTCAGCCGATCAAGGACCGGGTGCATCCCGGGTTTGAATTCTCGGGTGGCAGGGATCCTACTCGGGAGCAGGTCCGGACAGTTTCCGTTCCCGAGGTCTGCGAGAGGATCTCGGGGTTCATGCGGGGCCAGATCTTCAACGAGGGGACTCCTGTCCCATTTTCTCTGCGGAATCCTCCTCCACCGGTTAGTTTCTTATCTTCTTGCGTGTTGTGTGTCTGACTGCTGAACTGCTGAATGACTGATGAACTGTGCTTGTTGCTGTATGTTTGCCTTGCAGGAGCGAGCAACGATGTACCTCAGCCATGCGCCGCTGCCTGAAGGTGACGTCCGGGTGGAGAAGCTGATGACGGCGGAGGAGGCATCCCGGGTGCCTCGAGTGATGGAAGAGGAGCAAGCTGACTGGGATGAGGTCGGCATCATCCCGGCTCCTCAGGAAGGAGCGGAGGATAACCCGGTGACGCGGATACTGGGTATCAGCATGGGGCGGCCAACGCGCCAAGTTGTGCGCAAGCTGACCCCAGCCCAGAGGTCGGCTCGAGAGGGGTCCCCCAAACCAGCACCGATGCTGGGGCAAGCCGCGCGGGCCGAGGCCGAGGCGCGGAGGAAGAGGAAGGCTGCGGGGGATGGCCCTGACGGCTCGTCTTCCAGGCTTGAGTCGGATCAGCCCGCACAGCAATCTTCAAGGGCTCAGGGGAGCATCTTTGCCCAGCCAGGGCTGCAGCCGGACTCGACCCTGTTGCCGAGCCAGACGCCTCCGCAGGTGCTGCGGGGCGTGCAATTCAAGCGTCCGCGCAAGGGCGGGTAAGTCGCCTTGAGTTTCTGATTGTTGGATGAGCAATTCTTGATCTTGTTGATGTGTTAAATGCAGGCTCGGGAGCCAAGCGGGCGTCGGCACCCTACCCCGCCCGGGGACCGGTGACAAGGCGCCACCGAGTCGGTCTGCCGCCGCAGAGGCGGGTTCAGGGTCAAGCATGGCCCTGATTGTGCCGGAGCAGGTGCCAGTCGGCATGTCGGGGCCGCCAGACCCGCCGAGTCCGCCGCGCATCACAGGGACGGGCGACCCAGCGAGGGATCTGCAGGCCGACGCGTCCGAGGTCGCCCTCGAGGAGGAGGCCCCGGAGGGTCACACGGAGATGGAGGAGCTGCCGAGGAGTCCTCCACCCCTTGAGGATGACGACAACCGGCTCCTTGGGGAGGACCTGGATGCCGATCCAGGCGTCCACGTGCCTCCCCAAGGGGAAGCAATCGCGGCCGAGCTCGGGGGCGGACCGCAGGCTCCAGAGTTGACTCTGGAGCAGCGGATGGAGCTTGAGGCCGCCGACCAAGCGAGCGAGCTTCGGAAGCTGCAAAACGTGGCCGGCGTTTTGGCCCGTGTTGTACAGGTATGTCTTCTTGGCGCCATGTTGTCAGTAGAACGCTCCCAATGACCCTGAGGTCAATGTGTTATGTGACAGGGTTTCTCGGAACGGGCCACGAGAGACCTCGACTTCAGGCGGCAGGCCCTTGAAGACCGCCGGGCCTTGGCGCGGGTCCACACGGATAGAATCCGTGAGGCGGAAGCTGCCAAGGAGTTCCAGAGGCAGAGGGAGCGGGAGCTCGCCGACCTGCAGAAGACCAACGAGGATCTCATGAATGACATGAGCATTCTCACTGAAGGTGGGCTCTTCGTGCATTGCTTGCTGGTGTATCTCGCCGAACAATTGTGCTAATGGGGGTTTCTTTGCAGAGTCGAGGAAGAGGGAGGACGCCCTTCAGGGGAGGATCAACGAGCTGGCCGGGGCCAAAAAGAAGCTTGAAGACGAGCTGGCCGGGGCCAAGCATGAGCTCGAGGAAGAGGTGCGTGGGCTTAAAGCAGCCAATCTTCGCCTCGCCGCCGAATCTGAGCACCTGAAGGAGGCCAATCAGGTCCTGAAGGATACGCACGACCAGGCCATGCATGGTAAGTGTCTTTTGCCGAATCGTCTGGGGCTGTGAAGAAGTCGGTTGTGCTTATGCATGTTCATCTGCAGGGCTTCGGACGGAGCTGATGGAGCTGAAGCAGGCGGCCGAGTTCAACGCCAATTCCTTGGTGCCTGCCGAGTCCGGCCCGACGGCGGTGACGTTGGCAGAGCGGCTCAGGGCCGGTCCGACTCGGGCAGCCCAGTTGATGCAGCAGACTGCGATCGGCTTCGGGAGTCGGATACTGGCACTGTTCAGGATACACTTCCCGACGCAGGAGCTGGCTCCCATCGCCGATGGCATTCCTGAAGAACTTGCCGACGAAGAGGTAGACGAGTTAGTCGAGGAGTGTACCCCTCTAGCTGAAGCTGTAGCAGCGGAACTGGGTCTGTAAAAACAACTGTGGATGTAAAACTCTGTAGAATCTGTAAATAAAATTCGGTTGTATTTGAAGTATGAATGTGCACTGGTGCTTTACTGGACCCTTTTCCCTGCCGACTAGGACTCTGCGTCGCCCGACTAGCCACTGCCCTGTGCTGTTTAAGCACCCTTTTTGACCCGCTGACCACTGCTCACGGAGAGGACGGCTTACCCAACTACACTGCTCAACGGGGAGGCTTAGGTGTAGGGGGCACGCGGGTTGAGCGCGGAGCTCAGGGTTTCACAGTTGGGGACTCGGACCAGCCGAGTTAGCTTAGTAGTCGCCGGGGGGAACATAGGGTTGGGCAAGGACTCGGGAGTCGGAGTAAGCGGGTACCCCCCCAAATATCGTGATGAAGAAGACGCAACCTGGGTCGGGCCCAGTCCCCGAGCATCAGCATGGATGTCGGGTAAAAAGACAACAGCAAGCCATGAGGCAAAAGTAATTTTACTAATACGAGACAGGGAATACATAGCTTTTGTTTAATTT
Source organism: Alloteropsis semialata (assembly GCA_004135705.1). Lineage (NCBI taxonomy): Eukaryota > Viridiplantae > Streptophyta > Magnoliopsida > Poales > Poaceae > Alloteropsis > Alloteropsis semialata. Next base: position 38,181,480 of record CM014273.1, read on the forward strand.
CTACGGGTAGAACTTGACGAGGTGCTCGATGTTCCACACGTTTGGGACTGGGTCACCGTTAGCCCACTGAAGGCTGTATGTTCCTTGCGAAACAACTTCTTTGACGATGAAGGGGCCCTCCCAGGGGGCGGATAACTTGTGCTTGTCCTTGGTGGACATGACTCGGCGCAGGGCCAAGTCGCCGACGTTGAGGGAACGTTCCCGGACGTTCTTGTCGTGGTAGCGCCGTACCTGCTGCTCATGTCTGGCATGTCTAATCAGGGCGGCGAGTCGGTGTTCTTCTAGGCAGTCGATGTCGACCTGGCGGCCAATTTCTGCTTCTCCTTCTTCGTAGTGCTGGATGCGCGGAGCACCATGGGTGACGTCGGCTGGGAGGACGGCTTCGGAGCCGTATACCAGAAAGAAAGGAGTATATCCCATTGCTCTGCTCTTCTGCGTTCGCAGGCCCATATGACATGAGGTACTTCCTTGGCCCACGGCCGGGGTGCTTGTTGAGTTCGTCATACATGGCCTTCTTGAGCGAGTCTTGGACCATGCCGTTGGCCCGCTCGACCTGGCCGTTGCACCTGGGGTGCGCCGTGGAGGAGTAGTAGACGTCGATGCAGCTGTCCTGGCAGAAATCCCAGAACTCGTGCCCTGTGAACTCGGATCCAAGGTCAGTCACGATGCGGTTTGGAACGCCAAACCGATGGGTGAGCTCTTGGATGAACTTTGCAGCCGTGGCCGACTTGGTGTCGGTCACGACCTTGTACTCAATCCACTTGGTGAACTTGTCGACCGCCACCAAGATGTGCTTGAACCCGCCCGGGGCGGTTTTGAAGGGTTCGACGTTGTCGAGTCCCCATATGGCGAACGGCCAAGATGGGGGGATGGTCCGTAGCGCCTGAGCCGGCAGGTGCTTTTGCTTCTGGAAGAACTGGCAGCCGGTGCAGCTGTGTACCAACTCCTTGGCGTCAGACAGGGCTGTCGGCCAGTAGAACCCTGCCCTGTAGGCCTTGCCGACTAGTGTGCCGGCCGCCGCATGGTTGCTACAAGTACCCGAGTGGATATCATGTAACAGGGTGATACCTTCATCTCGAAGGACGCACTTCATGAGTATGCCTGTGGAGGCTGCCTTTCTGTACAGGTCGTCGCCGATGACGACGTAGTTTGTCGCACGCCGAGTCAACTTCTCGATCTCTTCCCTCGTATCCGGCGACCAGTTCTCTGTGAGGAAAGCGATGAAGGGGGCACGCCAGTCTGCTTCCACCACGAGAACTTTGCTGGTCGGCGGGCCACCCGGGATGGCTCCGGCTCGGGTACGGGGCTGCCGTCCTCAAGCATCTTGATGGACGGGGTACGCAGGTCTTGGACGAAGACGCCGACTGGTACTTGGGCTCTGGTGGACCCTAACTTGGAGAGGACATCAGCGGCGACGTTGTCTTCCCGGAGGACGTGGTGGAGCTCGAGGCCATAGAAGTGGGCCTCAAGTTTGCGCACCTCTGCGCAGTATGCGCTCATGGTTTCCTTGGTCGTGTCCCAGTTCTTGTTCACCTGCTCGACGACTAGCTTGGAGTCGCCATAGCACATGAGTCGCTTGATGCCGAGTGACACCGCGATCCGGAGACCGTGGATGAGGGCTTCGTACTCGGCCCCATTGTTGGTAGCCTGGTAGTGTATCTGGAGGACATACTTGAGGTGCTGCCCCTCCGGGGAGATGAACAACACTCCTGCGCCGGCTCCCTCGAGGTTGAGGGCTCCGTCAAAGTACATCTTCCAGTGCTCTGGCCGTTCCGCGGGGGTTGGCGTCTGGATCTCCGTCCACTCGGCCACGAAGTCGGCCAGTATCTGAGATTTGATGGCCTCTCGTGGCTCGAAGTTGATAGTGTGCTCGCCGAGTTCTATGGACCACTTGACGATGCGGCCGTTGGCATCCCTGTTGTGGAGTATGGCTCCAAGGGGAAAATTCGAGATGACTCGAATCACGTGGGCCTGGAAATAGTGCCGTAGCTTCCTGGCGGTTATCAGGAGTGCGTAGAGCAGCTTCTGAGGATGGGGGTACCAGACCTTGGACTCGCTGAGCACCTCGCTGACGAAATATACAGGGCGCTGGACCTTGTATGGGTGGCCTTCTTCTGGTCACTCGACGACCAGGGCCGTGCTGACCACATGAGTGGTAGCCGAGATATACAGCAAGAGCCCTTCCCCGGGGGTCGGACCCGTGAGAACCGGGGGTGTGACTAGGTGTCGGATGTTTGGACCCGGCAGTCCACACAGGGTAGCCTACGTGGTTGATTTGTCGAGGGACAGATCGAGGATCAGAAGTCGATGGTAACACAAGACGCAAGGATTGAACAGGTTCAGGCCGTCGAGATGACGTAACACCCTACGTCCTGTGTTGGCGGCGATTGTATTGCTGTGTATGAAGTTCCTGAAGGATCTCCGTAGTTGGGTTCTGTCCTAGGGTTGTGTGATTGTGGGTTGTAGCGTAGATGTTGATGCTCTGGAGGGGGTCTCAAGGCGCCTTATATAGTCCGGCTGCCTTGAGTTACAAGTCGGCCAGAGATCGTAACCTACCCGAATTACAAGGATTTGATCCTATAACGATTACAGATATCTTTCCCTACAATTCCGGCTAGTTTATCCTGATCTCCGAGCTTCTTGCGG
>CM014273.1:38185125-38208705 GCA_004135705.1 Alloteropsis semialata
AAGAGAAAAAGAAAAAGGAAGAAAAAGGGAAAACGGAAGAAAGAAAAGGGAAAAAGAAATTGGGAAAATAGATTTAGGAAAAGAGAGATAGAGAGCGATCGGGAGATCGCGGGATTCGCGGAAGCTGTCGGTCACGCGTGCGGAGGTCGGGTTCAGGACGCGCGGAACGAGGAAGAGGGAAAAAGGAACGGTCGGGATTTCGATAGATTGGATTTTGGAATTTCGAAAGTTCGTCAGAAAAGGTTTTTGAAAATTCGGTAAACGCGTTTTAGGATTTTTGATTTTCTGGGACGTTACAATTAATGTATAAACAGTAAAGTAAAGGTGAATTTCATGATGTAATTGGGACAATAAGAAGATTCATGTAGAGAGAGGCCACTTGCTTTCCTCAACAAACTGCTGTTGGTCCTCTTCAAACAGCTGCTGGTCTTCTCCTTCCTCGAATGGCAATACAACAAAATAAATTAAAACAGAACAACAAACAATACTAAAAGCACAGAACAAACACCTAAAACTATAGAGCATGCAGAGACGATCACGTGGACACGAGAATTTCCCAAAATGGATTTAAAACGATGAAGTTATACTAAAAACAGGGTTGCAGGGACTAATATGTGAATAAAACTTAAGTCTATGTACTGTTTTGATTAAAACCGAGGGTCTAAACATAATTAAACATAGATCAGAGGGGCTAGCACGTGAATTGATAAAGAACTGGATGGCGGGTTTGAATATACAAGAACTCAGGGGCCTAAACCGGAATTCCAAGGGCATATATATAAATACTTTGAACTAACAGAGGGTTGCGGGTTAATTAGCAGGAACTGTAGGGACTCTTAAACAAAATGGCGCGGCAAGCGGCTTTTGACTCTATTGACCGGTACGTGTGGGGGTGATCTGGGCCGTTGGTTTGGAAACGAGCGGTGCAGAGCCATCGGGGCGGCCGACGGCGACAGAGCATGGCTGCGACGAAAGCTCGCCGGAGAAGCCTCTGGATAGGGCTATGGTGCACGAGAAGCTAAACAAATGGCATATGAAGCAAGAGCGGGGCAAGGCGAGCTCACCCAAGGGCTTTTCGGTGTTGATTGAAGGGCGGGGATGAGTGGGCGACGAGGATGTGCGGCGATGGCCTCGGTTGAATGCTGGAGAAGGAGTTCCGGTGTTGACTTCGGCACCTGGATGCCGGGATTGAGTTCCTGGTAAACCTGTGCAACAGGCGGAAGGGAGAGAGATGTCAGAGGAGCGTGGGAATCGATGAGCAGAGCCGCTAGCGAGGCTATCTCGACGGTGGCGGTGACGATGAGCTCCAAGGGCAGAATACACGCGATTGGGAGGAGGTTTTGGCGTGGTTGTTGTGTGCGTGCGCGCGAGGGGGAGCAAGCGGCCCTTTATAGTCGAAGGGAGGGAGCAGAGGGGGCTCGGGTGGGATTGAATTGAGAAAGGGGCGGTAATGCTGGCCATTGATGGCCTTAAGGCCGATTCGGCCATTGCCGAGCGGAGGAAAGAGGGGAGTGAAGGAGGAGAGAGCGTCGCGGGGGCTGGCGTGTTGATGCCGAGTGATGAGAGGGAGGGAATCATGGAGAGCGAGGGTGAGACGGGGGCGCGGGAGATGCGGAGCAGCGGCGGCTCGGATGGGTGCAAGCGTCAGCGTCGCTGCAGTGACGGCGGGAGGAAGGGGGAAGGCACTGACGTGCGGGGCCCGCATGGCAGTGAGTAAGAGAGGGAGAGTGCGGGAGAGGGGAGAGGCCGAGTCGGGCTGGTGCTAGGCCTGGCGGAGTGAAAAGAAAAGAGAAAAGGGAGGGGGGAGTTGGGCCGGGCCAGAAGAGGGAAAAGAGGAAGGGAGGGAAAGGAAAAAGTTTGAACTTTAATTGAATTGGATTTTGAGAGTTTTGAGAGATATTTGAGTGGGATTTGAATTTGGAGAGAGGTTTGGGAAAACACACAAACAAACAAAAACAAATGCAAAAGCATGAAATGCAACATTCACTTTTGTACTAAAATTAATTAATTATTATTTAAATATTTAAGGCCACAATTTAATTAAGAGAAAATTCATTAAACCTTAGGTAAATCTAAATGAAAACAATGTTGCTTACATAAATTTTTACATGATGGAATTTGGGTGTTACATATGGTAGGGGATACATGGCCGCCCCAAACCCCGAACATCCTTCTGAACCCGATAGGACGGAGTCGCCCCCCAACAACCCTGAACCCTAACCAGTACAACCTTCTATGGCAGGGAGACCGAAGCCGAAACAATTTAGACTTCTATGGCAGGGGATACATGGCCGCCCTAAACCTCAAACATCCTTCTGAACCCGATAGGACGGAGTCGCCTTAACAACCCTGAACCCTAACCAGTATAACCTTCTATGGCAGGGGGACTGAAACCGAAGCAATTTAGCCATATATGGCAGGGGGTACATGGCCGCCCCTGAACCGTACAACCTTCTGAACCAGATAGGATGGAGCCGCCCCCAACAATCCTGAACCCTAACCAGTACAGCCTTCCATGGCAGGGGCTCGAAGCAGAAGCAATTTAGCCTTCTATGGTAGGGGACATGATTAGCCCTAACCAGTACAATCTTCTATGACAAGGAGCATGGTCGGCCCTAACCGGTATAACCTTCTATGACGAGAGGCCATCGCAATCAAAGCTCCATACACCACCGCACCACGTCCAAAACGTTATTAAACTAGTATGGCTAGCGTTTTAAAATGCTGGATCCAACATTTTGTAAACCAAATTAACATTTCAAAGAAATCATTTCAATATTCTTTTAAAGAAATGTTGAAATAGTTCATAACAATGTTTAAATAGTTCATAGAAAATGCTGAGCGAGTCCATCCAAAATGTCAAACTAGTTCAAATGTTGAAATGGTAAATACAAATGCCGAAATGATAAATTCGAGGTTGAATAATTTTACACATGTCAATATTATGAAATAATTAGTTCAACATTTTGTCAAAACTAGATCAAAATCTTGAAATTACTATTTCAACATTTTCAAAAATCCATTATTGTTATATTACAGTTAGAAAGGGTGGATACTGGAAATGTTATTTAGCCAATGTATCTTTTTGTGAGATTTGCAATTATTTTTAAAAATGTTGATATAACATATTACAAATATTGAATGGTATATATTAAAAATATTGAACTAGTAATTGAAATGTTGAATGTTCAAATAATTTTTTTTAAAAAATAACATATTGGATCTCATATCGTCACATTAATTCCAGTGAATACAATAGTTCAAACGGATTTCGATTTGGATGTGTGGTTTAAGAGAAACGAGCATTTGATGTTTGAAATTTATTTTCGTCTCATCCACTGCTCTCCTCTCATGTTGCCACACGTGTCTTCATCCCTGCTCCGTTCAACAGCGGCTGCGCGCACGTTCCGCCGGTGCTCTTTGGTTTAGATGAATCTCATCCATTAATATTTGTTGCACGAATCTTAGATAATGGAAGATAGGTTGAGTAGAAATCTTCCGGAAGATATATAGGAACCCCGCATGGCTAGAGCGGGGACATGGGCCGGCCTGGCTTGACCCTCTCATGCCTCGTGCCGCTTCAGGCCTAAATTTTTAGACACGCTAGGCACATCATGCCGTGCGCCCATGCGGTGTCAGCACAATGAGCCTTTGGTTACGCCCAAGCACGGCTCATGGCACGGCGCCCCGTCTTCGTGCCGTGCCGACCCAAGCACGGCCCTTGTTACATCTTCTTGTCTTGTTCAGGTGCTACTATGCATATATAGATAGTCATGCCGCACCAAGAGTTAATGCCGCACCAAGAGTTAATCAGTGGTATTTGTGGATAATTTAATATATGTGGTGAGAAAAAATAAGATAATAGATGTGCACAATGCTACTATTCAAATTTTATCCTATAAAGAAAATTTATTTTGTTATATAGACATTGGAGATGAGAGATGGGATTGTCATGGCCATATAGAAACTAGATATATATTAGAATACTTATGATCCATTGTCGTGCCGACCCAACATACGTGCCCTAAAGCCCATCATGCCGAGTCCGTAAATAGCACGGCGCAGGTGCCATCTCTAGTCACTTTCGGCTGACTGCACCGGATACTTTATATCCATCCTGCAGTAGCCACGCAGAGGAGGAGAGCTGCAGCGGGCTCCTGTATCCCCTACGCCAAAAGCCAGGAGGTTACCGTGTCCGCTACTGCAAGCGGACGCAGAGGACGTCCTGTATCGAGCCAGCGAGAAAGAAAAAAGGAAAATGAAAGTATGACATGTAGGACCTACATGCTGGTTAGTTATTAGTTGGTATAGAGTATGAGATAGAGGATGATGGCCGCAGGAGAACTGAATATAGAGGAGAGAATCTTGATGACCAGGATAGAATATTTCGTTTAGAGGATGAAAATAGAGTATGACGAGTGCGGACAGCCTGATAACACAAGGGAAGCCGCTATAAGTGTGGGCCCGGCATGTCATACTCGGCGGGCAGCCAACTTGGCACACGAGTTCGGCCATTGCAAATTGCCATCATGCAACGAACCCGACCATTACGCCTCCGCTTCGTACGTGGGGACCCACCTGTAAGCGGGGGCAGAAGTCACAGCGCGCGAGTCCACGAGAACGGAACAGGGGGAGGAGAGTGGAAGACTACGCGGAGGAACGATTAGCGAAGGGCTAAAAAAGAAGGGGGAAAAACTAGGGCGAGTGAGGAAAAAAAAAACACAGCGAAGAGCGAGCGCGGGGGATCGAAACCCTAGGCGCGGTCGGCGGCGATGGCGGCGGCGCCGGAGTCGTACATCGGGAGCGTGATAAGCCTCATGTCCAAGAGCGAGATCCGGTACGAGGGCGTCCTCTACACCATCAACACCGAGGAGTCCAGCATCGGGCTCAGGAACGGTAAGGGAGCTGAGTCCCCCCTCTCCTCTCTTCCTAGATGCGCCGGGGGTACTCTGTTGGGGCGGCATGATAGGTGTGCGGCCATGCTTCAGGGTTACGGATTCACCCCCGTTTTTCCATTCGTGTTAGGTTTTGGGAGTTTAGTTTTCAGTCTTTTCATCCCCTTACAATTTAGAATTCCTTTGTAAACTAGGCTGCGTATGAATACTTAGTGCTTATGTGTGCTGAGTGTTGCGGAATTTAGATTATGCAAAGTTCGTGGTTGGCTAGAGCTTCTAGTAGGAGTTCTTCACATGTTATCTTGCACTGTCTATTTTCTTCTCGGGAAAATAGCAGGATAAGCTAGGCCATATCTTTTAGAGTGAATATTGTGGTAAGTTGAGCAGGTTGTGCATGTCCTAATAATTTTAAAAGGCTAGGTAATCTCTGCCACCTTTGGAATGTCTAGTCACACCAAGATCGACAACAGACATGTGTTCCAATGGTTCCGTTATGTTTAGTTGCCAAAACTGTGATTTGCCATGCACCTATTTAAGTGTCGACAGAAAAGGCAGGTGTTTATTTTTAGGCCCACATACTTCAAACCCAATTTATGTTCCTTGTTGGAGATGTTGCTTCCACCTAATGTCGTGTGCCTCGTGTGCTTATCAGTATTTGTAACCGTGGGATTGCATGTTTGGTCACACAGCTAATCAACTGTGGCCAAGCTGTCATGTCAACCGACTTGCTTCCTTTTTGGTTTTTTGTAGAGACAAGCAGGCAAAGGTTTGCACAGATTCTTTTTTTTTCTCGAACACGCAGGAGAGCTGTGTATCTTTGTATTAAGAGGAAATAGTGGTCCAAATTACAAAATCAACAACCTCCACTTTGGACCAGGATGAAGGTTGTAGTGGGTTGGCACAGATTCTGTCTTCTGGATCTTTTATATACGGGGAATATGTGTATTTTCATCACTCTAATATAATCAAATCCATGAGAATTACAACCTTCAATGTTTTATAGAGAGCAAATATTCAACTTTAATTTTGTTAATAGCATTTGGACAGGTACTGACTACTGAGTTTGGGTCCTATATTTGTTTAGTAGTTATCTATCTGATCCTTTTCTCAATTTCAGTAATATCCTTATCTTATGTTGGCATATTTTTAGTAATATCCTTCTTTTTTAAACCTTACTTTTTTTGTACTTTATACCATGTAGCTTTCTAGCCTAGATGGCTCCCTGAACCCAACATCTTGAGCCTAGACTAGGCATTTCAGAAGAGTGTACAGAAACCTACACCTGTTTTGTTTGTCCTTGAAGGACCAACAGTTTCTGTTGTATGAGACATTCACTTTTGTATTACCCTACTCCTGAAGCCTTTTAATATTTTTTTTCCCTGGAGCGTACACTAAAAAAGAGTTACCTGGAGCTAACTTGTATAGTTGTTTAGCCCAGGAAAAATTATTTGTTCTTTATTTTTGTCTGTTCTGATTATATTAAGAGACCACTTTTTGCTACAGTTCGCTCATTTGGAACAGAAGGTCGTAAGAAGGATGGCCAACAGATTCCTGCCAGTGACAAGATATATGAGTACATACTCTTTCGAGGAAGCGATATAAAGGTAATTGTTGTAAAATGAAAAAGATGCCTCTTAAGGGTTAAATTTCTGTAGTTGTTACTATCAAACAAAAAGTTTGCGAGCTATTGTGCCTGGGATCTATTTATACAATTTGTGCCATCATTGATTTGGATCTTATTCCTCATGCTGTTCAATATGGTAAACTTTAGAGTTGCTAGTTTTAATCCTGTAATTAATTGGCTGTGGTTAATGCGCAGATTGTTTCATAAAATCACATAATGCTAGAAACAAATTGTCTATTCCAAGCTCCTGAATTAGGAAACGACCAAGAATGTGGTGGATCATGGCCTTCACTGATTTATTATAGTTTCCTAGATTGGTATTGAAGGAAAATTTAGGATGGTGTAGTTGCCCCTGTAAGAATGTTTGTCTTGGTTGGGATCTAGTTTGGAATTTTATGTTTACGATATGACCTCATGAGTTGTGTTTCTAATTATTATAAGCTGCAAGGACTTCATTCTTTTTTCCATGGTTTTTAAGTCATCGCCAAGGCGTCGCGGCGCGGTTTCAACCTGGGCATCGGGCTCACCAAGACCTCCCTGTGTATAGCGTCCACCTTGGGCCGAAAGTCGTTGCCTAGGCGCGATTTGGCGTCGTTTTTGCGCCGGGCGGACGCTGCAATCATTGGATTTGAGTCCTGCGGCCAGGGGAAACGGGGCCGCGGAGTTCCTCACATGCGGGTATCGCTGAATAGTTGTGGGTCCGCGGAGTTCAGCGTGTGGGAGTCGCTGAATCGTTGCGAGGGTGGGGAAATCGTAAGGATGTTGCACGCGCGCCGGAATCGGTGTGCCTAGAGAAGGTCAGGAGAGAGAAACAAAAAGAGAAGAGGGTGGCACACCTGAAATCCTCGGTGGCGGTGCTGCCCCTTTCCGGCGGCTCCCACTTCTTCCGCTGAAACTAAATCCAGTCTGCATCCATCTACATCCAGGCCCTGTCCACAGGTCTGATCGCAGCATGCATGTATCTCTCTCCCCCCTCCTCTGCGCTACTGCTTATGCTTGGACTTGGATATACTCTGCTCTGCTGTGCTGGGTAGGATACGGACAGCTTTGGCTGCTTTGCTCCGAAGGCAGCTTGGTGTGAATGTGTGCGTGATGGCTCATTCGTGTGCTTGTGCCTTACTCTGTTTTACTTAGTTTTGCTAGTTGCTACTCTCGGCTCCAGAACTGGGAGCAACAAGGTTTGTTCATGCTGCCCTGTCCTAGGTTAGGACATGTGTATGTCGTTGCCTCGCTGCTCGTCTTACACGCCTAGGCATCTGGAAGAGGGTTGGTCGCCGTGGCTGGCCTTACTAACTTAATAACCATGTTTTTCTTGAACATTGCAAGGATGGACATACCATTTCTTTTGTGGTTTTAGTTAACCTGCATCCTAGTTGTATGAACATACGTTTATTTGACACGAGCATGAGTTTTGTAAGTTTCCTAATGTATATATCGAGGTCCTAACAACTTTGTTTGTAGTTTCCAAAACCATAGTTTTTGATTTTCTGAGTCAGGTGCCTTCAATGCAAATATATCTTGTTTTCTTTCATTGTTTTGATTAGTGTTCTCTGTGCTCATTCACTGTTTCCATTAATCTGCCCATTTGTGTTTCTGACACTTCTTTCATAATCTCCTCAGTGGCATCTTAGCTTTACCTTTTACTGCAGGATTTGCAAGTCAAATCCTCCCCACCAGCACAACCGGCAACTTTACACAACGATCCTGCGATTATTCAGGTAGCTTTCTGTACTTTTTGTAACTAGTCAAATGTTAAATGCCTTTTATGATTCTTAGTTTCTTTTCCATTTTTTTAGATGTTATAGATGATTAATTTTCTTTGCTCACTGTTGTTGTTCTTTTGTGTAGTCACATTATCCTCGTCCGGCCTCGTCGTCTACAAGCCTACCTTCTGTTGCAAGCACAACAGCAGCTGATACTACTTCACACAATGCTCCATCTGCAATTCAGATGCCACCACCATTTCAAGGGAATTTGCCACCTTACCAACCTGGCACGGGCTTACCGTCATGGAACTCGTCACCTATGCCATCATCAGCAAATGGCACTGGCCTAACAATGCCCCCAATGTACTGGCCAGGATATTACACACCACCAAGTGGGTTTCCTCATCTTCAGCCACCACCCTTTCTTCGGCCACCACACAGTTTGACAATTCCACAGGCTCTGCAGCCTCCTGTTCAGTATCCTGGGCTTAATGGATCCTTACCAGCTGGGTTTCCAAGTATGCCTGAGCTTCCTTCTTTTCTTCAACCTGGAAATAGTAATAGTCTAAGTCAATCTTCAGGTGTGCCCACATCAGTGTCAGTGCCTGCTTCATTGAGTACATCAGTAACTGAATCATCAGGAAGCCAACTGCCAAATAAGTCATCCCCCATTTCTGCTTCTTTGTTTTCTGTGGGTTTAATTCCCCCATCCGTGAGTCCTTCGATTTCTACAGCTGAACCCTCCATGCTTGTGTCACAAGGCATGCCTTCTTTGGTGAACAGTAAGCCAGTAGCTCTACCCAACTCCACTGTGTCATCTCTCTCCAGTGATAAGCCTGTGAGTATACCTGCTGCTTCAGTACCAACCAATCTGCCTTCCTCTCAGCCACCTTCTGCTAATGATGCATCATCAGTCAATGTTGCGGAGCAAGTTACATTGGTAGCTCCTGGTCAACTTCTACCAACTGCTTCCTCCACAGTTGTTCCATCTCATGCTTTGCAGACTGCCTCTACTATGTTCCCTTCATCTAAGGTTGCCTCCTCTACGGTTCCATCCTCTCAGGCAAACTCCTTGGCTGCTATGTCCTCTCAGGCTACGTCATCTATAGCTGCACCCTCCCAGGTTGTTTCCTCTCCTGTTCTATCGCAAGAGGTGGAAGTGGTAAGTGGAAATAAAGCAGCTAAGCAGCGTGAATGGAAGGCAAAACAACCTGTGGTTGTTCCATCCGGAAATAAGGAGCCCCTATTGCCGGCACCAAAGCCTGTACTAGAGAAGGTAGTATAGTATTTTTTTCAGACAGCATGTTAATAAAGATGGAAACCATGTTTTAAAGGAAAACTGCATAAAATCCCTTACAGGCTCACCGCCCAACCATCTTCCAAAAAAACCCGTTTGCGTCATAAGGCACAACTTAATTTGCATGCTTTGTGATTGGTCCTTTTCTAATTCCTGTAATTGTTTTGGTATCAGCCTGTTGGAGGTTCCTCATATGCTCAGTACAACAACAGAGGCCGAGGAAGAGGAAGAGGTCGTGGCAGAGGAAATGGGGTACGTCTATCTGGAACATTTTGTCCTAATAGATTTCCAAAAGTAGTTCTTGCAGTATGAAGTCAACTCTCTTTTTTGCCACCTAATGAATGCATCCTCAAAAAAGCATTATCAATAACCTTGGTGCTCTTGATTGCTTGGTGAGCTCTATAAATGACTATTCATGGCATTTTCAGCACTCTTTTGTAGCTCATTTAGTTTGAGCAATTATAATGTAGAAAACAACTACAATTCTGACCAAAATGTTAGTCATGTTTGGTTGGGGTATACTGCTATGAGCTTTACTTCCCAATCGAGTGTTGCAAAGGTTTTGCAGTATACTAATCCAGAGTATTTGTCATTAAATGCCTGCCAAAAATATATTGTATGAACATCAACCATATTTAATCAAACTAATGCAGTTAACAAACTGTGCTTTGTCATCTGGAGGCATAAAATGGGGAGTTAGGGACATGAACTGTGAAAAGCATGTGTTTTCTAGTATGAGGTTGTTAAATGCCTCTGTTCTTTCTTCAGAACCATATTTAGACTTTGCTCTAGTTTTGTATTAGATTGTAATCTTCACTTTCTCTCTACAGCAATCACGCCCCACAACCAAGTTCACTGAGGACTTTGATTTCATGGCAATGAATGAGAAGTTCAACAAAGATGAAGTATGGGGCCATCTTGGTAAAAGTACAGGGCAGTTAAATGATGATCCCAATGATTATGAAGATGATGTGCTAGAAGATGAAATATCTCCTAGGAAGCCAGAAGCTAAGGTAGCAGTTCTGTTGGGTTGCTTTTCATTTTTTACTGCTCAATATATTATATGCTGATTAGTCTTTTTTTCTTTTGTGTCTACAAAGCCTGTGTATGTTAAAGATGACTTCTTTGATTCACTCTCATGCAACACAATTGACAATGGAGGGAGGAATGGAAGGGTTAAATTCTCTGAGCAGAGAAAAATAGACACCGAGGTATTGAACAGACATACATTGCATCTTTACCTTACCATATCTCCTTAGCTTTCAGTGCTTGTGATGTTTCTTTTGGTTGTAGACATTTGGTGACTTGGCAAGGCATCGACCAATGGGCATGCGAGGAGGGAGGGCCCCCCGTGGTGGGGGTCCTCGTGGTCGTGGCTATTATGGTAGAGGATATGGATATATGGGTAGGGGACGTGGCTACTCTTACCCTAATCACCAATCATGATACAAAAGCATGGATATGTTTTTCTGTGCCTAGACTTGAAGCACATGAATGGCTATGGTGAAGAAATGACCTATTTGCTTGGAATCCTGAGATATATCACAAGTCCCAGCTGGGTTGCTCTTGGAAGAGTGCCTACCTATCATCCAGCTATAGCTGAAAATGCGGTAATTGATTGGTGTCAAATTCGATAAGAATCTGTGTCAACGTTGAATGAAAGGCAAAGGCAGATTGGATGCATATCTTCTCTGTTGCCAGTGTCGATTCCCTTCAGAGATAAATATGAGCATGATATTTTGCATTTCAGTGGGTTACTGTAGATCCAGGGCCGTTGGATGTTCTTGTGGAGCTTTCTTAGAGCTGTAAACATGTCATATGTTACAGAATGGCACTCCTGATGGGAGTGCTTCAGTTTAATGTGCTATCCAGTTTTACATATGTTGACTTGGGCGATAAAAAATACAATGCAGATATCTTTGGAAATTGTAGTTTAGTTGATTTAGGGCCTGTTTAGATTGGAAAGAAAGTTTGTGACAGAAAGTTTTCAATTCTAAATCGAAGATTAGAAGGACTAAACATGATCTAATTATAAAACTAAATACACGGATGGACGGGAAATCGCGAGACGAATCTATTAAGCCTAATTAATCCGTCATTAGAGATTGTTTACTGTAGCACGACGTTGTCTAATCATGGCCAAATTAGGCTCATTAGATTCGTCTCGCAAAGTTACCGGGGGTTATGGAATGGGTTTTGTCATTAATACACGTTTAATACTCCATGCATGTAAGATTCCTTTTGATGAATAGTGAAGTTTCAGGGTGAAAAAAAGTTTCACCCTGAACTAAACAGGGCCTTAGTTCTGTTTGTGGCCGTTTGCTCTGGTATGATGTGCTGTTGTGGGGCATGTGCAGTGAGTTTCATGGAAGTCGTACCAAGAATAAGTCTGAGAATTTGGATAATAAAAAATATGAATTCCAATTGGTATCTAGCAATCCTCTGGCAACTGCTTGTATCCGGAACTGCTATGTCCATATAAATGATAATCTTACATCTTCCCCCTCCGGTCTAGACGCATCTGCTGTTCTATGTATGTCCATATAAATGATAATCTCCATCCTACACTGTGCCGTTCTACAAAGAGTGTTCGTCTGATTCTGTTCTAAGTCAACTTTTAAGTTTGATCGAATTAATAATGAACATAACATTATAGCACCAAATAGGTATGCTACAAAACTATATTTCATAATGAATTTAATTTAACTTGTTGGATATCAAAAAGAACTGATAAATTTGGTTGGGACAATTTAAAAAATCCTCTTTCTAGGACGGATGTTTTATCGACTCTTTGTTGGTCGGTCGAGACTAACCCATAAAACAATCTACAATGATGAAGAAAAGGAGTTGTAAACATTTGAATCAGACTGTTTAAATATTGGACATAAGAGTACTTTTGCAAACGTTTGAATCAGGCTCTTTAAACATTCAAAAAAAAATTTATCAGTCTCAGGTCATGAGCCATGTCCCAGGCCTTGGCAATGACTATGCCTCCAAATTTTTGGGGAAGGCAACAGATGGAATTGCGTAGCGAAAAGACTGAAATGGATGTTGCTGAAGCTTGTAGGGGAAAGGACAACTAGGTGTTCTACTAATTCACCACTGGTGCAAATGTTTCTTCCTTCACCATTTGTTCTTGATTGATATGGTTCTGCCTACTTACCTTTGTAGTCAGTTTTGTCTTTTTTGAATCAATATTAAGGCTGTATGCTATACCTAAGGCTCTAATGGCAAGTTAAGTGTTCGGTTCAGGGCCAGTGAGCTTGTATGTTAGACATAAAAAGAACACTTATTGGTTAGTGTTTAGTAGTACCTTCTTTTTTTCTTTGAAGAACAAGGTGGTAAATCAAATGGTCTGACAACAATAAACCCTGAATGAATTTGGAATAATATTTTGCACTTGAGACATTGCAAACACTTTATATGGCAACAAATAGTCTGACAACAAATACGTCTAGCACACAAGCTCGGCTCAGGGCCGACGAGCTTGTGGTAGACATAAAAAGTTACTGCTTACATGATTTAGTAGTATATTTTTTCTTTGAAAAACAATGTGGTAAATCAAATGGGAAAACCCTGCCTTGTGGGTACACATACATCCGTAGTACTCTATGTTCATAAAAGACATACACAGGTGACTTGTACTTAGTTTTTGTGGAGTTACTGCCCATCCCAATAACCATTGCTAGAGCCTAACATGTCAGTTTGATGATGTTTTTAAATTATTTTTTCTTTGTTAAATTATATTTCATGATCTAAGTCAGTCCCCAGTTACCATTGCTAGAACCTGACATGTCACTTGACGATGATGTTAAAGATATTTCCGCTTCTACATCAGTCCCAATAGGCTTGTATGATTTGCTAAAGATATATAGGTCAATTATTTTAGAAGATTTCTAGTATTCTCACTGCCTAAGTGCTTATTGCTTTTAAGGTCTTGTTTAGATCGGCAAGTTTCCGGCAAGTTTTCACTATTCACCCGTCACATCGAATATTTAGACACTAATTAGGGATATTAAACGTGGATTAATGACAAAACTCATTCCATAACCCTCGGGTAAATTCACGAGACGAATCTATTGAGCCTAATTAGGCCATGATTAGATAGCGCTGTGCTACAGTAAACAATCTCTAATGACAGATTAATTAGGCTTAATAGATTCGAAATTCAATTTCTAGGCGAATTGTGTAATTAGTTTTTTTATTAGTATCCGAATACCCCTTCCGACATCCCATTTTTACGATTCGGCAACTTTCCACTTTCCGAACTAAACAAGGCCTAAATTGTTTGCTGTGAACAATGTTTGTACACTTCATTGGGTCTGCTTGATAATATATTGGTTGCATCTCCCTACAGGTCTAACGTTGACTGAATCTAGAGCAGCAGTATACTGGTCCAAATCCATGATGCTGGTTGATAGCCAATGATGCGCGAGTTACCTGCCATCTTCTATTTTTGTTTGAATGTGCGCCACGAGAACAATTTGCATTTGAGTGCGCTTGTTATTCTGCTTTACAGAATTTAGCCTATGTTAATTTCTACCCTAAAAATTAGCTTATTCCCATGGTAATTAAACAAAGGCAACATGCCATAATATCTCTACTTTTAAAAGCATTGAGCGTGGGTCGTCTTGGTCTGAATTATACTAATTGCTAGAGCACCTGTAGCTCCTTGTTCAGTACCTTGGTACTTGGACTTATAGCATTGGTCCGAAGTGGTCTTGATCTGGCAAGAATGATGTACACTGACTTTGCCAATATTAATAGAGCTCTTTTACGGTACTCTATACTACCAATGAGTGATATATAGTATAAACCAACATGAATAATGAATAAGGGGTAGTTTAGTAATTTCACTTAGATGGAAATAAAGTTGGGGATGTAAAAAATATATCAATGATCAAAGTGATTTTAAAATATAAATATTTCAATTACACTATTTACTTTTTCCCTAAAATACCCATATACTACCATACTACTCACTATATACTATTATACTACAGTTAAAGTCTCTAATAGTATATAATTAATTTCAACCATATGATCCTTTTATACTAGTCCTTTTTAGACACTAGTATAGAGTAGTATGGAGTACCGTAACAGAACTCTATTAATATCTGCTGTCATGAGAGCAGATTCATATTTTTTGGGGTTGATGATACTGTTTGCAGTTATTATAACTCGTACCTTGCAGATTTGGACATTTTGTAAGAGCCAAGGACAATCTTTACCTACTCTCTCTGTTCCAAATTGTAGGTCGTTTGACTTTTTTGATGTCAACTTTGACCGCTCGTCTTATTCAAAAAATTGTGCAATATATCATATTTTTTTTATTAAGGTTTGCTTTATTAATAAAAGTTCTTCAAGAACGACTTAAATTTGACTATATTTATACACATTTTTTGAATAAGACGAGTGGTCAAACTTGAGGTCAAAAAAGTCAAACGACCTATAATTTGGAACGGAGGGAGTATTTCTAAAGAGAGAATTGCTTCTTCCCTGTTTTTGGTCCGTCCTGACATATGGGTCTCACCAATCAAATTTGGTCCACCGGAATCCAAACACAGTTTCAACTCTCAATATTTGTTTTCTCATCGGATTAGAGTTCTAACTCATCGTATCAATAGTTAAAAACAGAGCCGGCACTGCTCGGAAGAACGCGCGTTCGTCCAGAAGCTGGAAGGTACGGAGAAAATTTGTCTGCGGCAGGGATGCTCGGTGCGACACCGCCTAGATCGCCGAGGCGTGTCTAGGGACGCACGCAGTCTGCCAGTCTCGCCCGCATGAGACTTCTAGCCAAGAGCCGAGCACTGAGCTGCCGAAATAATCAAGACGAGTATCCTCGAGCCCTCCCCAAACTCCAAATCTCGGCGCCGTTTCGCTCATCGCGGGTTCGCGGCGTGGACCGTCGACGCCGCGCTGTTCGAGCGCCTCCTCGGCGACTTCTGCTCTTTCCGACTTTCCCGACCTTACCCGTCTCTAGACACGGCATCATACCCTCTGCGTCGCCGAGGCAGTAAGTCGCAAGCGAGTCTACTTCCTGACCACGAATTTGTTCGCATCGAAGTGCCTTAGTACTTCTAGCCGTAATTGCCATCAGCAAATCCAGGGAGTCAATTTCAGAAATCACAGCCGAAGAGATTTTTTTTTTTCGGCGGGTACGATCGGCGAGCGAACCTCGTTGGAGAGTTCTTTTAGGCAACCTCATTGTGGAGGTCGACGCGTTCATGCATGTGTAGACAGGGTGTCTGCATGCACTCGTATGCAGGTGCATGTACTGCCCAGCCACTCCTGCAAGCTATTGCAAACTACTCCAAGATGATGAAGGCATACATGAACGTGTGCTACGTGCGCCACCACTGCAAAGCAAGCAGTCCTCTAAAGGTTTTGAGGACATGCATCCACATCTACATGTGCATGCACTCTGCTGCTTGAGACTGCAAGCAAGAGAAGCTGTTTGGCTGTCCATCCACAAGTTCATGAACATCAAAACTTGGCTGCCGACGAGCCATCGCCGAATTGACTACAACGACGCGAGGCTACAGGAGACGAGGCCGCCTTCACGAGCCACGGCCTCGCCGTGGGAGTATTTCATAACCCGTAGGCCGTAGCAACGCACGGGCATTTTGCTATAAGGTTATAAACGAGATCAAATTGAGAGCTGATGATTCACCATATGCACTGAAACATCTTTTGTTTGCTTTTCTAAAGAAATATGAATGGTTAAAAGAACAAGAACAATGTTTTGACCTGTTCAGTTAGACAGAGATGAGATTTGTTTTGTGAAGCCACAGACAACACCGAATAATTTTCTGGTTGGTTATCCACTTGGTTTGTGTTGAAAACTGGCGAAGGTTGGGCGTTGTTGGACCAAAACCGGTCTGAGACCGGTTCCTAAAACCAGTACGATTAGTTTTCATGTAATTCGAATAGGATTTGATATTTAACACGAGGCTTAATTGTAAAATTGATTTCCTGCGGAGCAAGACATCTCCCATCCTATAAATATAGAGGGCCACAACCGATTGTAAGTGTATTTTATTGAGCAAATACCAATATATCTATTTTTGTCCTTTTCAATCTCTAGCTTTCCCAACCCATACTTGTTGTTTTTCTTTTGTCTCTATGAGGTTTGAAAACATTCTAGGTGGCCTGTCAACCCTAGAGCACCACCTTCACGCGTTTGCCCTGACGAGATCTTTTTCGAGAGGTCATTCTTTGGTTTTTATGGTTTCCTAAGAGGACTCTATAAACCGGCTTGACTGGTTTGCGTAGGGACACCACAAGGTGATTCGTTTCCGCTCAATGTGTTCTAGACTTTTTGGTGACTCTAATGACAACTTGGAGATCTTGGTTCATTTTGTCGATTTACCCGACTCTAGCTAGGTGGGCTCTCATGGATCTTGACAAGGACAACATCATCTATTTGAAGGGTGATGAGCTATCAACAGAAGATTGCCAAAGATTTGAAGACTGCCTTAAGAAGAAAGCAAAAACAAGGGCTTGAGTTGATTGAATTGGAGGAATCCCGCAGAGTTTGTACATACCAGATGATCCACACGAGGAAATATTCCATCGGTGGAGTATTGACCAAAAGCAACGACATATAGAGTGGGCTCCGGCTCTGTTCCTATTTAGGAGCAGAGTAGCTTTGCTAAAACTGCCACAACGTTTAAGACCTACTTCATCATTTAGATGGGCCTAATTTTAAATTAAAATAATTGATCCATGGAGATCTCCGAAGACCAGTACTACTACACCGGGGCTGGTGCCACATCCGCAGGAGGCGGAGGTGGCGGCAGCAATGGAGATGGTAACGGGGATAGCTCCAGCAGCAACCACAATGAAGATGACCCTCGCCCAGCGTTCATCTCCGACGACCAACTCGACATCGACGAAGGCTATGAAACAGAAGCATATCAAATTCTCCTGGGTCGCGCTTTTGATCACACACGTGTGTTCACAAGCGAACTCATGGAGAAATCAGGTTTGGCCAATGACTTTGAAAATGTTTGGAGTGCAGTGGGTTGGTCAGATTTTGCGCGTATTCATGAGGATGGGTGTCGGTTGTTAACAATCCAATTTCTTGCTACTTTGAGAAAAGGTGTGGAGGGGATTACTTTTCGCTTTTTAAGGAAAGAGTATTTCGTCTCTTGGAGGCAGCTTAGTACCTATTTGGGTTTTAGCAAGCGCTGCAGCTTGGAGGTTGATAAAGTTTTGAGGCTTTTTGTTAGAGAGTCTTTCTGGCGGGATATCTCGGGTATCACAGATGGCACTCCTCCTAGAACAAGCCACATTCATAACCCCACTCTTCGTTTTATGCACCACTGGATTGCCATGACTCTTTTCCCTAGAAATGATCTTCGTACCGTTTGCATTGATGAATTAAAATTATTGTATGCGATGGTTAAGAAGATAAAAATCTCACCGGTTGTCTTTATGATTGATCAATGGATGGGTGTTTTTAAGAGGCAAGGTCCCATTGAGTGTACTTCTTTGGTTACTCGCATTTTTGAGTCAATGGGCCTTCTAGATAATTACCGAGTCGAGTTCCTTCCGCAGCCTCGCCCAACTCTGGATGAATCTCATTTCGTTCAGAGTCACCTTGTTACTCACGCTGTAGACCAAAAGCTTGTCATGGTTTATCATAATAGCACAACCAGAATTCTATTGCCAGCACCGGAATACTGGTTGTACAGATGCAAAACACTTTTGTTGGAGTTGAGGAAGGCAGGCAAAGCGTGACAGGAAGGGTGACAAGAAGCATGTCCCGATGGAGAGAAGCCACAGTGCCGCAATCCCAAGGAGCATGGGAACCTCCAACTCCGCCATACGTACCAGAAGGATCAAACTAGGAGCAGCCACAGCCGCCCCCACCATATATGGCGGGAGGTTCGGGATGGCAGGAAGCCCCGCACGCCCAATGGAATCCCCAGGACCCGCACTATCATCAGTCGTCCAGCTCAAGTGGTGGTCCTCCTCCATTCCACACCTGACGTTCCTTCTCAGCAAGGGACTGGCACAGCAGCATGGATGGGTTATCCAACCGCATGGGAACCCTGGAGGTAACCACTCATCGCATTGATGATACATTAACCCATCATGTGCAGCGGTTGCAGGCGTGGTGGGATCAGTCAGTACAACACTACAACACCCTGCAAAACAGCATCCAGGCGGGCAACCAGAACTTGAATGCATACCTTTAGTCCCATTTGACCCGAATGACCCCCGCTATCGCCAGCAGTAAGAAGTCCAGCTTGGGGGAGGATACCCGCACAGGTAAGTTCATCTGACCATGTCGTTTATTGTTTTCCTTTGATTTTCATATAGGGTAGTAATAATAATAATAATAATAATAATAATAATAATAATAATAATAATAATAATAATAATAATAATAATAATAATAAATTATAAAAAAACTTGTCCCTGTATGGAAATGATGAATTTTTTGCTATGACCTTCCCCTGTTATGCAAGTCTTAATAAGGTAGTCATTTGTGTCTTGAATTTGTTGGCTTAAATTAATGACTTCCTTGGAAACTTGAAACTTGTGGGTAGAAAATGCTAAATCTGATTCTAGGTTGTTGGTTGCTATGATATAATAAGCTAGAATTGCTTTATCTACCCAAGTGAAATTTGATCCCGGAGATTTTATTTCAAAAAGAACAAAATTCTGGGCTCCTTAGTGAAGGGTGAAAATCCTACCATAGCCTCACATTCCAACCACTTACAAAAAGCATGTGCAGTTGTTTTGAGTTTTGTCAAGTTCATTGTGATCTTTGTAAGATTTACTTAATGCTCTTAAAATCGGAGTCACGTACACGCCACCAGACTTGCCATACTTCTACTCTGAAAGTAAAGCGCAACATGCCTATCAATTGCCTACCAGAATAAAATGCTCCAAAGAAAAGGGATTTCTCCTCATATTCCTAGGTGTAAAGCTTGGGCTCCCTATATTAGTCTTAAAAAAAAGGGGAGAAAAATGGACACGTGTGTAGTCCATGAAAAAAAAGAGAAAAATGGACACGTGTGTAGTGCATGAAAAAAAGGGGGAGCCAAGCTTTATAACAAATTTCCCAAAGGAGAGAGAAATTTCCTAAAAGGAGTTTATTTTCCACTACCACATATCCACACTTGCACACTTCGATTTGAGTGTATGATTTAATTCTTCGATTGATCCGGGATTTGACTCAACAAAAGAAGCAAATCATGTGTGAAACAAAAGTTTCCCGATTATGAACCCCACTTGTCATGCTATTAAGAGAAATTTGAGAGGAGTGATGGGGAGGATTCATACACCTATGAGAGACTTGAGAGAGTCACTTGAGGAGCCTTGTTTTCTTTTGCAAAAGTTTCTTTTAAAAACCTCCGGTGAAAAGGTGGAACAAAGGTGTGGGGAGCATTCTTGCTAAGTTGTTCTGGCTTTCAACTGCCCATGATGAAGAAAAGCTAAGAAGCCCCATAAGTGGCAAGGTAAAAAGGGATGATTTGATCTTTGCCAGCTTATTCAAGTTATGAAATGCTTCCTTATTGACATAATATCTTTTGGGAAGCAAGCAAAATCTGATCCAATAGTTTCTAACTCTCCAAAGCTTTGCTCAGGGACGAGCAAAGGTCTTAGCTTGGGGGAGTTTGTTGGTGCTTGTTAAGTCATGAATATCTTGTAACGCCAACATGATAAAATAAAATAAACTAGCATTAATCAGTAGGATTTGGTTTCTAATAACGTAGTTCCACTTGTACATGGAGATTATTTTGTTGCAGGGGAAATGGGCCAAAAGCTGAAGGAAAACAGGGCTAAGCCCAAGTCGCCCGACTTGCCCTGGTCGGCCGACCTGGCCTTGTGCTCAATAGAGCCCAAGTCTGGCCATGCAGAACAAGCACAAATGGACATCATCTGGGACATTGGATCAATGACGATTACATCCAATGGTGAAGGAGAATTTACATGGATTGATGGGCCCACATGAGAACGAAGATTTACTTCAAGGATCTATACTCATCTTCCACAAGTACCAGGGTCCACATTCCAGCCACTCAGAAGAGGAACAAGACGAACCGTGCCTGGACCAGGTCAGCCGATCAGCCCAGGTCAGCCGACCCAGTCTCAAGGTCGTTGAGCCTCCGCCTTCTATCACGCGTCAACACCGCCTCCAGGAGATCATCCACACCGTGCACATCTTCAATCGGTGCATCTGAGGGTCGGACGACGTCAAGGAATCGGCCGACTCGGGGGTGGGCCCACTCGTCCTCAACCGCTTTGTACCGGCCCTGAACCGCCTCCTAGTGCTATAAATAGATGGCCATCGCCTCCTGTACCACACACACCAGAAGGAAGAGCTCCATTAGCTACAAGTTATAGTCTTAGTTAGTAGTGAAGTAGTTCTAGGAGTTGAGCTTCTACGGGTTTTCGAAGGAGTCTTGGTATGCCTAGAGCTCATTTATCTTTTATCCTCTGCTTATTTGTAAGACTTAAGCTTTAATGGAAATGCTATCTTGCTTATGTGACTTGACTTATAGTCTTGTGTGTTCATCATATGAGATGTATGTGTTGACGCGGAAAATCGGCGGTTGTATTCCCCACGGTCAGCACACGAAGACCAGGGAGATCAGCTTCGCTCCAGTGCCAGTCTACACTCCAGTTCAGGTTCGCGGCGTGCCAGTCAATTTGACCTGAAATTGACAAGGGAATAAAACAGTTAAATTGCTCTTTGATTGTGCCGGCTCTATTTCAGACGATGGAGTAACGTCGAATTTTAGCCAAGACCCAATCAGACACGTATCGGCCGATACTAATCGGACCTCAAAATCGGACCTCATTGATGACGTCAATCGGACCGAGTGATCGGACCTCAATCAGACATCAAATCGGACCTCAGAATCGGACCAATCAGGATCGGACCTTGATTGATATGACAGATCAGCCTTTGAATAATGAGATAAAGCATGAAACAAGGCCAATATGTAAAATAATGGATCAGCTATGTCTTGAAACAAGATATTAAATAATCAAAGTATAAGCCGATACATTGTCCACCTTGTCTAGTTGCCAGTTTGACTCGTCTTATCGGACCATCTAACCAGCCAATCGGACTATAGCCTTTTCAGAGAAATCTAGCTCCGACGTAGGGAATCTAGATTTCTCCAACTATGATCAGATCAGATAGCTAGATAATCAGACTCGATTCATCAACCTGTCAATTAAACAAGATGCTCGCACAGGTGTTGATCAGATTAAGCAAAATAAGCAGGTAAAACATTAACAGATACGTTCTGATTCTAAGATATGCTACCGAACAATTAAGCGAGATCCAGCTCCGACGTAGGGAATCTACACCACACTTAACATTCAAATAGCAATAAGGCGTAACCAAAGCTTCCTTTAACTAATCAAGATGAATCTAGCTCCGACGTAGGGAATCTAGACCAAACATGACAATCAAAGATTAATCTAATCGTATTGTAAAGATCCAGCTCCGACGTAGGGAATCTACACCAGTACAATACTCAAAGAACAACCAGATTAAACCACAAAGCAGGATCGGACATAGAACGATGCTGTAAGATAAATATTGCTTAAATCGGACCAAGACCAATGCTCAAAGCCGTTGAAGAAGTAGAATTGATTCACATGGCGTAGATCTAAACCAATCTAGCAACTCCAACAAACCGCAAAGACTACCTTTAGTAACCAAGATTACTCTAGCTCCGACGTAGGGAATCTAGACTAATCTTGATACCTAGCTCCGACGTAGGGAATCTAGGCTTAAAGTGTAGTCCGATAAACGATAATCTTTTGAATAATCAATATTGATCTAGCTCCGACGTAGGGAATCTATATCAATCTTGATTATTCAGAGATAAATCGGTTGAACAGTATAAACGAGAAAGGGCGATGCGCCTCAATTCAAAGCCTATACTAGTTCGATAAATTGACTAACTTACTGGTAAGCCGGAGATCAGAACTGATGCAGCCCGTCCACAAATGAGCTTCGTCGGTAACTACTACTAGGGTTTTGGCGTGAAGCCGGGTTGTATTGATTGTGAGAATAGTTCTTTACAATGGACGAGGGTTCAAATTTATACCCTGGTCATGGAGAGTCCTGATCGGACCAGACTAACTAAATAAGGTAAACTAAGCTTAAGATAGAACGGGACTCTCATACGCCTTCTGAAAAGGAAATAGTCCCTGGATCTGATACGCCCCCTCCTTAGCCGACGCGCCTTTCCTCTTGAACTCGTCATCGGGTCGGACTCCTGCTTCATCGGACCCCTCTTCAGCATCGGCTTCCTTCTTTGTCACCTTCGGCCTTGACCAGTCAACGGGTCCACTGCGCAGTCTCAATCTCACCACGTCATCATCTGACTCAGCATGTCAGTTGCGAAAATCCGGTGTCAACACATGCCCCCCAATTTTGGAATAAAATATCATTTTGTTCCAAAATTCGTATCTGCCATCATAACTCCTTCACCGATTTTCGTGCCGAAATTTTCCATCTTTGTACTGCGCGGCTCCTCGATCCTCGGGCCATGACCGCTTCTTTCTCCATCAACAACCCGTGGAGCTTACCTTCTTCTCTCTCTCCAAGCAATAGTATTTTTGACAATGAATAGCATACAGAACCCTGCATTTACCTCACGGGTATCCATGCATCTATTGACTCAGGCGAAACGACTCTTCAATGCAGTTTCTCAAAAGACGCCCCTCCTTCAATTACGGCAGCTCTGAATCAATGCCACATCTCCACGAGAATACTGTTCTTCATTTGGACGGTTTCCACGAGTGCCCCTTGGATTCCATTTCTCTTCTAATGCGTCCATCGACCGCCGGCTATAAATACTCGCCTCATGCCCTCTTCTTCCACCATCCCTTAGCCATGGCGCAGCTAATATTCATGGTAGAGCATAAACTCCTTCTGTTTGATACAGGATCCGACTCCTTCCTCCTCTTCTGCTAGAAGAATTCTCGTGAAGAAGTATAGGGTACTCCCCCCCTTTCCTGATCCTGCAGTGAATCCAGGTGGAACTTCTGCTAGAAGAATCCTCGTGAGGTTCC
>CM014273.1:38209705-38248674 GCA_004135705.1 Alloteropsis semialata
TTTCTCATGTTATATTTGCCTTCCTCAACGTATTGATGTTAATTCCGTTCTTCAGAACCTTGCTCTCCGCCAACATCGAGCAGCTCATTGTTGGCGCTTGTTAAGTCATAAATATCTTGTAACGCCAACATGATAAAATAAAATAAACTAGCATTAATCAGTAGGATTTGGTTTCAAATAACGTAGTTCCACTTGTACATGGAGATTATTTTGTTGCAGGAGAAATAGGACAAAAGCTGAAGGAAAACAGGGCTAAGCCCAAGTCGCCCGACCTGCCCTGGTCGGCCGACCTGGCCTTGTGCTCAGCAGAGCCCAAGTCTGGCCATGCAGAACAAGCACAAATAGACATCATCTGGGACATTGGATCAATGATGGTTACATCCAATAGTGAAGGAGAATTTACATGGATTGATGGGCCCACATGAGAACGAAGATTTACTTCAAGGATCCATAGTCATCTTCCACAAGTACCAGGGTCCACATTCCAGCCACTCAGAAGAAGAATAAGACGAACCGCGCCTGGACCAGGTCGGCCGATCAGCCCAGGTCGGCCGACCCAGTCTCAAGGCCGTTGAGCCTCCGCCTTCTATCACGCGTCAACACCGCCTCCAAGAGATCATCCACACCGTGCACATCTTCAGTCGGTGCATCTGAGGGTCGGGCGACGTCAAGGAATCGGCCGACTCGGGGGTGGGCCCACTCGTCCTCAACCGCTTTGTACCGGCCCTGAACCGCCTCCTAGTGCTATAAATAGATGGCCATCACCTCCTGTACCACACACACTAGAAGGAAGAGCTCCATTAGCTACAAGTTATAGTCTTAGTTAGTAGTGAAGTAGTTCTAGGAGTTGAGCTTCTACGGGTTTCCGAAGGAGTCTTGGTAAGCCTAGAGCTCAGTTATCTTTTATCCTCTACTTATTTGTAAGACTTAAGCTTTAATGGAAATGCTATCTTGCTTATGTGACTTGACTTATAGTCTTGTGTGTTCATCATATGAGATGTATGTCTTGCACCTTAGTCTAGCTGATACATGTTATGGCAATGGCCAAGTGTACCGCAAGGTTGATCTGTCTAGGTGGACAATAGATAGAGTTGTATTTCGTATAGTAAACGTGGTGTTTGGTATATGGAATAACATTGGGGATACCCTTCCCCACGTATTAAGAGGTAGGCGGCAGGTGGTGACAGCCCTGTCCGTCCCTTGTAATCCTCGCCGTTCGGGTTCGGGCGTTTGCAGGCCTTTGTGATAAACATCGTGACAGTACCCTTGGATGAGGGGATCCCACGACTCCTCGATTTGCCCTCTAACATGAGTCCCTTACTAAGCTTGTATAGGATACACTTGTAATGAATGTAACCCTTATGTAGGAAGTATATAAAATCCCTAGTTCTCTCTTAGAACCTTCATATTGACTAGACTTACATAGTGAGCAATGAAATCTTCTGTGTGTCACCATACCAAATTCTTCCTATCATGTTATCTCCTGTTCTAGTCTTGATATGTTGATTGTGATATAGTTGATGCATTGGAAGACATAGTACTTTGCCATATGCTTTCCCTGAGGAAATAAATACGATACTCTGGAATACTCCCGTGTGAAATGCTACAATGTACTTCTGTGCGCTTGCAAAACTTATGTAACGCTAAGATTTATATTAAGGCATCTCTAGTGCCATCACTCATGTAGTGGTGACGCTAAGAAATGCCAACAAGCATTTCTTGCGCCGTTGCCGGGGAAAGCATTGGCAAAAGAATGTGTTAACCTCTGTATTAACTTTATGTCACAATTAAATGCCAGCGTCTAGACAGGTTTACCCTTGTTCTGTTTCTCTTCGTGTGAAACAGAATAGTACATCGTCAATTCGCCAAAGCACCCTTGCACCAACATGGCAACTGAATCCTTGATGATCGATTCAACGTACATTACCATGGTGCAAGCTAAGCCATTCAGCGGAAAGGCTACAGCAGACGCAACAGAACATCTCCGACACTTCTTAGCAATATGCAGTCGACTAGCAGGAGAGGCAATGCAATGGTTATTCCCGTTCTCACTAGCAGGTAGGGCATTGCAATGGTATTACAACCATCAGGCAAAGATGGATTCCTGGCAGAAGTGCAGAGAATTATTCCTAGCGCACGACTGGAACCCGTTCCAGCAAGGAGTAAATTTGTACACAATACCTGCCAAGAGAAAGGTAAATGATCTAAGTGCTAGATTCCATGCTCTGTCAGTCACTGTGAAAAACCAGCTGCGCTTAAGCAAAGTTCTCGAGGCCCAGTCAGCCCATCTGGCTGCTGTGGTACAAGAAACCAGTCGGGAGATTTTGGCTAATCATGCAGGAAACAAGAAAGAATCAAACCAAAAGCATGACGGGCCCGAAATCAAGGTCATTTATGGATGGAAGTCACAAAGACCACCCGTCACTAACAGTGAGCCACTCCTGCCCCTACCCAAAGAGCTTGTACAAGGTGTCAAGGCTCTAAACGCGACAACACCAACAACACCTTGCATCAAGAAAACCGAACAGGACTGGCGTCGAAAAGCTCCCGCATCATCTTTAGATGCGGAAGAAAGCTCATCAAGCTAAATCATATCCCGGAGACGTCCGCACTCGACGGACGAAAAATAACGAGTCCTCACCGACAGGTAAATCGGTATGTATCTCATATTTATTTCACAATGCATATTTATTTTTCAAGCATATTTGACTTTTTTACAAATTATCGCATTTGAATTCTTGAATTTTGGAGCCATCTACTTAATTTTCTCTCGGATACTTGGCCACCTTTGCTCACTTCAACCAGCATTCATCTCATCTTTGAACTATGTGCCACCCTACAAAAGCACAGCCCGAACCTAGCTATGGCCCGGTCGGCCGACCATGGCACGTCGACCAACTCCAAAGTTTGGCCTTTGCAGAGCATTCAAGCATCATCATACCCTACCGTAGGCATACATCACATCTTTCAAAGGGGGGATTGAATGGTGTCCGTGATCACTCGGCCGACCAGCCCATGTCGCCCGACTTGGTGCTTCTTCTTTTGCAAAGTTTTCAACCAATTTACAGGAGCCAGGGTATCCAATGCACTAGTGATCAAAGCTTGGCCGATTTGAATCCAAGAGGGGGTCGGCCGACCCCACCTAGTCGGCCGATCAAGGGTGAGTTCCGGCTATAAAAGCTCTTGGCCAGGTCCTTGCTCTCTTCGCCCCAACCCAAGCTGCGTTTTGCCCTCGGAGTTTCTCCTCACCCTCTGATAAATTCTCAAGTATTTAGCTCCTTAGTTTGGATTCAATAAAAAAAACAAGTAAAAATGGATTTCATTTCTGCATAACGGTGTTGTTCTTCTTATGCTTAAGATCTTGAACGTGTTGTGGAGGTTCCTAAACCCCGCAAGAATAGAACGCTTGTTTGTGGTGTGTTATAACCCACAAGAATGATTTTGTGGAGGCAACCACGCCCCACAAGAACGACTAACTCTTGGACGACTAACCCACTAACGCTAATCCTTTTGTCTTCCAAGTGTCGTTCTTGTTGCTCTTTGTGCAGGCATCATGAACCTCGTTCGCGGATTCGTGAAGCAAGCAAAGAAAATGAAAGGGTCAAGCTCGAGGAGGAGCTGACACTCTGAGAGCACTGAGTTGGTCTCCTCCAGCACAGAGATCATGGACTCAGCCGGTGGCTCTGAAGAGAGGATGAGCAGCCAACACTCCATGGAGATCTCCGAAGACCAGTACTACTACACCGGGGCTGGTGCCACATCCGCAGGAGGCGGAGGTGGCGGCAGCAATGGAGATGGTAACGGGGATAGCTCCAGCAGCAACCACAATGAAGATGACCCTCGCCCAGCGTTCATCTCCGACGACCAACTCGACATCGACGAAGGCTATGAAACAGAAGCATATCAAATTCTCCTGGGTCGCGCTTTTGATCACACACGTGTGTTCACAAGCGAACTCATGGAGAAATCAGGTTTGGCCAATGACTTTGAAAATGTTTGGAGTGCAGTGGGTTGGTCAGATTTTGCGCGTATTCATGAGGATGGGTGTCGGTTGTTAACAATCCAATTTCTTGCTACTTTGAGAAAAGGTGTGGAGGGGATTACTTTTCGCTTTTTAAGGGAAGAGTATTTCGTCTCTTGGAGGCAGCTTAGTACCTATTTGGGTTTTAGCAAGCGCTGCAGCTTGGAGGTTGATAAAGTTTTGAGGCTTTTTGTTAGAGAGTCTTTCTGGCGGGATATCTCGGGTATCACAGATGGCACTCCTCCTAGAACAAGCCACATTCATAACCCCACTCTTCGTTTTATGCACCGCTGGATTGCCATGACTCTTTTCCCTAGAAATGATCTTCGTACCGTTCGCATTGATGAATTAAAATTATTGTATGCGATGGTTAAGAAGATAAAAATCTCACCAGTTGTCTTTATGATTGATCAATGGATGGGTGTTTTTAAGAGGCAAGGTCCCATTGAGTGTACTTCTTTGGTTACTCGCATTTTTGAGTCAATGGGCCTTCTAGATAATTACAGAGTCGAGTTCCTTCTGCAGCCTCGCCCAACTCTGGATGAATCTCATTTCGTTCAGAGTCACCTTGTTACTCATGCTGTAGACCAAAAGCTTGTCATGGTTTATCATAATAGCACAACCAGAATTCCATTGCCAGCACCGGAATACTGGTTGTACAGATGCAAAACACTTTTGTTGGAGTTGAGGAAGGCAGGCAAAGCGTGACAGGAAGGGTGACAAGAAGCATGTCCCGATGGAGAGAAGCCACAGTGCCGCAATCCCAAGGAGCATGGGAACCTCCAACTCCGCCATACGTACCAGAAGGATCAAACTAGGAGCAGCCACAGCCGCCCCCACCATATATGGCGGGAGGTTCGGGATGGCAGGAAGCCCCGCACGCCCAATGGAATCCCCAGGACCCGCACTATCATCAGTCGTCCAGCTCAAGTGGTGGTCCTCCTCCATTCCACACCCGACGTTCCTTCTCAGCAAGGGACTGGCACAGCAGCATGGATGGGTTATCCAACCGCATGGGAACCCTGGAGGTAACCACTCATCGCATTGATGATACATTAACCCATCATGTGCAGCGGTTGCAGGCGTGGTGGGATCAGTCAGTACAACACTACAACACCCTGCAGAACAGCATCCAGGCGGGCAACCAGAACTTGAATGCATACCTTTAGTCCCATTTGACCCGAATGACCCCCACTATCGCCAGCAGTAAGAAGTCCAGCTTGGGGGAGGATACCCGCACAGGTAAGTTCATCTGACCATGTCGTTTATTGTTTTCCTTTGATTTTCATATAGGGTAGTAATAATAATAATAATAATAATAATAAATTATAAAAAAAACTTGTCCCTGTATGGAAATGATGAATTTTTTGCTATGACCTTCCCCTGTTATGCAAGTCTTAATAAGGTAGTCATTTGTGTCTTGAATTTGTTGGCTTAAATTAATGACTTCCTTGGAAACTTGAAACTTGTGGGTAGAAAATGCTAAATCTGATTCTAGGTTGTTGGTTGCTATGATATAATAAGCTAGAATTGCTTTATCTACCCAAGTGAAATTTGATCCCGGAGATTTTATTTCAAAAAGAACAAAATTCTGGGCTCCTTAGTGAAGGGTGAAAATCCTACCACAGCCTCACATTCCAACCACTTACAAAAAGCATGTGCAGTTGTTTTGAGTTTTGTCAAGTTCATTGTGATCTTTGTAAGATTTACTTCATGCTCTTAAAATCGGAGTCACGTACACGCCACCAGACTTGCCATACTTCTACTCTGAAAGTAAAGCGCAACATGCCTATCAATTGCCTACCAGAATAAAATGCTCCAAAGAAAAGGGATTTCTCCTCATATTCCTAGGTGTAAAGCTTGGGCTCCCTATATTAGTCTTAAAAAAAAGGGGAGAAAAATGGACACGTGTGTAGTCCATGAAAAAAAAGAGAAAAATGGACACGTGTGTAGTCCATGAAAAAAAGGGGGAGCCAAGCTTTATAACAAATTTCCCAAAGGAGAGAGAAATTTCCTAAAAGGAGTTTATTTTCCACTACCACATATCCACACTTGCACACTTCGATTTGAGTGTATGATTTAATTCTTCGATTGATCCGGGATTTGACTCAACAAAAGAAGCAGCTCATGTGTGAAACAAAAGTTTCCCGATTATGAACCCCACTTGTCATGCTATTAAGAGAAATTTGAGAGGAGTGATGGGGAGGATTCATACACCTATGAGAGACTTGAGAGAGTCACTTGAGGAGCCTTGTTTTCTTTTGCAAAAGTTTCTTTTAAAAACCTCCGGTGAAAAGGTGGAACAAAGGTGTGGGGAGCATTCTTGCTAAGTTGTTCTGGCTTTCAACTGCCCTTGATGAAGATAAGTGGCAAGGTAAAAAGGGATGATTTGATCTTTGCCAGCTTATTCAAGTTATGAAATGCTTCCTTATTGACATAATATCTTTTGGGAAGCAAGCAAAATCTGATCCAATAGTTTCTAACTCTCCAAAGCTTTGCTCAGGGACGAGCAAAGGTCTTAGCTTGGGGGAGTTTGTTGGTGCTTGTTAAGTCATGAATATCTTGTAACGCCAACATGATAAAATAAAATAAACTAGCATTAATCAGTAGGATTTGGTTTCTAATAACGTAGTTCCACTTGTACATGGAGATTATTTTGTTGCAGGGGAAATGGGCCAAAAGCTGAAGGAAAACAGGGCTAAGCCCAAGTCGCCCGACTTGCCCTGGTCGGCCGACCTGGCCTTGTGCTCAATAGAGCCCAAGTCTGGCCATGCAGAACAAGCACAAATGGACATCATCTGGGACATTGGATCAATGACGGTTACATCCAATGGTGAAGGAGAATTTACATGGATTGATGGGCCCACATGAGAACGAAGATTTACTTCAAGGATCCATACTCATCTTCCACAAGTACCAGGGTCCACATTCCAGCCACTCAGAAGAAGAACAAGACGAACCGTGCCTGGACCAGGTCAGCCGATCAGCCCAGGTCAGCCGACCCAGTCTCAAGGTCGTTGAGCCTCCGCCTTCTATCACGCGTCAACACCGCCTCCAGGAGATCATCCACACCGTGCACATCTTCAATCGGTGCATCTGAGGGTCGGACGACGTCAAGGAATCGGCCGACTCGGGGGTGGGCCCACTCGTCCTCAACCGCTTTGTACCGGCCCTGAACCGCCTCCTAGTGCTATAAATAGATGGCCATCGCCTCCTGTACCACACACACCAGAAGGAAGAGCTCCATTAGCTACAAGTTATAGTCTTAGTTAGTAGTGAAGTAGTTCTAGGAGTTGAGCTTCTACGGGTTTTCGAAGGAGTCTTGGTATGCCTAGAGCTCATTTATCTTTTATCCTCTGCTTATTTGTAAGACTTAAGCTTTAATGGAAATGCTATCTTGCTTATGTGACTTGACTTATAGTCTTGTGTGTTCATCATATGAGATGTATGTCTTGCACCTTAGTCTAGCTGATACATGTTATGGCAATGGTCCAGTGTACCGCAAGGTTGCTCTGTCTAGGTGGACAATAGATAGAGTTGTATTTCATATAGTAAATGTGGTGTTTGGTATATGAAATAACATTGGGGATACCCTTGCCCACGTATTAAGAGGTAGGCGGCAGGTGGTGACAGCCCTGTTCGTCCCTTGTAATCCTCGCCGTTCGGGTTCGGGCGTTTGCAGGCCTTTGTGATAAACATCGTGACAGTACCCTTGGATGAGGGGATCTCACGACTCCTCGATTTGCCCTCTAACATGAGTCCCTTACTAAGCTTGTATAGGATACACTTGTAATGAATGTAACCCTTATGTAGGAAGTACATAGAATCCCTAGTTCTCTCTTAGAACCTTCATATTGACTGGACTTACATTGTGAGCAATGAAATCTTCTGTGTGTCACCATACCAAATTCTTCCTATCATGTTATCTCCTGTTCTAGTCTTGGTATGTTGATTGTGATATAGTTGATGCATTGGAAGACATAGTACTTTGCCATACGCTTTCCCTGAGGAAATAAATACGATACTCTGGAATACTTCCGGGTGAAATGCTACAATGTACTTTTGTGCGCTTGCAGAACTTATGTAACGCTAAGATTTATATTAAGGCATCTCTAGTGCCATCACTCATGTAGTGGTGACGCTAAGAAATGCCAACACTCATTGATTGGCATGATCAACACCAGCACACAAGGTACATCTAATAAAGCAATACACCAATCAATACAACAGTTTTGAAAAGAGCAAAACTAGAGAACTATGGCAAACTCGGGAGCACAAGAAACACCAAAGACAAAGCTATGGTTGAAAAGGTATGGGCAATTGAAGGGTCAAGGGCATACTGGTACAAACAACATAAGCTCAAGTAATTTTGTATAAATGGATCAACGAACTTTAGTATATGCACATACAATTCAACATACTATTTTAATATCTAGATTTCACATATGTAGCCACAATATATGAATTTAGTATTAAAATAATACACAGGGATTGTAGTGGTTCATGTACTGAATATTTATTAAGCCAGAAATAAATACAATAAGATAGAAGTACAAGGTATAGGCGGATCATGTGGCAAAACAAAAGGATGAAAGATATGAAATTTTGGATGAGTTATTGTCGCCATGAAAGCTTGGGCTCTGCTGCACCTATGGGCAAGATACATGGCTGGGTGTAAAAGCCTAATCATCTTTTATCTAGAAAAGCTAGTTTAAATTGACCATTAATCAAATTAATCACTAATTAAATTTTAGAAACAAGGTTTATGATGAACGTTGCTGCTAACGCGTAGCTTACATCTAAAGAAAACTAACACAATGAGAACGGATCGAATCGGACCTAAAACGGGCAATCTACGGGTTTCACAAGGCTACAGGGACCTAAACATAATTAACTATATACTATAGGGACTAGCAAGGAAGTTCTGCAAGACACCTCGAATAGTGCTCGCAAAAAGGCCAAAACCAAGGGATTAAAGTGCAAAAGAGCACGGTCAGCAGGCTCTTAAACTTCTAAGGGGTTTTCTGCAAAACGTCCTAGAGAGAGGGGTTGGCGGCGGGTTGAACTTGCAGGGCCAAACAGATGCGTCTATAAGTGCCGAGTTGAGACAGGTTGCTGGTGGTTGTGCCTATAGGGTCAGGTCATTTAATGGTTATGACGTGAATGGGTATCGCTTTCACACCACACGCCACGAGCAGAGTCGGCCCAATCGAAGAACCACAAATTTCAGTGTTTTTACGCCAGGCGTTGATGAGGTCTCAAAACTCATATTTCATGGATGCAAACCTCTTAATCCTGTCATATTCAAATGCCATTGGTTTGATCCTGAAGTAGTGAGACGGACACCTAACCTTGGGCTAGTCGAAATTTGACAATCAACCGTCTTACCAGGAGACGATGTATATATTGTGGCTCAACAGGCAATGCAAGTTTATTATCTCTCATACCCATGCAAAACCAACAGCCGTCTTAAGGGATGGGATGTTTGTGTACAAGGTATCGCCACACGGTAAACTACCTGTTCCAAATAATGAAGATTACAACATTGACCCAAACACCTATGACGGAGAGTTCTTCCAAGAAGATGGGCTAGAAGGGGGTTTTGAGATAGACTTAACAGAAGCGATCGGAATGAAAGTAGACAATGAAATATTTGTTGACGAGGACGCTGGAGATGAGGTTCGTAATGTGAAGGACTTAGAGGTACTAGAGCGATTACATTTAGGCAATGATAGTGATGAGGACATTCCTCCTTCGGAGAACAGGCATGATAATTTCGACTTGCGTGATAGTGATGATGAGACTTATGATCCAGCGAATCCAGTTCACGATGATTATTTCTAATACATGTATGTTCCATATTTATTATTTGCAATACCATGTTATTTCCTAATTATATTTTGTTTATTTCACACCTATTTCTATGTATGTTTTGTTTATTTGGGCTAATTGGTTTTCTTTTTTAATTGCAGATGGTGGGCGGTTTGAAGAAGTCGTTAGCGACGATGTACTGAAAAGCGACCGGTGCAGCTGGTGGGTCCTCTTCTAGTGAGGGGTCCGGGGGAGGTCGAGGGAAGGATGGAGCCAAGGACCGACGGAAGCAGGCTCGAGCGCCGTCTCCTGTACCTTTGTCCTCGTCTTCCTCTGAGGTGGTAGTACCTTCAGCGGAGACCTCTGGTGATGAGGAGCAGGTACATGAGCAGAAGGGGCAAGAGTAGGAGTGGCAAGATGGGGAGGAGGAGGAGGAGGAGGAGGCAGAAGGGGGTTTCGCTTCCTCTACTTCATCTGGTGTCTGGTTGCGAGGTCCCTCACAACTCCTTCAGTGACCGATACCTTTTGAGAGGCGCCCGATGATTTGGCCCATAGGGCCAAGGTCAGTACCTTTAGATGTTATCACTACATTTTAATTTGATATGTTTATAATCACATTAGAAACTAATAATTTATCTTATTGATTTGGGAAGGAATTGGGTGAGGGTTGCTCCAGGTGATCACACCCGCCTTGTCAACGGGATCTTGGGACTTCTGTGCTGGCTACACTTCCCTGGCTTCATTCAGTATGCTAGAAGTGAGGAGCCGGCCTACACGTTGGACCACTACATCGCCTTCGCCGATGTAATGGATCAGGACGGGTGGATATTCCCCAACCAGGCGGAGCGGGTGAAGGACAAGTTGTGGGTATGTCTTCCTCGCACTACATTGCTCAATACATCATATTCATTAGACATTCTTGAAAAAATGACTGCATACATCGCGTCTATATGCAGGATTTCTTCAAATGTGATCCGGGATACGAGGTAGAGGTGGCTTAGGTGGCGCACAGAGCATGTTATAAACTCATAAAGGACATGCATTACGAGGCGTGCATCCAGTCCGTCATAGTATACCACACATCGATTCTTAAAGTGAAGGTCCCAAAAGCTGAAGCAAGAAACATTAGGCTGACCCGGGAACAACACTTGCAGGTAAATATACAACATTAATACTGAATGTTTCGGAGGTTAAGTACGCTTAATTTTTTCCTCTTACATGTCCTATACTTGATGACGTGTAGGCGCCTCCGTGGTGGTGCACCCAACATCTCCACTGCCGGGCAAACATTGTGGACAAGTGGATGACGTCCAAGTGGGAGGAGATGCACAACGCTTGCCGGGAGCGGCTTTTGTTGATGCCAGGTGTACCACACCATCAGGGCAACCTTAGCCTCGATGAATACACGCTAGATGGGTACGTGAATCCATTTCTTTATTCAAATGCTCAATTGTTCATAATTTCTAATCATGGTGCTGTTTTTTCCGCAGTTGTTGTCACATGATGGCCAACCATGCGGCCAGTTGAAGGCATATGCTTTGGCCCACAAGGCCAAGACGACGTCCGACGTTGACTACAACCCGGAGGACCCGCCCTCGACGTACAACAATGCGAGCATCCACAGCTGCCTTAGTGGTTACACATCGATGGCAAGGGAGGTCCATGGACCAGAGTACGATCTGACCACCTAGCCCCTTGATGGAGAAGTTGTCATGAGGGTGGGAGGAGGCAAGAAGCATGGGTGGTACTATATTGGCGACGACACACTCGACACGGCCACTACTCCTAGTCTCTCCCAGATTCGAGCAAGGAGCACAAGCTCAAGCTCGGCCATATGCCCACGGCCGAACAATGCACATCACCAGACAGAGCAACTCTAGGTTTTTTCTGTTCTATTGATTGTTTATTGATTTTTACATACATTTGATTTGCATTGTAACATTTGGATGATATATTTTAGACCCAGCTGGAAGCATTTCAGAGGAGAGTCACTAAGATGGAGACGATGATGGAGGTGAGGATGGAGGCCGAGCGCCTGAGGATGGAGCAGGATTTTCAGCAGAAGTTGGAGGCCGAGCATCAGAGGGTGCAGCTGATGTATTTGTACATGCAAAGTATTTCAGCACAGGTTGTTGTGCCGGCGCCACCACAGATCGTATTCCCTCCACCAATGCCACCTCCTATATCATATACTCCTGTGAGTCACTTTTGACAACCTTGTAGTTTCATCTCTTAGAGAAATTATAGTTTCATCTCATGACTTAGAGAATTTAGAGAAATTAGAGAATTAGAGAACTTAGAAAATTTAGAGAATTTTGAGAACTAAAAGAAATTAGAGAATTAGAGAACTTAGAAAATTTAGAGAATTTAGAGAACTTAAAGAAATTAGAGAATTAGAGAACTTAGAAAATTTTGAGATGTTAGAGAACTTATAGTTTCATCTGATGACTTAGAGAATTTAGAAAACTTATAGTTTCATCTTAGGACTTCTAGTTTTAGATTGTTACTTGGATAACTTGGTTCTAATGTAAAACTTGTCTCACACATGCAATGTCTTCTCCTTTGTGCAGAATCAATCGGCGGCATCGAATGAGCCTCATCAGGACCAAGATTTGTCGCAGCATCAGTGGCACCCACCTCAGTGATTGTGATGGTTATTGTGATACTTATGTTATTGTGACTGGACATGATGGTTATTGTGATACTTTTGTGATTGTGATGGATATTGTGATACTTTTGTGATTGTGATGGATATTGTGATATATTTGTGCTTGTGATGGATATTGTGATATATTTGTGTTTGCGATGTTTATGAACTGCCTGTGATGTTTATTGTGGTATATGTGTGATGGCTGTGATATATGTGAAGTGGGATACGTTATATGTGACCCAACCCTAATAAATGGGCAGGTTTTGTCACTTTGTCGAGTGCAACACTCGACAAAGAGGCCCTTTGCTGAGTGCTTTTACCATAGCACTCGGCAAAGTGACCATACTGGCAGTTCTGGAAAACACCTTTGCCGAGTGCGATGGTCATGACACTCGGCAGGGGAGGGGGAGGGGGGGATGGGGCTTTGCCAAGTGTCATGACCAAGGCACTCGGCAAAGGTGGGGTCTTTGCTGAGTGCCCCTGGGCGACACTTGGCAAGGGGGGGGGGGGGGGGGGGCTTTGTCGAGTGCCCCCTTGGCGACACTTGGCAAATCCAGGAAATTTGCCGAGTGCGGAGTGCCTGCCATCGGGCACTCGGCAAAGGGCCTCAAGGCCGTCCCAATGTGCCGTTAGGCTACTTTTTTTGAAAGAGTGTCAAAAAATTTCGCCAAGTGCAACAAGACACTCGGCAAAGGGTTCGCCGAGTGCCCAACATATGGCACTCGGCAAACAAGGCTTTGCCGGCACTTTTTCCAACGTGTGTTCTTCGCCGAGTGCAGCCCACGATAAAGCCTTTGCTGAGTGCCCCTGCACTCGGCAAACCTACTGTTTCCCATAGTGGTAGCAGGCGCACGGCGGCAAGGCGAGTCATGGTGGCAGCAGCACCAGGAGTGGCGACAACCACGACTACGACGGGGTGTGTAGCGTCAGTTCGGGCGCAAGCGAGCTCCGACGTCGCAGCTCTGGAAAAGGCAAGTGCTACAACTGTGGTGTTCATGGCCATTTTGCTGTAGAGTGCCCCGAGCCCCCGAGAAAAAAGCTGCAGGCTCTGCTTACGACGGCCGCCGACGAGCCGACCCTTCTGTGATGGAGCTTTCAGTAAGCAAGTCAAGATTAGGGGAGGCAATGTTAGAAATAATGATGACTTGAATTAGTTTAGATTCTTGCATGTAGGATAGATTTGTTTAATCACGTCATGTGTAAGACATGTTTGCATTAGCTGGTGACAGAAACGTGTCAGGTTCACGTTGCGGCCAGGAAGGCGCATGCATGTAGAAATAGCCTGTTAGTTTGGCTAACGCGTAGGGCCACATGCACTGCATCAGGATAGGATCGCGTCTCATGCAGATCGTAGAGGCACGGCATGGGCGTTTGTCGTCACAACAGAGTCTGTGGTTCGTGCGTGTGTGTTCACCTCCAGTGCTAGTGCTAGTTTCTCTGTGTGCTTATTGCCTCTCCACGATTCGCATGAGACGCGATCCTATCCTGATGCTGCTAACAACTCGAAGACTAACTCCACTAACACATGCATGCGGCTCTACGCGTTAGCCAAATTAACAGGCTAATTCTACATGCATGCGCCTCCCTGGCCACAACGTGAACCTAACACGTTTCTGGCACCAGCTAATGCAAACACGTCTAACACAAATCTATCCTACATGCAAGACTCAAAACTAATTCAAGTCATGATTATTTCTAACAGCAAGTTCAAGGAGGCAGGCATGTGGTCGGGCATGGCGCCCAGGAGAGCTCCAGTGGCTGGAGCAGCTCCACCTAGGCCCGTTCGCTTCCCCATCTCCGGCGTCGCCAGCTCCTCCACCATCGCAGCTTACTCATAGTGGCGGGAGCAGCAACAACAGGAAAGAGAACTCGGTGAGAGAGAAGATTTGCTTTTTTTATTCTAAGGAACTCGTTCCCATGTATGGGAGCCGGTCCTTGTTTTCTTGCATAGACAGGACGGCCACAATGTTTATGAACCCAAATAGATAGAACCAGATATGGACGAGAGCATTGCGGATGTCCTAAATACCACCCCATTTAGGTATTTCAAGGTGTTGGAATCGAGGAGAAGTTCATCTACAACAACCGCAAGACATCCAAACCACCCAAGTGCATAATTGATCATTCAAAAGAAATTCACATATATTAGTGACTGATCAGTGCTGTCTTGTTCATGGTTATTTCAGTGAACTATCCTTGTAATCTTGGTGTGCCCACCTTTTGGAGTTTTGGTGACTTGCCGGCAAGTCTTTGATCCTCCTTGGTGTGGAGCAGCGTTGACAGCTTCATGCGGGGGATGAGAAGAGTCCCTCCTTGGTGAAGATGCTTTGTGGTGAAGACAACGTCAAAATCTCTGGAATGATAGGTTAATGAGAGCCTTGTCATCGTGAATATCTCATCATCCTTTTTGAGAAACCTTTTTTTAGATCAAGACCTTGATCAGGATGTAAGAATTGACGACCAGGAGTAGCATCTAAAGGAACCGTGACACCATAAGAGGGGGGAGGGGGTGAATTAGGTGTCCTAATTACTAAGGCTCTAAGCACATATAAAAACCTATTCCAATTTTTATCTAGATGTGCACTAGATTTTTCTATGTGTTGCTATCTCTACCGTAAAAGAGTTTTGCACCCTAGTTCCAATCCTATCAACTACACAAGGCAATTCTAGGAAAGGTAAATGCGGAATAGTAAATGGCACAATATAAATGCGAAAGTGTAAAAGGTAGAGAACGCAAACTCTTGGCACGATGATTTTTCCTGAGATATCGGGGAGTTAGCTAACTACCCTCTAGTCCTCATTGGAGCCCCTTCTTGGGAAATGCCCCTTCCTTAGGGCAATACTTCGGTGGCAGGAAACTCCATGATAGCCAACGGGACTATCCACAACACGAATGGGTCTTCACTTGGCCTCTCACTGGTGACCTCCACCGTCTTCACTATGGTAGAGCTTCGGCAAACCGGCAAGGGCCTCTCCTCCCTTGCACAATCACCGACAGCCTCTCCACAATGTTTTGTTGGAGGGTCTCGCTAGACTACAACGCCCCAGATTTACAACACATGGTGCGTGCAAGCACCGAGAGCAAAGAGGTATGCAAACCTCACTAAACTCTAGACTAAAGCCTAAAGCAAAGCGCTAAGCGGCCTAAACTAGCACTAATCAAAGCTTAAGCCTTGTTGCTAACTTCCTAATCTTCTCTTAAGCACTTTGGTGGATAGAGCACATGAATTGGTGAACTTCAACATCCAATATCTTCCTCAAGCTCTAACACACTTGAAATGGGCGGGTAGAGGGATATTTATAGACCCAACATGAGGAACTAGCCGTTATGTAGCAGTTGGTGCTTTTCTGCAAATGACCGACTGTTGCTGTAACACCCCAGGATTTTACACTACCCTAGGATGCTACTAAACCACACCAAATACTAACCAAAGGGGGTAAATGATTTCGACAGCATCTCCCCGGAAACAAGAACATCGCGGAAGCAACCATACAAAATATATATGTGTACAAATAGATAAAGCACACTAGCATAAGAGAAGAACCCTAATATGATATCCAACGAATAAAGACAAGGTTTAACAACTCTTAGCCAACATTTAGCAACAAACAAACTCCCATAGAGATAGACTTAATTATTACAGCATAGCACTAGAAAGTTTTGATTTATGGGAAGTGTGATGTGGTGCTACTCCCAACCCTCACAAGCGCATCCATCCATCAAGTACCTGAGATGATAAAAATTAGGAGTGGGATATAAAATCTCAGCAAGTAACTTGCTTTAACAAGCTATTTATACTACAAGTTTATTAAGCAGTGATTTAACAGTAGTCCATAAGTAAATCATCTTAATGAATAAACGAACTCTCAAATATCCTCATACATATACAAATACCATATCACCACCAATCCAAGGAGAAGCAATGCTTCTCACCACCATTGACAAATACCATGGAAACCAATAGCACACCAAATGCAAATGCAATGCCAATGCCATGTCTCCTGCCTTCATACCCAACAAGGTATGAAGCTGCATCGTTATGCCCAATAAACGATGCTGTACCGGTACAGTCGCGGCTGTATAGCAGCGACATAACTCCATATGCCATGCAAAATAATGCAATGCAATGCCATGTAACACCAAAGTAGGTTGTACTCAAAAGAGAGAATATACACCACATATGCCAATTAAGCATCTTCACCTTTAGATGACATAAGTCTCATCCAAGTTATGTCATTATAAGCCATTGACAAGTCACAAGTAAAGAACAATATAAATATAATACCAACATTAAGAAGTGCATAATTCAGATCTGATTAGACAATAATATGTATGTTATCATTCTAAAAAACTTTAGGTGGAGGTAGAATAAATAGCGAATTAAAGCATGTAGCAATCCACCGCTACGTTACTTGCCTCCCAATGAAGGAGGCAGCCGCTCTAAGCGTGATCCGGAGCGTTACCACCTGTTTTGACATCAACATATTAGATCACACACCCATTCCACCACATACATACAGTAGGTACACCATTCCTAGAGCCCAAACCGTCAGACAAACGACAATGCTGAACATTGACTAGGCTAAATGCAGCATTGCTGCTTCTCTTTTTTGTATCTTTTAATTAACACAAGCTATGACAGCAAGCAAATTTGCCTTAGAAACCTAAGAGAAATAGCTTACAACTTTGCTCAGATTCTCTATTTTAATTATGACCCCAAGTGGGGTAAAACAACACTTGAATATGAAGTATGGAATCTGTCTGAAATTTCGGGCAGCAGGAATCAAAAATTCATATCTCCCAAACCACTTGTCCAAAAATTCTCAAATTTCATCAGCAAGTAGTCCTTTTAGTAACCAACAACTTTGTTATTATGAGTTTCCACTGATTCCATGGTTAAAGTCATCGAATGTGGGTCTGAACTTTTACTGTCAAAATTTCAGCATTCAGAAACAGCACCCAGACAATAATCCATAACTCGAGGTATACTCCACCAAAAAATGTGAAATTTTGGCAGCAGTTAGATCTCGAAATCCTCTACAATTTTCTAATATGCACCTTTAGAGGAAAAATCGTTTTGGTCACCAAAACCATACGGGCAGCAACTCTGCTCGAGCTACAGGACAGCAGACTTTAGATCGACCTTCAAACCGTGTTTTCCCCCACAAATCCACTAATCCCCAAGACCAAGAACCATCTAAAA
Source organism: Alloteropsis semialata (assembly GCA_004135705.1). Classification (NCBI taxonomy): domain Eukaryota; kingdom Viridiplantae; phylum Streptophyta; class Magnoliopsida; order Poales; family Poaceae; genus Alloteropsis; species Alloteropsis semialata. The sequence continues at coordinate 38,227,392 of CM014273.1, forward strand.
ACATCAAATAGAAGGGCTAACATGGATTCACCTCACCTTGGTCGTTTCCCAAACCTAGGGCAGCAAGATTGGGATGGGGAGGAGCAAATCTACTCCAACGATGCATCACATCTTGATGCTCTCCTCCTTCTCAATCCGTTTTTCTCTTTTTCCCCTTGATTATTGCTGTTGTGGAGGTGGATCTAGAGAGGGGAAGGAGCTGTGGAGAGGGAGGGGCGTTCAGAGGGGGAGGAGCTCGAGCACGAGCTCGAACGGGAGAGAGGAGGGACGGCGTGGGGAGGGGCTCGGTCCCCCTAAGGGTTTTTTTTTTTGTGGGAGGCCGACCTGGGCCTATTGGGTGGGCTGGTTAGAGGGTTCTTGGCCCAAGTGGGCTTGGGCCACTCCTTAATTTTTCTTTCTTTTTTTTTTATCAAAAATATTTTGGTGTTACATTCTCCCCACCTTTAAGGAATTCGTCCCCGAATTCAACTTCTAAAAGATATATACCAACTTGACAAATTAGAACTTACCACTCTCAAAGAGTTGTGGGTACCTCTCCCGCATTTGGTCCTCGAGCTCCCAAGTTGCTTCACGCTCGGACTGATTACTCCATAGGACCTTCACATATTTGATAATCCTCTTTCTCATGACTCGCTCAGATGAGTTCAAGATGCGTACTGGATGACATTCCACAGTTAGATTTGGCTCCACAACAATTGGCTCCAAATCAATCTTGTGCTCCGGGTCCCTCAAATATTTTCTTAACATAGATACATGAAAGACATTGTGCACACCCTTCAATGATTCTGGTAGTTGCAAGCGATAAGCTAAACTGCCAACACGGGCTGTGATGACAAACGGCCCAATATACCTTGGGCTAAGCTTTCCCGTGGTGCCAAGCCTCACAACACCTTTGGTTGGTGATACCCTAAGAAGAACCTGGTCACCCACTGCAAATTCTAGTTCTCGCCTCCTCACATCAGCATAGCTCTTTTGTCGGCTCTGAGCAGCCAACAGATTCTATCGTATCTCCCGTACCTTTTCAGATGTCTCTTGAACCCAATCTGGACCAGTCAAAGACCTTTCACCCAAAGTTTCTCAACATATTGGAGAAATACACCTCCTGCCATACAGAGCTTCAAATGGAGCCATTTTTATACTAGCTTGATAGCTATTATTATAAGCAAACTCCGCCAAAGATAGATGATCCTCCCAACTACCTTTCCATGAAAGAACACAAGCACGAAGCATGTCCTCTAGGGTCTGAATAGTCCGCTCCGATTGACCATCCGTCTGAGGGTGAAAAGCAGTGCTAAGAGTCAAGTTTGTGCCCAATGCACCATGCAAACTCTGCCAAAAGTTAGGCACAAACTTGGGATCTCGATCAGAAATAATTGACTTTGGCACTCCATGAAGCCTTACCACTTCCTTCATGTATAAAGGAACCAAATCTGGTGCAGAACTAGTTGACTTCATAGGAATGAAATGTGCACACTTAGTGAGTCTATCAACTATAACCCATATAGCATCTCTCCCTCGGGGTGAGCGAGGTAACCCAACCACAAAGTCCATGGTGACATGTTCCCATTTCCACTCAGGGATCTCAAGTGGCTTCAATAAACCTGCAGGCTTTTTGTGCTCTGCCTTCACTTGTTGACAAACCCCACAAGATGCCACATATTTTGCAACATCAACTTTCATCCTCTTCCACCAGAAACTTTTCTTTAAATCCCGATACATCTTGGTCTCACCAGGATGAACTGTGTAAGGAGTCCGATGTGCCTCCATAAGGATATCCATCTTGACATCTGATTTTTGTGCCACACAAAGACGCCCTCTAAAGCGAATAGCTCCATGTTCATCTATGCTAAACTCTCGGGGTCTACCTTCCAAAATTCTCTTCCGAACCTCTTGAAGCAAACGATCTTGATGCTGAGCCTCACGGACACGCTCAAGTATGGATGACTGAATGAGCATTTGAGTCTCCTGACGTGCAACGCCTGCATAGCAAAAAGAAATCCCCATGCGATCTAAATCTGCAATCAATGGCATCACTGTCTTAGGAACACCTGTCCTACTGAGAGCATCTGCCACCACATTTGCCTTTCCTGGATGGTACTGGATGGTGAGGTCATAATCCTTAATCAATTCCAACCATCTTCTCTGCCTCAAGTTCAGCTCCTTTTGAGTCAAAATATATTTAAGACTCTGATGGTCAGTAAATATATCGCAAGATTCCCCATAAAGATAATGCCTCCAAATTTTAAGAGCAAAAACAACTACGGCCAACTCCAAATCATGTGTGGGATAATTTTGCTCATGTTTCTTCAATTGCCTTGAGGCATAAGTAATCACTCTACCATCTTGCATAAGCACACAACCAAGACCAATACGAGAAGCATCTGTATACAAAGTGAAGCGTTTGCCACTCTCGGGTAATGTCAATATAAGAGCATTCACCAACTTGCTCTTCAAAGTTTGGAAACTATCCTCACATTCTTTAGTCCATATGAATGGAACACCCTTCTTAGTGAGATTAGTCATTGGCTTTGCAATAATTGAGAAATCTTGCACAAATCGCCGATAATAACCTGCAAGACCAAGGAAGCTCCGAACTTCTGTTACATTCGTTGGCCTTTGCCATTGAACTACCGAGGCAACATTTTTAGGATCCACCTTAATACCATGCTGATTAATGACATGACCAAGAAAGCTCACTTCAGAAAGCCAAAAGGCACATTTCTTCAATTTTGCATAGAACTTGTTCTTTCGGAGTGCATCCAATACAAGACTGAGATGAACCTCATGCTCCTCCTCTGACTTAGAGTAGACTAAGATATCATCGATGAATACCACAACAAAAACATCCAAGTACTCATGCAACATCCTGTTCATGGCCTCCATAAAAATAGCAGGGGCATTTGTTAGTCCAAAAGACATAACCACATACTCATAATGCCCATACCTTGTGTTGAAAGCTGTCTTCTCAATATCCTCCTCCTTAATACGTATTTGATGATAACCAGATTGCAAGTCAATCTTGGAGAATACTTTGGCACCTCTCAACTGATCAAAGAGAGCATCAATACGAGGCAAAGGGTACTTGTTCTTGATTGTTACTTGATTAAGTGCCCGATAATCAACACAAATTCTTTTGGTGCCATCCTTCTTCTCTACAAACAGGACAGGGGCAGCCCAGGGCGATGTGCTTGGTCGAATAAATCCCTTAGCAAGAAGTTCATCCAATTGCTTCTTTAACTCCACCTGCTCCACAGGAGCCATCTTGTATGGTGACTTATATATGGGTTGTGTTCCAGGAACCAACTTGATTTGGAACATTGCCTCCCTTTCAGGAGGTAAACCTGGGAGCTCATCAGGGAAAACATCTGGATAGTGACAAACCACTGGAATATCCTCCACTCGCAAGGGAACCTCAAGATCACCAATCATCACAAAAAGAATACCTGATTTTCGTGTCTAGCTATCCGGAAACAATTGACACAACAAGGAGATACTGTACTTCAAACCACTCCCTTGAAATATCACCTCTCGTCCTGACGGTGCTTGCAAAGCAACTGTCTTCCAAAAACAAGAGATAACAGCCTTATACTGGGAGAGCCAGTCCATTCCAAGAATCACATCAAAAGGCTCCAAAGGTATCACGACTAAGTTAGCAACAAAATCCTCATCCGCGAGGGAGACAACACAACCCGGGCAAATTGTAGAACTAGAAACAAGCCCTTTAGCAGAGCTAACAACGATAGCCTCCCCAATCTTTTGAACAGAAAGACCCATACGACCAACAAAAGCCTCGGAGATAAAAGAGAAACTAGCTCCAGAATCAAAAAGAGCACAAGCATCACAAGAATCAATTGAGACGATACCTGTCACCACATCACCACGGTTCCTAGCATCAGCGGTAGGCATAGCATACACCCCCGGAGCACCAGACGAAGAAGAGGCCCTGGAGGTAGGACCCATCGAAGTAGGAACCAACGGAACCATGGGTGCTGAAGAAGTAGTCTGGGGCAGCCAGTAAGCCCCAGTGTGAGATGTAGGGGCAGTCAGTGGAGTCATCGGTGGCCCTAGCAAGAACGGAGGTATAGGGGCAGGCAGGTACTGCTGTGGTGGCGGTGCTGGCAGGTGAGGAGTAGAAGATGTCTCTGCCATCATATGGACAACACCACTCGAAGCTGAAGAAGGAGAAACTAGCTCCCAACGAAGCTTGGCATTAGGATTCTTTCTACAAACCACATCCTTGTGATCCTGGCCACAAATAGAGCACTTGCCGGACCACTTACATTCTCGGAGACGATGCGCATCACCACATTTAAAGCACACCATACCCATGCCAGGTTTGGGAACGGCATGGTACCGAGGAGTACTCCCTCCTGGAGTACGAGACTGAGATGAACCACCACGGTATGGCTGGTGTCATTGAAACTTGCCCTTCTTATGAATAGGACCACTAGAATGGCCTTTCTTGTCATCCTGACCACGAGCCTGATCACCACCTGAAGACTTATTTAAGTCAGCTGTGACTTGAAGCTGCATCTCAACTCCTAAGGCTTTCTCCACCATGGAATGAAAGTCTGTCACCTCGAAGGCACCCAACACATGGCGAATTGAAGGCTTAAGGCCTTGACGAAATTGCCTTGCTTTCTCTGCATCATCATGGGCCACATGTGGCACAAAGCGAACAATCTGGTTGAACCCCACCTCATATTCAGTCACTGTCTTTCTGTCCTACACATAGTTATTTAGCTCAATTTTCATCTTGTCCAGGAAGGTCGCTGGGTAAAACCTCCTCTCAAACTGCCTAACAAACTCAGGCCAAGTCAAAGAACCATGGGCAGCCGTGCGAGCTGACTGCACACCCTTCCACCAAATCTGTGCCTCACCCTTAAGTAATTGTGCCCCATAATGAACACGATCCTGAGCCGACACCTCAAAAGCTTCCATCTTATCCTCCACATATGACAACCAATCGGCAGCCTGAATAGGAGTACCACTGCCATCAAAACTATCCAGCTTCATGCCAACCCACTCTCTCAGCGAGATACCACTCTCAGGACCAACTGGGTCAGCAACTTCTTGAGTAGAGCCAGTAGGATTAGGTTGTGCTGCACCCGCCCGAGAAGCCTACCTCAAACTCCTCATCTCCCTTTGCATTTCACGCATTGTAGCAAGCAACATGAACCTAACACGTTTCTGGCACCAGCTAATGCAAACACGTCTAACACAAATCTATCCTACATGCAAGACTCAAAACTAATTCAAGTAATGAATATTTCTAACAGCAAGTTCAAGGAGGCAGGCATGTGGTCGGGCATGGTGCCCAGGAGAGCTCCAGTGGTTGGAGCAGCTCCACCTAGGCCCGTTCGCTTCCCCATCTCCGGCGTCGCCAGCTCCTCCACCATCGCAGCTTACTCATAGTGGCGGGAGCAGCAACAACAGGAAAGAGAACTCGGTGAGAGAGAAGATTTGCTTTTTTTATTCTAAGGAACTCGTTCCCATGTATGGGAGCCGGTCCTTGTTTTCTTGAATAGACAGGACGGCCACAATGTTTATGAACCCAAATAGATAGAACCAGATATGGACGAGAGCATTGCGGACGTCCTAAATACCACCCCATTTACGTATTTCAAGGTGTTGGAATCGAGGAAAAGTTCATCTACAACAACCGCAAGACATCCAAACCACCCAAGTGCATAATTGATCATTCAAAAGAAATTCACATATATTAGTGACTGATCAGTGCTGTCTTGTTCATGGTTATTTCAGTGAACTATCCTTGTAATCTTGGTGTGCCCACCTTTTGGAGTCTTGGTGACTTGCCGGCAAGTCTTTGATCCTCCTTGGTGTGGAGCGGCGTTGACAGCTTCGTGCGGGGGATGAGAAGAGTCCCTCCTTGGTGAAGATGCTTTGTGGTGAAGACAACGTCAAAATCTCTGGAATGATAGGTTAATGAGAGCCTTGTCATCGTGAATATCTCATCATCCTTTTTGAGAAACCTTTTTTTAGATCAAGACCTTGATCAGGATGTAAGAATTGACGACCAGGAGTAGCATCTAAAGGAACCGTGACACCATAAGAGGGGGGAGGGGGTGAATTAGGTGTCCTAATTACTAAGGCTCCAAGCACATATAAAAACCTATTCTAATTTTTATCTAGATGTGCACTAGATTTTTCTATGTGTTGCTATCTCTACCGTAAAAGAGTTTTGCACCCTAGTTCCAATCCTATCAACTGCACAAGACAATTCTAGGAAAGGTAATTGTGGAATAGTAAATGGCATAATATAAATGCGAAAGTGTAAAAGGTAGAGAACGCAAACTCTTGGCACGATGATTTTTCCTGAGGTATCGGGGAGTTAGCTAACTGCCCTCTAGTCCTCATTGGAGCCCCTTCTTGGGAAATGCCCCTTCCTTAGGGCAATACTTCGGTGGCAGGAAACTCCATGATAGCCAACGGGACTACCCACAACACGAATGGGTCTCCACTTGGCCTCTCGCCGGTGACCTCCACCGTCTTCACTATGGTAGAGCTTCGGCAAACTGGCATGGGCCTCTCCTCCCTTGCACAATCACCGACAGCCTCTCCACAATGTTTTGTTAGAGGGTCTCGCTAGACTACAACGCCCCAGATTTACAACACATGGTGCGTGCAAGCACCGAGAGCAAAGAGGTATGCAAACCTCACTAAACTCTAGACTAAAGCCTAAAGCAAAGCGCTAAGCGGCCTAAACTAGCACTAATCAAAGCTTAAGCCTTGTTGCTAACTTCCTAATCTTCTCTTAAGCACTTTGGTGGATAGAGCACATGAATTGGTGAACTTCAACATCCAATATCTTCCTCAAGCTTAACACACTTCAAATGGCCGGGTGGAGGGATATTTATAGACCCAACATGAGGAACTAGCCGTTATGTAGCAGTTGGTGCTTTTCTGCAAATGACCGACTGTTGCTGTAACACCCCAGGATTTTACACTACCCTAGGATGCTACTAAACCACACCAAACACTGACCAAAGGGGGTAAATGATTTTGACAGCATCTCCCCAGAAACAAGAACATCGCGGAAGCAACCATACAAAATATATATGTGTACAAATAGATAAAGCACACTAGCATAAGAGAAGAACCCTAATATGATATCCAACGAATAAAGACAAGGTTTAACAACTCTTAGCCAACATTTAGCAACAAACAAACTCCCATAGAGATAGACTTAGTTATTACAGCATAGCACTAGAAAGTTTTGATTTATGGGAAGTGTGACATGGTGCTACTCCCAACCCTCACAAGCAAAGCATCCATCCATCAAGTACCTGAGATGATAAAAATTAGGAGTGAGATATAAAATCTCAGCAAGTAACTTGCTTTACAAGCTATTTATACTACAAGTTTATTAAGCAGTGATTTAACAGTAGTCCATAAGTAAATCATCTTAATGAATAAACGAACTCTCAAATATCCTCATACATATACAAATACCATATCACCATCAATCCAAGGAGAAGCAATGCTTCTCACCACCATTGACAAATACCATGGAAACCAATAGCACACCAAATGCAAATGCAATGCCAATGCCATGTCTCCTGCCTTCATACCCAACAAGGTATGAAGCTGCATCGTTATGCCCAATAAACGATGCTGTACCGGTACAGTCGCGGCTGTATAGCAGCGACTTTACTCCATATGCCATGCAAAATAATGCAATGCAATGCCATGTAACACCAAAGTAGGTTGTACTCAAAAGAGAGAGTATACACCACATATGCCAATTAAGCATCTTCGCCTTTAGATGGCATAAGTCTCATCCAAGTTGTGTCATTATAAGCCATTGACAAGTCACAAGTAAAGAACAATTTAAATATAATACCAACATTAAGAAGTGCATAATTCAGATCTGATTAGATAATAATATGTATGTTATCATTCTGAAAAACTTTAGGTGGAGGTAGAATAAATAGCGAATTAAAGCATGTAGCAATCCACCGCTACGTTACTTGCCTCCCAATGAAGGAGACAGCCGCTCTAAGCGTGATCCAGAGCGTTACCACCTGTTTTGACATCAACATATTAGATCACACACCCATTCCACCACATACATACAGTAGGTACACTATTCCTAGAGCCCAAACCGTCAGACAAACGACAATGCTGAACATTGACTAGGCTAAATGCAGCATTGCTGCTTCTCTTTTTTGTATCTTTTAATTTACACAAGCTATGACAGCAAGCAAATTTGCCTTAGAAACCTAAGAGAAATAGCTTACAACTTTGCTCAGATTCTCTATTTTAATTATGACCCCAAGTGGGGTAAAACAACACTTGAATATGAAGTATGGAATCTGTCTGAGATTTCGGGCAGCAGGAATCAAAAATTCATATCTCCCAAACCACTTTTCCAAAAATTCTCAAATTTCATCAGCAAGTAGTCCTTTTAGTAACCAACAACTTTGTTATTATGAGTTTCCACTGATTCCATGGTTAAAGTCATCGAATGTGGGTCTGAACTTTTACTGTCAAAATTTCAGCATTCAGAAACAGCGCCCAGACAATAATCCATAACTCGAGTTATGCTCCACCAAAAAATGTGAAATTTTGGCAGCAGTTAGATCTCGAAATCCTCTACAATTTTCTAATATGCACCTTTAGAGGAAAAATCGTTTTGGTCACCAAAACCATACGGGCAGCAACTCTGCTCGAGCTACAGGACAGCAGACTTTAGATCGACCTTCAAACCGTGTATTCCCCCACAAATCCACTAATCCCCAAGACCAAGAACCATCTAAAAACATCAAATAGAAGGGCTAACATGGATTCACCTCACCTTGGTCGTTTCCCAAACCTAGGGCAGCAAGATTGGGATGGGGAGGAGCAAATCTACTCCAACGATGCATCACATCTTGATGCTCTCCTCCTTCTTAATCCGTTTTTCTCTTTTTCCCCTTGATTATTGCTGTTGTGGAGGTGGATCTAGAGAGGGGAAGGAGCTGTGGAGAGGGAGGGGCGTTCAGAGGGGGAGGAGCTCGAGCACGAGCTCGAACGGGAGAGAGGAGGGACGGCGTGGGGAGGGGCTCGGTCCCCCTAAGGGTTTTTTTTTTTGTGGGAGGCCGACCTGGGCCTATTGGGTGGGCTGGTTAGAGGGTTCTTGGCCCAAGTGGGCTTGGGCCACTCTTTAATTTTTCTTTCTTCTTTTTTTATCAAAAATATTTTGGTGTTACAGTTGCGATGCCCTTTTTGTGCACCACCGCAACTTCCTGTCTTCCACCGGACACATAGCCGTAGTGAGTCTGACAGTGGGTCCACTGCGACAGCCGACTGTTGCGGTCCTTGCTCCAAGGTAACGACTGCAATAATCCGTCAAACCAGAGCCGAACTACACTTGTCCTGACCCCCACCGACTGTTGCGGTTGGTCTTCGAGCTAGCACCGCAATAGTCGGTGCTGCTGCTGCCGCCGCATGCCCAAGCCTTGCACCTACTATAGTCGACTGACTATTGCGGTGCATCACCAACACTTGCACCGCAAGTGTCGGTGCACTTTTCCTCTTCCCGCTGCCTCTCTGTTTTGACCAATTGTTGCGGTGCTTAAGCACCGATTGTTGCAGTCCTCTTCTTTCTGAGTTGTTTGCTTTATTTCTTCACGGGTTTTTCTTTGGGCTTCTTAAGACCACGTCTTGGATACCTTAGAAATATACTAAGTCTGTTTTCCAGATGTAACTTGGATACCATGACTTAGATACCATGATTTGAATACCATGGTTTGAATTCCATCCTTGGGACCTAAAATACCTTCAAATGTACACTTGATGAACTTTGTTTGTCCCAATGGTTATGTTGTAATACAATCATCAAAATCACAAATGGCCTGGCACTAGGTCCATTTTCCTTACAACATCCTTTGTGAATCTCTAACGTGGAGTAGGTTTGACTTAGTGCCAACCGAGCCATGGGATAAAAATTCTCGTGCTGAGTTTGCATCTTTCTAACTCGCTCTTTTAAGTTTCAGCATTTTATATTTGTAATTTGTGCCTTTACTATTCATACAACAGTATCTTGACAAGATTAGTTCTAGGTTGCAAAACTCTTTGTGGGTGGATGCAAACACTAGTGGAAATCATAGTTGCACACGTAGATAGAATCATCTAGTTTACATTTGTGCTAGTAATAAAAAAAATAGACTAAGGTTTTAAGTTGACTAATTCATCCCTTACCTAGTAGTTAAAAAAATAGACTAAGGTTTTAAGTTGACTAATTCACTCCTCACCTTAAAAGGGGGAGTACCGAGTCCTTTCATAGACGTGCTGTGGATGCTCTCTAGAACCATATGATAGGAGACTGCAAGCATGCGCCAACTTTCTTCTCTGACAGCAACTGCAGCATGTGTAAGATAGAGAACCAACCAACCTCTCAGAATTGCTTTCCGCCAGATCTCTTTCATTCCATCATTCTGAAACATATACCTGGTGCTTATCTTGATTCCAATCCTAATTCATTTCTGCCTACAAAACTAAGTAGCTCCGTCATCCACATAAAAAAAAAGGTTGGCAGAAAGGTGAAGGATCTATCTCCCGGCCGCTAAGAATTGCTTTACAGTGATTGCCTTGCTCTTCATTCTCTTTGTTTTCAGTGATAGTATTGTACCATGGCGTAGTTCCCTTTTCATCCGTGTGCGTGGCAAGATTCTCATTGGTAACCACTAGTCCGTCAACCCGTGCTACCGCACGGGCTAATATTTTGAAAAGCAATTATGCTTAAAAATTATTTATAATTAAATTCCTACCTAATAAACAAAATTATTTACATATTACTCTTTCATTTCTTTCAATACTTCAACATAATGATCATATAGATGTGTACTTATCTTTTTTATTTGTGATTGACTTTTAATTAGTCATTACTTTTTCATCCACACATTCACACTTTTTTCAATTTGTATCGCACCTCCATACATTATATTTAGCATAAAAATCAATATTTTTCATCACTTCCTCACATATACATGTATAAATGGTCTACATGGTGACACTAGTCATGCGTGTATACCTTAACTTATTATTTCTATATTAACAATAATAAATAGGTAATTTAGAATCATATATTAGTTTACTTTTGGACTTTTCGGTAGGATGGACATGAAGATAATTAGATTAAGATTTAGGTGTTTAGTTTAGGTTATCTTTAATAAGACATACATGGGTAATTAAGATACAAATTTTGAATGTCATTTTAAGTTATCCTTTATAATAACATGCAGAGTAAATTAGATAAATATTATGGGGTTAATTTAAATTATTTTTCATAATATCATAGCTCAATAATTTAGATATAGTTTTAGAGTTTATTTTATAATATTTTATAATGATAGTGGTGGGTAACTTTATGAAAATTATAATAGACCAATGGCCATGGTTATTATAGTTTACATGATTGATGTTTCTGATTTTTGTGAGAATTTCTAGTATTTGTCTTTTTTTGCTAGCGTGTCTTGTAAGAACTAATGCGAAGTCTCCAATTAAAAAATTAAGGCTACATTGCTACCAGACTATTACCTTGAGCTATCTCTCATTTGTTAAATATTTAAACAATACCTATATAGATATATACTTATTATTTTCATCCGATTGTGATAGATTTTAGTGAGTAATTACTCTATAATGTTTTCATACATTTTTATAATCTTTAATTTTTCACTTTGCAACACATGTATGCGCTTGAATTTATTTAATAAACCCTAAGTTTGAACTATAATTTTAACACATAAATCTATATTCTCATCACTTTCCCTATATCTTTATAAATGACAACACACATCATACGTATATGACTTAATCACTATATCATAAACCAACAAAGTATGAAATACACGATTTAGAATCTTATATTAGTGTATATTTTCTATTAAGGTCATTTGGATTCAAATATAGGTTTACCTCATGTTATTTTTAGTAATGACATATGTGGGTAATATAAATATAAAATTAAGGGATTACTTTAAGTTAATTTTTAAGTATTCGTTGTGGGTAATTTACTTGCAAATTTAGGAGGTTATTTTAAATATTGTTTATAATGGCATAAGTGGGTAATTTTGATGAAGATTAGGGGGTTATTTTGTTTATTTTATATAATGGCAGAGGTGGGTAATTTAGATATAGATTTAGGGGGTTACTTTAAGCTATTTTTATAATGACATCGGTGGGTAATTTTTTTAAAAAAATATAATAGATTTAATGGTTATGATGATTTGAGTGTTCCAATTGATGGCTAGATATTTTGCTTTTTTGTGAGAATTTATAGAATTTCTCTCTTTTTCTAGAGTATCCACCTAGGATTCTAGATGGCTTCATCTAGAAGCTTTAAAAGGAGCCTCCAATTAGTAATAGTAAGAAGTAAAATAAGATGATAAGGATATAGATGGAATTATTTGTACACGCGTCCGGCCTTATTTTACTATCGTATATCTACATTGGCCACTTTGCATATTCGACGGGACTTTAATTTATTCAGATCAGCTGAACACCGAGCTGCTTTCTCGCAGAACCTGTCAAAAAGTGAGTCTGCCCTGTGTGTCTGTGAATTAAGCTACTTGTGTGCTAAGTTTTCTCCGACCGGCTAGCTAGCGTTGGACATTCGTCTCCGTGATGTGATGCTTCAGAGATATTGGAGAAGTGGTCCAGGGTGCCCATCGTGTATGTGACGTGCCTCACCAACTGTATGACAGCTAACAGGGCAAATTCTTATAAAAAAAGGTAATATGAGAAATCAATCAGAAATAACTCAAGAAAGAAAGTGGAGGAAACATGTTACTGATAACAAACTCAAGTATCAGTCATGTTTTTCCTAAATACACGCCAAACCAACCTCTGTTCTGGCATTTTCACTGGCCAGACCGAACTGCCAGAAATGTTTATTGGGCGATTGTGACACAGGTAGCAGTTGCACTACCAGAGAACCCGCCATCCATCCACCGTAATCGGTCACGGATGGAAAAGACCCGGTACCAATAGAAGCATTGGTACCGGGTCCAACGGCAAATAATTCTGCGAGCTCATTGGTACCGGGTGGTGGCACCACCCGGTACCTATATGGCCACATTGGTACCGGTTGGTGTCACCACCCGGTACCAATGAGCCTCGGGGCCTTTGGTACCGGTTGGTGACAACAACCGGTACCAATATGACCCCCTTTGGTACCGGATGGTGCCACCAACCGGTACCAAAGGGGCTCTGCGTATAAGGCCCCTTCTTCCTCCCCCAGTCCGAGCCATGGCTCATTTCTTCATCCTCCATTGAGCTCGGGTTGGGGGAGCTCATGCCCGATTTTTGTAACACCCTAATTTTCATCACAAGAAATTGTATAAACATTTATGGAAATTCCTAGGATTTATTAAAGGTTTAAATAAATTTCTGTGATTTAATTGGAATTATTTAGGATTTTATTGAATTAAATAATTAATAAATAGCCATAATAAGTTTTTGTTGCATACATGCTGGTGCATTGTGTTTTCTATTGTTGGCAAGTCAAAATTGAATTTAAACACGTTTAAATTTGAATTTGATTTGCATTTGTTTGAACCTTAGTATAGTGTTTTTAGTTAAGTCTTGTTTACCTCCCTGAACTCCTTTGTGGTTCGCCTTTGCTCCTGCCCTCCCACCGAATCTGGCCCAGCCTCACTCTCCCGCTCGTGGGCCAGCCCAGCTTCCCGGCCCAATTTCACCGCACCAGCATCGGCCCGGTTCTAGCCCGACATCCCGTCTCCTCTATGTCTCGCTGCAGGTGGACCCCGCCCGTCGGATCCATCTCCCACCTCCGCGTCGTCCTCGCCACGGACTCCAACCGAGTCCGATTCGCGCCGCCCCTTCCTTCGTCTCCTGGGCGCGCACGCCAAGACGCCCCTTCCCATCTATAAAACTCGCGCCACCTCGTCCGGGACCCCCAGAAACCCTAGCAGCTCTCGCGAAGACGCTGTTCCAGCCGCGCCGCCACCTCCGAGCCGGGCTCTGTCTCCGCCACTGATTCGAGCCTCCGCCGCCGTTTCGTCGCCAAGGATATCACCCGGAGCTCTGCACGGACGTAGGGAACCTTTGGAGCTGGCTTGTCTTCTTCCCGGTCGACCCTCGGGGGCTTAATTTCTCGTTGGTGTTGCACAGTTCCGCCGCCGCCGCGGACTGCTCTCCCCGCTACCGTGCCAAGGGCAAGGGTACGACCAGGAGGTTCGCAAGGTGCTCAGGGAACTCTCCATGCTGTTCTTTTCCTCGAATTCGTCTGCTCACTCGCCTAATTCCTCATCGTCGCTATGCAGTCACACACGGTCCGCCCCTCGTCGCCGTTCGTCGTCACCGTCGCCAAATCGTCGTCCATAACACCCTGACAAGGTTCGCCGTGATCTCCTCTGCGTTCTGGTCTAACCCGTGCACCGATCCGATCTCCGAAGGCTGAGATCGAGTCTTCTCCGGCGAGCCGTAGCCCGTCGCCGCCGCGGCGCCGCCGCCCGCCCCGACTCCGGTGACCCCGAGCCCCGTAAGCCGTCCGATCGCGATTCAACGGTCCAGATCCAAGTCAACTGAGCCGAATACCGGTCAGCCGAGGCCACTTTGCTAAAGAGACCCCCAGGAATCTGGTAATTAACCCGCAGTCCAAGGTCTATTCAAAGTATTTACCGTTTGGTCCTGATTTCTTGCGATTTAACCCCTGTACTTTCAAGTATTATAACCCGCCGTCCTGACCTTGATCTTTTATGAGTTAGACCCTGAGTAAATACATATAATTATGTATATGCCCTCGGATTTCTTCAATTTAACCCCTGAAATTCCTGTTCTTCACAGTTAAGTCCTTGGAACACCGTTTTGGCCCTATCTCGATCGTTTCAACTCCGATTCGAGTGATTCTTCAGCTCTCGTGACCGTAAGGACTTGATCTATACCTCTATACCATTTCTTTGTACTGTTGCCCATGTTTGGTATATTGTTTCTTATTTGTTGTATTGTTTCCTTGCATGTGTGACCCCGTGATTGCGTATAGGAGCAACGTTCGTGGTTCTCAAGGTTTGTTCGAGGATTCATTTGAGAAGTCCCTGAGCCATAGCAGCTATTAGCTGGATTTAAGGCAAGTGTATTCTTGATCATACTTTTTGTCCTAATAACCATATGACATGCTTACACTTAGTAGTTACGCTATGCTTGCATGCTTATAATCATGATGGGTCCTATAATTAGGATGACTAGTTTTCTTTAATCCTACCTTGTTAACCTGGGTTTTATATTAATGTTGGGTAGTATTTGCTTAGTTGCTATACTTGGGTTTGGTTTACACTAAATGTGAAGATAATAATATTGTGATATCTTTTATATATGATATATATGATCTCATGAGAATGTTAAACCAAGACCACATTGATTAATCGGAACATGGAGAACCACCCGAGATTTCCCGTACAACCACAATACCACATGGCTCTGGTCTTAGCTAAGTAATTAGAAGATCCCTTTGTTGTGTGGATGCACTGCATGTTTGGTATGGGCTGGTTGCTACCGGCAAGGCTTGTGAGCAGAGGTGCGGGGGCAGGAAGGTGCGCCTTTTATAGACCCGTCTGGCAAGGGAGCACACACACATTGGGAAATTCTTTGGAAAGGCTTCGTAGTGATTCTCTGGCCCCTCACCAAAGGAAGTGTTGAAGGGAGTAATTAACCCGGGCATAATGAGAAACACGAATTGTGGGGAAAGCTGTACAACCTCTGCAGAGTGTCTAAAATCTATTGCAATAGCCGTGCTCGCGGTCATGAGCGGCCTGGACCCTCACATGATTAATATATCGAAAGAAGAATTAAATTGGTTTACTTTATGTTGTTGATGATGCTTATGGGTTACCATATGCTTAATTGGGTTGGTATATACTTATACTTTAGTAATTATGATGCTAAATAAAATTTGACAACTTAAGTGCTTGAAGCAATTTAATTAGAAGCTAAACTATTTCCTTGTTAAGCCTTTGCATGTCATTATGCTTTTGCTCTACGTTTGCTGAGTACCAACCATAAGTGTACTCAACCTTGCTTTATCTGCGGCTCAGGCTTAGACAGAAGTTTCAGTGGAGTACTTTGGAAGTCTTTAGGCATACGTGTTTCCCCAGTCAGCTGCCTGTGGAGAAGTGTTGAAGATTCCGCTGCTAGTAATTCGCTTCCGTGAGTGTGATAATGGTATTTAATATTATTTACGTTTTTGCACTGTCTTTTATATCACTGATGAAGTCTCATATGTGTGTAAACTTGATCCTGGCGCACATATGATAGTCATTCGGTTTTGTTTACAAAATCGGGTGTCACAGAAGTGGTATCAGAGCTGTGTTGACTGTAGGACGTAAGCCTAGAGTAGCAATGGTCGTTTTTAGGGTCCTAAATGTCTTCTTATACTTGCTCTATCTTGTCTGCTGCAATCTTGGTCTAAACTCTTTGATTTCCGTCAACCTTGACTTACCTTCTCCTTGATTCTTAATCATCATCCAATTGTACACTTGTTCTGTTCTTTCTCCAGCTCCTAGTTAACGTCTCTCTAAAAGTTAAAAGAACCAGCAAGAGTTATATTGGATGCCACAGTTAACGAGTTTTTCTCCTTAAGCATGAATTATTGGAAACAAGAGAATCATGGATATTTTGGAAACACCATCAGTCGTGCTTTATCTCAACACAAGGATTTAGGAAATTACCCCCCCTAAATCATGTCACCGTTAGTAGAGTCGTCGTTGAGGTCGATGTTTAGTTCTTGTGTAGGATTGTTTGCCTTGTGCTTGTTGTGTGCTAAGTGGTTGAATTGCTTCTTTGTAATGAGTGCGATGTTTCTGTGGAGTGATGACCACAATTACATCTCAATAAATCAATTAAACCATTAGATAGTTGGGTTTTGTCTTTGTTCCTAGTCTTAGTACCTAGGTGAGTTCCAAATCCCTCTTTACATATCTAATTATGAATCTCTTGTGCACCAAATCTATTCTCGTCACCCCCTGACACAGCAGAACGGTTTAAGTCATATCTCAAGCTACGAGACCCCGATTGCTGCAAATTCAGTTGGATTAGTTCCATAACTTCATAAGTTATTTTCTGGCTAAGTTTCACTATTTTTGGATTATTGGACAGAGGGATAAATGACTTTTTGTTGGATAAAGAGAATCTGTTTTGGTAATCTGACACACTCGACTTGTTTATTTCATATCTCAAGTTAGAAAACTCCGATTGACATGAAACCAGTTGGGTTAGTTTCAGAATTAGATAAGCTATTTTCTGGTAAAATCTTACCATTTTTGGATTTTCTAGGAAAGAGATACCTACGATTTATTGGAGTATACAGAATCTATTCAGAGCACCTGACACAGCTAGAGTGTTTTCTTAATAACTTTAGTTCCTGAACTCCAAATGAATTGATTCCAGTTGCATTGGATTCATAATTTTAGTATCTACATTCTGGAAAAATTTCGTGATTTTTGGATATTCTGTTTAGAAGATACATCTGATTTTCCGAGATAACCAGAATCTGTCCTTATCATGAAAAAGTTCTTAATGGATGCTATTCTTTTGTTGGTCATGTTGAGTTGGATAAAGAGATTTGACCATGCAAGTGCTAAGTGTTGGAATTCCTATCTTGGTTCTTGCACTAATTCATTTAGTTTCACCTGCACTAGTACCATATCTTTCTATATCTATCTAAATTTTTGTTTTTTTTTATACAATCAGATGGTGAACACTAGGTCTGGTGCTGGAAGCAGTGAAAACAATCCAGAGCCTAACTCAAGTCAGAACCAGATGTCTAATTCAGCATTGGAACAGTTAATGGCAGCCCAGACTCAGTTGATGACCAATATGGCCAACTCTATTATTCAGCTGAATCAGAATATAGGTCCTCCACCGCCCCCAAGAGACAAACACAGGGATTTCATGAGTCACGACCCACCTACATATTCTCACTCTGTAGATCCTCTCGATGCTGATGATTGGATTAAAACAGTGGAGAAGAAGCTAATGATTACTCAGTGCACTGACAGAGAGATGGTCTTATATGCTGCCGGAAGACTAGAAGGTGCAGCTTCAGATTGGTGGGATGCATATTGTGATGCTCATGAAGACTCAAATAACATCACCTGGAAGGAATTCAAGCATGAATTTCGCTCATATCATATCCCTGTGAGTGTGATTAAGCAGAAGAAGAAAGAGTTCCTCAATCTAAAACAAGGAAGGATGTCAGTGATTGAGTACCGTGACAAGTTCATTCAGTTGTCACGATATGCACCAAAAGAGGTAGCTAATGATGAGAAGAAGCAAGAACTCTTCCAAGAAGGATTGATCATGCCTATTCGATATATGTTGATGGTGCATACCTTTTCTACCTTCGATCAGCTAGTGGATAAGGCACTCTTGATAGAGAATTTGAGAGATGATATAAATGAGAAGAAGAAGAGGAAGATGGACTCTCAGAGACAGTTACAGACTGATCGCAGAACTCGTTTCCGTCTTACTCAGCAGACTGAGGTGCAGAGTTATCCAGTCCACCAATATGGCCACTCCAACCAAGCTCAAGTCCCAGAAATCAGCTATGGACCACAACTTGATCATTATCAAGCATCCATTCAGCCAGAGCCAAAGAGTTTGCAGGTCAAGTCTGGAAAATCAAAAGCTCCAAGTATGAAGACTTGTTTCCATTGCATGCAAAAAGGACATGACAAGGGCATGTGTCCACAGAAATACCCGCATTTGTTTGGTGGAAACAACCAAAGGAAAGCCGTAGTGCAACATGAGGTGATTAATGAAGATAAAAGTCATACTCAGATCAGCCAGAAGCAACTGAATTCAATACAGGCAAATGCAAATCAAGTTAAGAGTATTACAGTTGCTGAGATCAGAGTAGTATGTGAGTTTCCAGATGTGTTCCCAGATGATTTGCCAGGTTTGCCACCAGATAGAGATATCGAGTTCCTCATTGAACTTCTACCTGGTACCGCTCCTATTTCTAAGAGGCCTTATAGAATGTCAGTTGATGAACTGGAAGAACTGAAGAAACAACTGAGAGAGTTGTTGGATAAGGGTTTCATACGCCCTAGTTCATCACCCTGGGGAGCACCAGTTATCTTTGTTGAGAAGAAGGATGGTACACAGAGGATGTGTGTTGACTACAGGTCATTGAATGAAGTTACTATCAAGAATAAGTACCCTCTACCCAGGATTGAGGATCTGTTTGATCAGTTGAAAGGAGCCAAGGTATTCTCCAAGATTGATTTGCGTTCAGGCTATCATCAGTTAAAGATCAGGCCATCAGATATCCAGAAGACAGCTTTCACTACCAGATATGGTTTGTATGAGTATACAGTTATGTCTTTTGGTTTGACTAATGCTCCTGCCTACTTTATGTATTTGATGAACAAGGTGTTTATGGAGTACTTGGATAAATTTGTGGTGGTATTCATTGATGATATTTTGATCTACTCCAAGAATGAAGAGGAATATGAGGAACACTTGAGGCTAGTATTGCAGAAGCTCAGAGAGAATCAGCTCTATGCCAAATTCAGTAAGTGTGAGTTTTGGATGAAGGAAGTATCTTTTCTGGGTCATGTCATTACAGATGGTGGAATAAAAGTTGATCCAGGCAAAGTTAGAGATGTTCTGAAGTGGGAGCCACCAAAGAATGTGCCTGAGATCAGGAGTTTTCTGGGATTGGCAGGTTACTACAGAAGATTTATAGAAGGATTCTCTAAAATAGTGAAGCCCCTCACTTCATTATTAGAGAAAGGAAAAGAATTCAGGTGGTCAGATGCATGTCAAGCCAGTTTTGAAGAGTTGAAGAAAAGGCTAACTACTGCTCCAGTGTTAGTGATGCCTGATATTCATAAGGGTTTTGATATCTACTGCGATGCTTCTCGTCAAGGTCTTGGATGTGTTCTTATGCAAGAAGGACATGTTATAGCTTATGCATCCAGGCAGTTGAGGAAACATGAGTTGAATTATCCTACTCATGATTTGGAGTTAGCAGCAGTGGTTCATGCATTGAAGATTTGGAGGCACTATATGCTTGGGAACAAGTGCCAGATTTATACTGACCATAAGAGTCTGAAGTACATATTCACACAGAAGGATCTGAATTTGAGGCAACGTCGTTGGCTGGAATTGATCAAGGATTATGATCTGGAGATACACTATCATCCTGGTAAGGCCAATGTGGTTGCAGATGCTTTGAGCAGGAAGGGTCATGCTAGTACCCTCTTGACTCATCAGATGCCAGAGAAGCTATGTGAAGAGTTTGCGCGATTGAACCTTGGATTTATTGCACATACTGAAGGAGTGACTATGGAAGTTGAGTCTACTCTTGAGCAGGAGATTCGCCAAGGTCAGCTTAATGATGAGAAGATCAAGAAAATCAAGGAGCTTATGGCAATTGGAAGAGCCCCTGATTTTACTGAAGATGAGCATGGTACTATTTGGTTCAAGAAAAGGATTTGTGTGCCAGATGTGGCACATCTCAGAGATAAGATATTAAGAGAAGCTCATGATTCTGCTTACTCTATTCATCCCGGTAGTACTAAGATGTATCAGGACTTGAAAGAAAGGTACTGGTGGTATGGGTTGAAGAGAGATGTTGGTACTCATGTTGCTTTGTGTGATGTGTGCCAAAGAGTTAAGGCTGAACATCAGAGACCAGCAGGATTGCTTCAACCATTGAAGGTACCTGAATGGAAGTGGGAAGAAATCAGCATGGATTTCATAGTAGGATTGCCCCGTACTCGAGATGGTTATGATTCTATTTGGGTTATTGTGGATCGTTTGACTAAGGTTGCTCATTTCATTCCAGTCAAGACCACTTATACCAGTGCCAAGCTAGCGGAGTTGTATATGTCTCGTATTGTCTGTCAGCATGGTGTGCCCAAGAAGATCGTATCAGACAGAGGTACTCAGTTTACATCACGATTCTGGCAGAAGTTGCATGACTCTATGGATACTAAGCTGAATTTCAGTTCTGCCTATCACCCTCAGACAGATGGACAGACCGAAAGGATTAATCAGATTTTGGAGGATATGTTGAGAGCTTGTGCTTTGAAGCATGGAAAAAGTTGGGATAATAGTTTACCGTATGCAGAGTTTTCATATAACAACAGCTACCAGGCAAGCCTGAAGATGTCACCTTTTGAGGCTTTGTATGGAAGGAAGTGCAGAACTCCATTATATTGGAGTGAAACAGGTGAAAGTCAGGTATTTGGTCCAGAAATACTGCAAGAGGCAGAAAGACAGGTTCAGATTATTAGAGAGAATCTGAGGACAG
>CM014273.1:38259962-38290133 GCA_004135705.1 Alloteropsis semialata
CTCCACGGATGGAGAGGAGCACTGGCATCTTCAAGACGAGGTATGTATGGCTCGGTATAGCCATGAACCAAGCCAACATAGGCCAGCCAAAGATGTCATGGTATGAACTCTGGAAGTCAGCCACCTCGAAGTATAAAAACTCTGTGCGGTAGTTGTCCGCTGTGCCAAATGTGACTGGCATGGCAACTCTTCCTCTCGGGTAGGAAGCTTTTCCTAGCACAATGCCAAAGAACGGATCTTCGGCGCTCAGGAGTCGGCCGTAGTCGAACCCCATGCTGTTGAGGGTGCTGGTGAAGATGATATTCATGGCGCTGCCGCCGTCGACCAGGACCTTAGAGAGGAGAACACGTTCAACAACAGGAGCGACTACGAGAGGGTAGGACCCTAGCTCGGGGAGGTGGACCCAGTGGTCGGCGTGGCTGAACGTGGCGGGCATCTCCGACCACTGGAGGTAGTCCACGGGCTTGGTGGAAACCAGCTTCACCTCGCACTTGTGTGGCTTCCCCTTGCGTCTATCTGGGAATGCGCCGGGTCCCCCGATGATGACGTTGACATGGCGGTCGGCGTGCTGGAAGTTGCCGTTTGCTCCACGCCTAGGAGCTTCCTCCAGCTCGGCAGGTCGGCGGTCGTCGCCTTGATGATGTACGGCTTCCCAGCGAGCTGGGGCCTCGCGATGGCGATCATCACCACGACGGTAGTCATTGCAACGGTCGCGGTCTTCTCTGCGGCGGTAGTCGTCCTGACGATCATAGTCATCGTGGCCATCGCGGCGATAGTTGTTGTAGCAGCCACCGTTGTTGTTGTAGCGCTTTTTCTTGGTCGACGGCATGGTGCCGAGCTCCTTGAGCAGCGCATGGTAGTCACGGAGAGTCTGCTTCACCTCCTTATGAAAGGGGCATTGGTTGTTTAGGGTGTCGTGGAACTCCACCGAGAGGAACCTGGGTTCCACCCGGTCTTCTCCTTCTGCTAGGCCACAAGGGGCTCAGGGCCTGTCTTGCGCCCACACAGCGGCTCGTAGCGTTTCGAGCTCTTGACCCGGTCGTCATCTTCTGGTCGCTTCTGCTTCTTCTTGATTTGGGCCTGCTCGGCCTCATCAGCTCGGACCACAAGGTTGACCATGTCCATCAGCTAGCCGACCATCTTCGGGTTGACTTTAAAAATCGTACGGAAGAGCGGGTTGTCAATGAGTCCACGCTAGAACGTGCAATGACATCATGGTCTTCAACATCGGTTAGTTTGTTCCAGTTGTCGAAGAAGCGGTTGGTGTAGTCGCGGAGGCTTTCACCCTTCCGTTGCTTAACGTTGTCCAGGTCGAACCTAGACCCTAGGCAAGCATAGCTGGCTTGGTCATTGGAGCCATGGGCTGCTTTGACTATCATGTGGTACGTCTTCAGCCAGAGCTTGGGGTCAGAGCGATCGTCGAACTTCTTAACTTGTGCTGGTTTGAAGGAGTTGGGCCACTGGACGGCGCGGAGCTGGGCGGAGAAGACGGCGAAGCCGTCGAAGGTATCATCGCCATCGTCGTGGTTGTCCTGCCCACGCTTGGCTCGGTGCCAGGCATCATTGCGACATTGAGGCGGGTGTCGTGGTCGTCTGTCGTCCCGCGGAGGGCCGTATTGCATGTCATAGCGTTCGCGTTCCATGAGCTCATGGACCGCACGTCGTTCCTCTTCTTCTGCTACCTCGTCATCATCTTCTGGTATAGGTTGGCAATCAGGTTGGCCGTAGTCCCCGTCGTAGCACTCGCGTCGTTGAAGTTCGTCTATGTCCCGCTCGCAGTGGCGAGCGTTGAGGTCGTTGCGGATGTCCCGGATGTTTTCCCTGAGGCAGTCCCGGAGGTCGCTGTCTTGTCGATCATCAGCGTGGCGGGCACGCCTGTCGTTGGGCTCCTGGCACCTGGCATGGTGGTGCCCTGCGTTGCGCGGGTGGCGCCTTTCTTCGTCTTCTTCCTCGTGATGGTTTTGTGCCACCTCTTCGTTGATGATGGGAAGCGGGGGGTTTCTCTGACGAGGATGACCCCTGTCCAATCTACTGTGAGTAGAGCGGTGGCTTGCGGAATGAGCCGAGTTGGTCTGACCAGATCGGGATCTAGAACGATACGATCGCTCAACTTGTTCTTGAGCAGCTTCCAGGCGGGCTCTAGCGCGTCACACCTCAGGGGTGTCGGCCATGTGCTCCAATTCGGCGAATGCGGCCGTGATGTTAGCCGGCGGTGTGCAAAAAGCTGCATGAGCTCTTGTGAATGCCCTGTCAAGATTGAGCGGGTCTAAACCACAGGGTCCCCGACCGATGGGTGATTGTCTTGCTGGTGCCCCAGGGGCGATCTCTTCGGGGGTCGCAGCTACTACTGCAGGTGCCGCATCCCCGACCGTTGCTCGGGGCAATTGGGCTTCTTCGTTGCGTCAGCGGGCTCGGTTAGCATTATGTTCCTGAAGACTTTCCCTGTTCGAGTTAGTTTCTCTGTCCTGAGTAGCCTGATCCTCGGAGATGAAGACTTCACGCCCCGGAGGTGTGACGTATGTAGCTTGAGTTGTTGCCTGAGTCCACCGGGGCCAGCAGGAGCACACTTGTAGTGACTTGGAATTCCCCACAGCCCGGAGACTGGGTGGGTTTGGGCTGGATCTCAAATTGGATCTGAGACATGTCCTTCCATAGCTGCGCCGAGTACATCGTCGATGCGTTGCGTAGTCCGAGAGGGAGCTGGTCGCGAGGTCGGTGCAAGGTCTCCTCTGACATTGTGATGCACTCGGTGATGGTGTCCTGGATGCGATCTGGCCTGTCGAGGAGTTCATCGGGGGCTGGTAGCTTGCTTCTAGTGATCGAGGTCGTGGGCCGATCATGAGCGACATTGCGCCGAGCCGCTGCTGGAGCAGGGCAACGCCCGATGATGGAGTCGCTGGAGTGGGCGGCGCGGAGCCGGTCGACGTCATGGCGTCAGGCGATGCATTGGAGTCGAAGGTGGTGGAGTGGATCTCAGTGAAAAACTGATACCGTCAAGGTGCTCGGGGCAATCTTTGATCCTATCTGGGAAGATGACGGAACGGCGATCTGCCATCGAGCTAGCTGTAATGCCCCACGATTACCCCTACCTGGCGTGCCAACTGTTGGATTTATCATCCGGCAGTCCGCCTGGGGGTACCCAAATGGTTGATTTGTAGGCAAAGAGCAATCACGAGACTAGGAAGCTCCAGGTAACACAGGAGACACAAGGTTTATACAGGTTCGGGCTACCCAGAGGTATAATACCCTACGACCTATGTTTGGTGGCGATGTATTGCTTCGCTCGGCAATGCTCTGGAGAACAATGGCGAGTTTGTGGTTACAATGGATGGTTTGGTGGCTAAGAGTTCCATGGTCCAAGTGGGTTGACCTAGGCCACCTTATATAGACTGACGGCTTAGGGTTTACTAGTCGGTTGCCTAGAATCCTAGTCGGTTACAACAAGGAAACTAATGTGATTAAGTTACAACCTAATCACCATGATCTTCGGGTGAGATCCGAGTATCTCGCTCCACATCTTGCGGGCCAAGTCTTCATTAGTCTTGTCTGTCAAGTCGAGAAATCTTTGTGGGCCGGCCCTGGGTTGGCCAGGGTCGGCCCACATCGCTGTTAGACGTGGGCCTAGGCCGATTGTCCACCGTTTGGTATTGGGCCTAGGGGTACCCATATCCCACAATCATACCAATGAATGTAAAGTCTTCCGCAATGAGATCCAATCGACTATTGAGCAAGGGGTTATCAAGGTTGAAATAAATAAGAAGCCTATGAAACAATAACTTCTGGGCAGTCGAACAGGACAACCTGTAGATCCAAACCCTCTTGGAGGCAATGGAGGCAATGGCCGTGGGAACCCCGATGGCCACAATCGCCAAGAAGGCTCGGGAAGCAGCGGACAAGGCAAAGGAGCGACTTGAGGCCGCCGCTGCCACACCACAAGCTCTGTCAAACAGGCCTGGTGAACCCCAACCGGTTCACTCCCGATCTGTTAACGGACAACCCCGCTATCGCCCGCATGAGGGGCGTGACATGAGGCCGCAGCTCGAACGCAACCGTTGCAATCGCGACGCTCGGGAAACTCTCAACTACAATCGAGATTACCGAGCACGTGAGGGCTACTATCGGTCCCATCCGGATTCGCCACCACGAGACTACCGAACAGGAATTGGGGGGGTCCCTCGCGTACTCTCTAGGCCTATGCAAGGTCAGGTGGTCGGAAAAGTTCCGTCCTACTAACATTGAGAAGTATGATGGAACAACCAACCCTAGCGTGTGGATTCAGATCTATTCCACGATCATCGATGCCACCGGGGGAGACGATTACGTCAAGGCCAACTACTTGCCAACAGCCCTGCAGGGATCAGCCTGAACGTGGCTCATGAACCTGGCCGAGGCTAGTATCAAGTCATGGGGCCATCTCTGGGAGACGTTTGAAGCCAATTTCCAAGGCACTTACAAACGCCCCGGACACGAAGGAGACCTGCTCAACTGTGTGCAGAAGCCCGGAGAATCCCTCCGGGACTACATCCGCCGATTCAGCGACACCTGCAACACCATCCTAGATATGGTGGATGATCGGGTGATTGTGGCCTTTAATCAGGGCTGCAAGGATGAGCGGACGGCGGAGGAGCTTGCCAAGAAGAATCTGAAGATGGTGGCCGAGCTCTACGGGATCTTGGAGGAGACCGCCAAGATGGCAGGCGCTCGAGCCTGGGTCCAAGGAAAGCCCGAACAAAGCCAGCCGTCCAGCGAAGGCAAGAAGAAAAACAAACACAAGAACAAGAAGCGCAAGTCCGAGGGCGAAGAAATCATGGCCGTGAACAACAAAGCCCCGTACAGGCGCCAGGGCAAACCTGCCGATCTCTCGATGTACTGCCCTAGTCACCGGTCAACAAAGCATCACTTTGTAGACTGCACGGTGTACAAAAGGCAGAAGCAGGAGGTCAAGAGCCAGCAGTAGGGGGCTCCACGTGACCAGGCCGCTCATAACCCTCGGCAGATAAATTACATGGATTGTGACGATGAGCCAGAACTTCCCGAAGACCTGGAGATTGCCACAATTTTTGGTGGCTATTCGACCCGAACCTCCAAATCCCAGCTGAAGCTGGTCGAGAGGCAGATAGCGAGCATCGAACCCTGCACACAGCCATTGAGGTGGTCTGAAGTTTCGATCACTTTCGATCAAAGGGATCACCCCGAAACGTTGTACGATGGGCCACTGCTTCCCCTGTGCATCAAGTCCAGTGCGACATGAAGACCCTGGACATGACCAAAGGATAAGAGCAGGAACCATCCAAGGCTGCTGAACCTGCCGAGAAAAAGACCAAGAACCTGCCGACCACTGCCACAAAGGCGGCAGTCACAGAAACCTCCCGAGCAGCGGAGGCCCGATCAAAGGCCAAGGGAAAAGAAGTGCCCGTGCCGGTGCCCACGGGGGACAAAAAGACAGATGACGGTGTCGCCGAGAAGCAGACCGTGGTGGAACAGACCCCGCTCAAGGGGACGCCATCACAGGAAGCAGGCGAGTCACCAGCCGCGGCCTTGCCAAGCACGCTGGCGGTAAAGCTCAGCGAGCCGGGCACGAAGTCGGTGGTCCTTGATGAGGCAGACCCGACCAAGACCACCCAGGTGGGCTTTGGTCTGGGTGAGAAATTGGAACTCGAGCTCATTGCTTTCCTCCGGGCAAATGCAAATGTGTTCGCTTGGGAACCGTCTGACATGCCCGGGATCCCCAGGGAGGTAATCGAGCACAAGCTTGGCATACGAACTGGCATCCAACCAGTCAAGCAAAAGCAAAGAAGATATACCCCGGAGAACCGAGACGCCATTAATGAAGAAATCAACCAACTACTCAAAGCCGGCTTCGTTCGAGAGGTCCCTTTCCCGGAGTGGCTGGCAAACCCAGTCAAGGTGAAGAAGCCCAACGGAATGTGGAGGATGTGCGTGCTCTACACCGATCTGAATAAAGCTTGCCTGAAGGATTAGTATCCATTATCTAGGATAGATCAAATTGTAGATTCAATCTCTGGATGCGAGCTGCTTTGTTTTCTAGATGCCTATTCGGGGTATCACCAAATCAGCATGTGCATTGATGATGAGGAGAAAACTACATTTTAACTCCCTTCGGTGTTTACTGTTATATAAAGATGCCTTTTGGTCTGAAAAATGCATATTGCACTTATCAAAAATGTGTTCACATTGTTCTCGAAGGCCAGATTGGTCGTAATGTGGAAGCATACATAGATGATATCGTTGTAAAAAGTAGGTTAAAAGGTGACCTGATCGCTGACTTAACTGAAACATTCAACAACTTGCGCAAAAATAGGATGATGCTCAACCCCGCCAAATGCACCTTTGGTTACCTTTTTTCCCAGCGAGGTATAGAGGCAAATCCACACAAGATCAAGGCAGTCGACGACATGAAGTCTCCGCGCAGCCGCCACGAGGTCCAGAAGTTGGCAGGAATGATGGCGTCCCTGAGCCGATTTGTGTCCAAGTCATGCGAACGAGGTATGCCGTTCTATAAGTTGCTACGTAAAACTTATCGTTTTGAGTGGTCAGCAGAAGCAGAATAGGCGTTCCAGGTGTTCAAGCAATACCTACGGAAAATGCCCGTACTGGTTCTGCCACAGCCAAAAGAGGAGATGATGTTATACGTAG
Source organism: Alloteropsis semialata (assembly GCA_004135705.1). Taxonomy (NCBI): domain Eukaryota; kingdom Viridiplantae; phylum Streptophyta; class Magnoliopsida; order Poales; family Poaceae; genus Alloteropsis; species Alloteropsis semialata. Next base: position 38,266,620 of record CM014273.1, read on the forward strand.
CAGCAAACCAATAGTTGTTAGTACTGTTCTGGTGGTCGAGAGACCAACAGAAAAGTCAACAACACAATGCCCCGTTTACTTCATGAGCGAGGTGCTACATGACGCAAAAACAAGGTACCCTCAGATTTAGAAATTGCTATATTCTGTGCTAATGACTTTCAGGAAACTCAAGCATTATTTTTTGAGCCACAAGATCAAAGTTGTGTCAACTTATCCCCTAGGCACCATTTTGCACAATTGAGATGCCGTGGGTAGGATTGCACAATGGTCTGTGGAGTTGGAGGCTTACGAGGTTGAATTCATACCCAGAACTGCCATCAAGTCGCAGGCTATGGCAGATTTCATTGCAGAGTGGACTAATCCCGAACTTGAAGAGACTGCCCAAAATCCCGAACACTGGACCATGTTCTATGATGGAGCATTTTGCAGAGCGGGCACGGGGGCTGGGGTGGTCCTAATTTCTCCACACAATGACGTCATCAGGTACGCACTACAAATCAATTTTGTTGATCCAACCCCTACTAACATTGTTGCCGAGTATGAGGGGCTTTTAACAGGACTCCGTATAGCTGCATCTCTAGGCGTTAAGAGGCTGCTCGTGAAAGGGGATTCTGAGTTAGCTGCAAAGCAGGTCATGAAAGAGTACAGTGCTCGGAGCAATGTCATGGCCAAATACTTGGAAGCATACAGAAGGATGAAGAGCAAATTTGATGGGCTTGAAGTATGACATGTCAAAAGGGAATTCAACAGTGACACGGATAAGCTAACAAAGGCAGCTGTCGAGCGCACTCGGCTCCCAGGTAACGTGTTAGTTGAAGTTCCTACTAAACCATCTGTGTCGGTTTCACTACCCAACCAAAAAGCTGCGCCCGCCAAGGGAACATTTTCTACAACCAACGAATCCATCAAGGAGTCTATGTTAGTCGATACGGCTCGAGCTGCCGCTCAAGTTGGAAACGAGGAGGACTGGATGGATCCAATCCGGGCATACCTCACAAACCAAGCTATACCCGACAATGATGTGACATTGGAGAAAATCCATCGTAAAGCCAAGAACTATCAATTGGTTGACGGGCAGCTATACAAGCTAACCCGCAATGGAATGCTCCTCAAATGCATCACACGGCTGAGGGCATTAGTTTGCTCCACAATATTCACAGAGGAATCTGTGGATCTCATGCTTCTCCCCGATATCTAGCAGGGAAAGCATTCCGACAGAGCTTCTACTGGCCTACAGCTCTTCAAGACGCAAGCGAGTTAGTTAAGAAGTGCGAGGCATGCCAATTCTTCGACAAAACAAACTAAACCTGCGCAAGCTTTAAACACTATTCCTTTGTCATGGCCCTTTGCCACGTGAGGAATAGACATCCCTGGGCCTTTTCCAAGGGCCGTCGGGGTATAGATTTCTGTTCGTTGGCATCGACACATTTACAAAATGGGTTGAGGCCGAGCCGGTTCAGAAAATAACAAAAGAGGCAGCTGTCAAATTCCTACGGAGTATTGTCGTACGTTTCGGTGTCCCAACAGGATAATCTCTGATAATGGAACGCAGTTTAAAAGCAAAATGTTTTCTGATTTCTGCTACGACGGCAGGATCAAACATGATCGGTCATCGGTAAGTCACCCGAAGACAAACGGGCAAGTAGAGCGTGCCAATGGCATCATGCTCCAGGGCATCAAGAAGAGGATCTTTAACAGATTACAAGCTTACAACAAGCATGGATTCATGAAGTTCCTACAGTACTATGGTCGATACGGACCACCATGAACCGAGCAACAGGCGAGACACCTTTCTTCTTGGTGTATGGAGCCGAAGCAATTCTACCATCCGACATCCGACTACAAGCCCCACGTGTGGCAATGTTTTCAGAGACTGAAGAGCCTGACAGACGCACCGATGAGCTAATCCTCCTCGAGGAGGCTCGCGATGCAGCCACTTTCAGGGTGGCCCAGTATCAGCAAAAGCTACGGCAATATTATGATGCTAATGTTCGCAACAGAAGCCTATGTATTGGTGACATGGTGCTCAAATTAGATCAACACACCAAGGACAAAAACAAATTGTCCTCTCCATGGCAAGGGCCTTACATCGTATTAGACATCGCACGACCAGGAGCCTATAGGATCGCAGAGATAGATGGAGATATACTGCCAAACACGTGGAACATGGATCAACTACGCAGATTTTACGCCTAAACAAAGGTAATAAAGCAAGTTCAAGCCTGTCCAGCAAGTTTGGCAGATGAAGCCGTCATCCGTGTCACCACCAGCGCCAACAAAAAAAAAGATAAGTTCTATGAACTTTACTAGCCCTCGCTTTTACGCTCGGGGGCTGGGTGTTCTTTTTCTATTCTATTTCTACTCTTTGTTACCATACTGCATATACTAACAAAGAGCCGGGGACTACCATGCTGAAAGTTCTTTCAGACCAATTCTATGCATCCCAAGCGCAACGCTCGAGGGCTCCCCAGACGATCGGGAAATTCTTGTGGTCGGTACTTCTGGACTCTTTTCCAGCATGCTCGCATGACTGCAAAAGAGCCCGGGGGCTACTATGGTACTACTACCATGCAAGAATCGGGCTTTTTAAATCAAGAAAGCTAGGCTGCACTAAGATACCAAACATCATGACTACAAGGAATTACACAGTTCAGAAGACCGCTCGTGTCTCAGCGACTAAACAATTCCAAAATAGCTCATGATAACGGGACCTTTGGCCATGACAAAGCTATCAGTTAAAAAGTCCCACGAAATGACCGATCAGCTCTAAGACTTAAGCAAAAACATGCAAACATGTGTTTCGCAAAATAAAAGTCGCATACTAAACCTTCAAGTTTTGCCCTATTACAGAATTCAAGCACAGAGTTTAAGACGAGTCCTCCGAATCACTCAAATGGAGATCAAATTTCTTAACGAAGGGTTCCACTAGTGGGGCGAGACTGTCAAATAGTACCTCAACATCTGCCGCCGAACACTTGAAGCCTTTGGAGAGCAGTGAGGCGTCGAGATCAGGAACATGGCTTTTCAAGGCCCCAACGGTGTGAGTTGCAGCAACGCACGCACCCTCCATGAGCCTGGTCTCCAAGGACGAGCTGTGCTTCTCTGAAGCTTCAAGACGGGCGGTGAGATCAGCAACGTCCTTGTCCCGGACAACAAGCTTGCCTTCCAAATCTGAGTTTTTCTTCTCGAGCACCTCAATGCTCTTGTAGTCAAATACAGAATTAGAGGCAGTGTGTAAACAACAATTTGCGGGATAAGGACCAAAAACAGACATGGTAACATAAGACAAGTACCTTCTTTCTCAGACTGGAGAATGGCAACTTGGGCCTCCAGTCTGGTCATAGACACTTCCGCAGCAGAGGCACGAGCGTCTAGCGACCGCCATTGCTCCTCGGCTGCAGAGAGCGAAGTAATGATAGGGCCCAAGGGCGTCGGGACAGGTCTTGCAACTTCAACAGTTTTCTCCGCACCATCGGGTTGCGCTGCCGAGTCTGGCTCGGGAGTTTTCTCTTTCTCTGATGGCCTGGTGGGAGGAGAAGCTGCAGGCTTGGAAGGCCTGAGTTCCGAAACAAACAAAATAGTTAAAAACATTCTCCCTGTGAGAAGCAATTAAGCAAAACCAAACAAGTCAGTGCCCTTACTCGGACATCGGGAGTGTGACTTTGAACTTCTTGGCACCAGAGGGGGGTTTTGACGGAGGTGGGGTCGGACGAATTTCCTGATGAGAAATCTCCCGAACACATTTAGCTTTGGTTATGTGATCAAAGGCTGCAAATAAACGCCCGAATATTACCATGCTTGGTACCTGGTCATCGGGACAAGGTGGATCACGACCAGGCAGCAACTCAATAGTTTCGGGCACACCAAGAGATCCCAGACCCAGGGTCATCCTCTCCATGCTCGCGCTGCGAGAGCGCTTGCGGGTTCGGGGAACGATCGCCTTGGTGCTGCTCGGGGTCTTTTTCTCCATAGCAGGTGATGGTTCGGGCAGTTCGACGGTCGGGGTCTTGGTGCCTTGGTCGACGGGCGGCTCTGTCTCCTCCTCAATATTGATGGATCTGCTCTGAACGGGAGCATCAACGATAGGTGGGGCCTGCTCGGGAAAAAGAATCATATCATATGAACATTAAGCAAGAAGCAAAATTTTCTGAGAGCCAATTTACCTCTGGAGGAGGGTTGTCAGCGCTGTAAGGTGCTGGGATGCCAGTCTAGTCCGGGATATCGACGCCCAATATTTTCTTCAAGTGAGTGGGCACTTCCAAGTCTGGGACAACTGTTGGTTAAGAGTCATGGTATCACAAATGACTGAACGATCTCAGAAATATTATTGAACAACAAGGAAAAGGCTTACCATCCGGCTTCATCCTGTTCGGGTCGTTATCACCTGTGAAAGTCCAGGTGTAGCGGTCATGAGTCATGAGCGGGATAAATCTCCATCTAATGAAAATCTCTGCTACATGAACCACTGTCAGACTGGCGTCACGGAGTGCTAAGATCCGATCGATATGCTTTTGCATCTCAGGAGTAACTCTCGACAGGGCTTTGGTATCTTCCTTGAGATAGGGCGTCAAATGCTTCCCTTTTGCTACTGAGGCTTGGGGAAGGGTGATGTAAAACCAATGACACTGATAACCTTTCCAGGAATCTTTGACTGGGAAGGGGATATAGATCTTCCGATCTCTCAAGGAAAATCCAATTGACCCGATCATGAGTTGTTCTTTGTAAAAGATAGGAGCATAAAAATATCTCCACAGGAGCAATGACGGCTTAATCCCTAACCAGGCTTCACATAGAAAGGCGAAGACACTAAGCATGCTAATGGCGCCTGGCTTAAGGTGGACAAGCTCGATTTGGTAGAAATCGCAGACATTGTGGAAGAAATCTGATGGGTAAACCCCAAATCCGTAGTGGAAGAACTCTAAGAATGCCACCAACTCGGGAGTGTCGGGTGTCGGATAAAGCTGACCTTTGGCACGGCAACAAGGAAAGGTGGTAGTGTCCTAGAGCAATCCGAGGTTCTCCAGATGTTGCAGCTGTTTCACCGTAGTGGTGGATTTGTCCCAGTATTTATTGGTGGTGCAGATCGTGGATCCACTGCGCAGCTCCCGTCCGGCGGCGGCGCTGCTCTGATCCCCCGATGATTCACCGCCAGACGAGGATTGGTGCGAGGAGGCCATGGCAGCGAAAAGCTGGTTCGATTGATTGGAGGAGCAAGAGGATGAAGGCAGAGAATGGATGCGGAATGACGAGCGTTTGCAGCTGCAAGTGAGGAAGACGAAGGCCCAAATGGAGTCTAGGCGGCTGCGCCTGGGGGCTTTATGGTTTCGTGAGGGAGCACGAACCCCGAGAATACTGGCCTCGATCCGCGCAATCCGCAGTCACTGTTGGGTCAAAAAGTTTCTTTCCTTTCTCTGCGACAGACGTCATTTCAAAAACTGTGCAAGTCAAATACAATGCATTTGGGATTGATAGCTTACTCAGGAAGCTACCAATTTTAAATGACCGAATACTCCGTGTGTCCAAAGGAAATAGCCCAATCATCTGTGATTGGGATCAAATTTCCCGAACATGCTAAAAGAGTTGGTTTGTTCGGAAAGAGGTCTTGTTAGGGGGATTTTATTATCTGGACAAGCAGATTCATAAACAGATCAACGTGAAAGTTTCCGAACATAGAAAGAGGGACTATTGTTACATCTCTCAAGTGAAATTTCTTCATTAATTCAAAAGGGAGTACATTTCACACGAGATCTATAACTATCCTGAAACTAAAAATTCAAAATAACGATCCTGGCTTTGACTAGCGTCGTCCGCTAGGATCAGGGCGGTGTGGCACCAAGCGGTGAAGCCTCCTCCGCGTCCTCCCCTTTGAAGTCGCTGACGAGGTCCACGAGTGCTCCATCTCCCGGGATCCCGATCAACTCGCGGTTCAGGGAGATGAAGAGGCGCCGGGCGAATTCCTCGTCGCTGCTGGTGTCGACCGGAGCAGAAGACGAAGATGCGCCTGCGCGTGAGGACTCCAGTTCCAGTCGGGCTCCGCTGGGTCCCCCTTTCGGCTCGTCGTCGGAGGAGAGGGAGATGGGAGACGCTGGGGCTAGAGACGGTAGTGCAGGACGCTTCCCGGTGGCGATGCTCAATGGAGCGGCCTCCGGGACTGGAGATGCCATCGCCGGAACTTCTTCTCACGGCTCACCCGTGACTCCTTCATCCCCATGCCAGGGGAGAGCTAGGAGGAGGGTGGGAAGGGGAGTGACGGGCGGCGTGGACATCGCCGGACCCTCTGGTGCGCTGGGCGGTGGCTCGGCGGAGCTACGAGGGGAGTCTTCGAAAAGGAGGTGAGGCAACTTGAACTTGCAGCTGATTCTTTTCTTTCCCATAGTATGGGGAGGGAGAAGGCTTAGAGAGGAAAGTTCAAGTGCAGATCTATCCAAGGGATTTGATATTTAAAGACCCTGAGACGACGCTTCGCGCGAGAGTCGAGAAACCGGAACAGTGCCGTAATTTTTGCCGTGTGCGCTGCTAGAGTTTCGGGATACGTGCGGAGTGGGTTTTGAATGCACGGGGCAGAGGCTACATCAACCCTTGGCGTTTCGGTTTCCAAGATGGAATATTCTTTGTTTACTAATATTATGGCTGATATTTTCTCCGGTCTTATCATTCAGATGCAGGTTTCTCCATTCAGAGTTCGGGATCTTTTCTGGCTCTCATTTTCAAGTGATTATCGAGATATTTGCATATCCCAAAATCACCCGAAGAGCAAAAAGACCCGAAGGCTACTTAAGGATCAACCTTTTTTGAACAAGATAAACTCAGGGGCTACTGTTGAGGCCATAATACCTGGGTGCCCGATCACGAGGATTACCGACTCCGAGCGAAGTAGACTCCGAATAAGACACGACGACCGAATCGCAGAAGGAATGCCCGATGATAGTTAGAGTCCTACTAGGTTTAGGTCTGTTTTGTCTTGTAAGGCACGTCTCCCTGGATATAAATAGTGGGGGGTCCTGCACGTAGAGGGTATTCTCAATCTTAGCCAATCCACCCGAGAGTATTTGTTACATCATTGTAATCTGTACTCGCCGAGATAATACAAGCAGCAACTGGACATAGGGTTATTACTCGATCTCGAGGGCCCGATCCAGTATAAAATCCCGAGTCTCACTGTTCGTTCAACGTGATCAATCTTCGCATGAAGCAGGGTGCTTGCTGGACAAATATCTGCCGAGTACAACCTCGACATATCTCATCGGCTTATATTGGTTCAAGATCTATCTGCTATTTTCATTATTTATTTCATCATATATTCTGCAATAGATCTGCTAGTTCTTCTTATTTATAAAGCTGATTTAGATTTAATAATTAAGTTACAATAAATTGAGTTTAAGAAAGTTGTTTCATATGCATAGATCTATCGGTTTGAATAGACTACATCGGTGTCTTGCTATCAACACTGTCTCGGTTAGGTCTATTCCGATTGTTAGTGACATTGGTTTTAGCTTATTTAATGCCTTTAGAGATATGAGTAATAAAGAGCGTGACTAAACCTGATTTATTACCAAATCGGCTCTTACAATCGATGGTTTATTTTGTTACATGTTAAATCTTCACAATTCGGACTCAAGGCCGATGGTTTATGCTTGCATCAGAATTTTTTCTACGCTGATCCGATTGTGGGAACGAATCAGGACTTTGGCCCATGAGTTCCATTAAAGTTACTGATTAAACTCTACCTTGTCAATTTCTGGTCAAATTGACTGGCACGCTACGAATCTCAAGATTTTGGACGTGCACTGAAGTTTAAGCAAATCTTTCAGGCCACAGTGTTATTTTCAGAAATTCAGTACCTGTTTTTTTGGTGTCAACAGTGATGTGATGTTGCAGAGAATGGAGAAGTGGTCGAGGCTGCCCATGGTGTATGGGACGTGCCTCACCAGCTGTATGAACAGCTAACAAGGCTAATGTTTGAACATTTTCCCGAAGCAAGTTCAAACACTGGCCCCCTAGAGGCCAGACCTGTAAGAGCAAATAGTGCCACAGAAACCACACCTCGGTGAGAGACCGAGACCACACGCGAAGCTACCCATCAACAGCCGGCCCAAAAATTAAAAGCAGAGTGACAGCCCAGGAATGCTCGAGCAGGGCCATCAATGCGGTCGGGTTACGCTTTGGGGGCCGTAAGGCCAATCGCAGTGAGGTTTTCATAGAAGTTTCTTGCATATTAAATAGGATGACACATCAGCATATATGATAACATGACATGATAATAATGAAGAGAGAGAAGGAATGTGTTTCATCAGGATGAAACTATGCATAAACTGTTTTTAAGACTATGAAACCTGATAAAACTGCTATTGGGAGCTAGAGTTTCATTTCATTCGTCTCAATCCAATCATGTGCGTCGCAATAAATAATTTATCTTGCATATGAAACCACAAAATAAAACTATCCATTGGAAGACCATGTTTCATCTATCAACTCAAGCATAGTTAGATGATGTGTCATTCTTGAAAATAGTGAGATGAAACTCTCCACTAGGAATGACCTAATTAAAAGTCCCAGATAAGTAACGTGCTCGCCTGTTGCTCCAAAAAAAGTGACGTGATCGCCTCGTCAAAAATATGTTGCCGGGAGCATCGAACCGTGTAGCAGGTTCACGGCCACTCCGCGCTAAAAGCGCAAGCCACAATTGTATTCTTGTCCTTTAGTATTAGACTAGGAAATGATGGTGCGTTGATACGGGAAGAAAATAAAATTATAGAAGCAATAAAATTGGCACGACAAAAAACATTTTTATCTAGATTACCAAATATGCATGACAGGATGCGCATAGACACGCGTATATTTTATAATTCAAGCAAATACACAATAATATGAATGAGTAGAATAATATGACTCAAATAAATTATCGGTAATTTAAAAGTTCAACCAATACTCTATGTTCGTGCCCGTGCGTTGCTACGGAAGCAAAAAAAATTGAATGCGATAAATTTAGTAACAAAAACACATGTATTGAGATTACTAAGCAGCATTGGCGTGAACTGCACGTGCACCCATAAAGTCATATAGTTCAAGAAAGTAAATAATAAGATGAGTGGTTTGAAGATATAATTCAAATAAATTAACAATAAGTTCAATAGTTCAAAAAACAACCCCTAATTCTATAAAAATAAAGGCAGAACACTACAATATTCAAGACGGAATCTAGGACGCTGGTCTGAAACTTGTTGAAATATCTCTGATCAGCACACTCCACGCTATTGTTGTTCAATGTGACCTCTACATCATAGGTTTGGATCCACCCTAGCTAAACTTTAGCTAAGAGGGTTGTTTGGATCCCTAGCTAAACTTTAGTCTATGTCTTATCTACCACCCAGCTAAAGTTTAGCTGATTAGCCATCCAGCTAATCAGCTAAACTTTAACTGGGTGGATCCAAATGGGGCCATAAGAGATTAAGTGTTGAGAAGCATATAAGAAAACGATGATAATAGTGAGAGTAAATACAATATAGGAAAAAAAATCTATTTTACTCCCTTCACCTATCCATTTGTCCGATTAACTCCCTGAACGAAATTTTTGCTCACTTTACTCCCCTAAACTATTTCATTTGGTTCAATGTCCCCTAAACTCTTTTTTCATAGCTCTCTTTAACTAAATGCTTTCCCTGCGGATAAACAAATAACAATACTCTGGAATATTCCAAGGTGAAATGTTACAACGTACTTCTGTGCGCTTGCAGAATAATGTAAACTTTAAGAAATACCAACAAGCATTTCTGGCGCCGTTGCCGAGAAAAGCAATGGTTAAAGAGTTTTGATTCATCCATGTATGTAATACAGCATAATTAATCGCCAGTACTCTAGCAGGTTTACCCTTTTGCTCTGTTTCTCTGTGACGTGAAAAAGGGTAGTGTATGACTAGTTTCCAATTACCATCCAATTACGTCGAGAACCCGAACACTATCGTAAGGAGGGTATGCACTCGTGTCGTGATCCCTCAAATGTTTTGTCGGAGACCGAACCAGTAATCGGAGAATCATCTGCTCAGGGAGAACAACCCATTCTCTAAGCACCACTACCTGAAGAAGCTATGGCCGAGAGGACGATCCGTGACTACTCCGCTCCTTCCGCTGCCCACATCCCAATGGGCCCGGAAGTAGCTGTGGGTGATCACGAATTCGAGCTCACAGCCCCGCTCATCAACATGGTGCAGGCCAGTCCCTTCTATGGAAAGACCAATGAAGATGCTAGCTCCCATCTGCAACACTTCCTGGAGGTGTGTAGCACCATCACTATATTGGGAGTCTACCAGGAGGGGATCAGGCTCCATCTGTTCCCATTCTTGTTGCTGGGAAGGGCCAAGCAACGGTTCTATGCCAGCCGAGATGCGGTGAATACATGGACCAAATGGTCCAACGCATTTCTGGCCAAGTTCTTCCCCATTGGCAAAACCAATGCCCTTAGGGGCAGAATCTCCAGCTTCCAGCAAGAGACTGGAGAGACAGTGTCGAAGGCATGGGATCGTTTCCAAGACTATGTCCTGGCATGCCCGCACCACGGCATGCAAGAATGGCTTCTGCTCCAGAACTTCTACCACGGGCTCTCTCAGACATCCCGCGCACATATGGATGCTGCTGCTAGAGGGGCATTCGTCTCCTTAACTGTGGCCACCGCCAAGCTGCTCATCGAGAAGATGGTGTCCAACCAAGCTTGGAACGATGAACGCCTCCAAGGGCATAAGAGTGGCATGCACATGGTAAAGGAGGTGGATATGTTGGCTGCCAAGATGGATCTAATCATGAAGCGCCTTGAGCACCAAGGATGGGGCCGACAACAGCGAAGGGCCATCATACTCACAAATGACGTGTGAGGTCTGTGGAGAAACTGGCCACTCAGGGAATGACTGCCCCGAGACACATGAAGAGGTGCAGTCTGTCAACGGCAACAACAGGTACCGGCCGCAAGGAAACTAGAACCAGCAACGCCCGTTCTATCAGGGAGGTAACAACAACAACTCTTTCTCTAACCAACCCTCTCTGAAAGATCTAGTCCTTGGATAGGAAAAGATCAATGAATCCATTTACAAAAGGCATGCTGCAAATGATAAGGCCCTGGAGGGCATAAACCCTAAGATTGAGAGTTTGTCCTCTACCTTCCAGAGCCAGCTGAGCTTTAACAAAATGTTAGAAACCCATCTTGCTCAGTTAGCCGCTGCTGTTCCTTCTGGAGACAAGGGAAGAATCCCAGGGCCTCTGGATCCTTCCTTTGAAAAAGTTAAGGCTGTTTCCACGAGAAGTGGCAAGGTTACTCGGGATCCAGTCCAAGCTAATCCTGCAGGGAAGGCAATAGAAACCAGGAGGGAGAAGCTAGTGAAGAAAGAAGAGCTAGAAGCTGAGCCAGCACCAGCAGGAAGAGTTGCACCGCATGAGTTCTATGACACCAACGTCCTACCGTTCCCTCAATGCCAGAAGAAGCCATCGGCGAACGAGCAATTTGCCAGGTTCGCAGAAGTGATTCAAAAATGAAACATACATGTTCCACTGCGGGATGCCATGCAGGTACCTACATATGGAAAGTACTTGAAGGACATATTGAACAACAAACGACCGCTCCTAAGTATAGAAGTCGTGAAGTTAACAGAGGAGTGCAGTGCATCCATTCTGTACAAAATCACAGAAAAGAAGGACCCTGGGTGCCCTACCATCACGTGCACTATCGGGACCCAGCGTTTCGAGCACATCCTTTGTGACCTCGGGCAAGTGTCAGCGTCATGCCAAAGGTAGTCTTTGACTGCCTTAATTATACTACTTTGTCCCCAACTCCCATGAGACTTGCAGTTGGCCGACTCTACGGTCCGCTACCCGGAGGGGATAGCCGAGGACATCAGTTTGCATCCGGGATTGCTTTGTCCTTATTAACTTCGTGGTCTTAGACATGGACGTGAGCAACAACTCATCCTCATCCTAGGGTGACCCTTCCTAAGCACTGAAGACGCTCACATTAATGTGGGTGCAGGAGAAATTCAGCTTCACATTAATGGGAAGAATGAGAAGTTTGATTTCAGGCCAAAAATAGAGCAATGCTCCATGATCAAAATCAAATATGGGAGTAAAAACCAGAACATCAAGGAGGTGGAAGCCACACCACCAGAGAAGGACAGCCTGGCCAAGTTCATGGACAAGTTTTGGGAGAACAAGGTCCCAAAAAGGTGTCACACAAAAAGCAAGAAGCCTAGCGAGGTGCGAAAGCACAGGCAACGAAGACACCAGACCAAGCTGTCAACCGCCAGAAGAAGGTAAAACATGTATGGTGGATTAATTCATCTGTTTCTTCATATCTAGCAGCAAATGCTGCTTCATCAAGCTGATCCAACCAAGGAGACGTCATCGCTCGACGACATAAAACGCGAGTCCTGCTTCAACAGGTACATCGGTGTCAACAAAATAGCTTGGGGGAGAGCCCCCCATCAGGTAAGTTCAAGTAGTTTTTTTAGAGTAAAGTTTTTATTTCTTTCTTGATAAAATTAGTAAATAAGAGCTATCTGGGCTAGTCCCTAAAGGTCAGGAGTCTTTGCTAAGTCTTTAATCTGGATATGACGAATAGTTGCTCTTATTCTCTCTTGTACCTATATTTCAACCTGCTATTCTCCTAAGTCTTGAGTTTGCTGGTTTACGTATAGTCTTTCTCTGTTATCTTGCCAAATTGTGGGTAGCACATGCAAGCTCTAGTCTACGTTGTTGTTGGATATGATATGATGAGATCTGAGTTACCTTAAGCTCATACCAAGTAAGACTTGATATCCGGAGTTTTCCTTTTGAAAATAAAATAGAGAATTCCTTATGGTGATTCACAATTGCTACCAAAGCCCATATTGTTTGAACCCCTACAAATACCATACTTCTCTTTGAATCCTGGTTTTTTACTTTACAATATGTGCAATGCAAGTAAGCTACAAACTCTCCTAGCACAAACTCCACTTCAATGAGTGAAATGAGAGTTGAGAGAGGATCTTGGTAAGGAATACACCTTGAGTGAGTTGATAGTATCACCAAAGGAACTCTGTCTTTCATGAAAAATCCCCAAAACCTCCAGTTTGATAGTTGAGCAAGGTAGAAAGCAGGGTGCTTGGTCTAAGTCGTTCTGGCTATCAACCGCCCAAGACACGGAGAAGCTACAAGCCCCATAAAGGCCAAGGTAATGAGGGAAGTTTATTTTTACCACCTTATTCAATTCTTGGTAGAATATCTTGTTGAACCACTGGTAATTTTGAGGAGTAATGAGGAAGCAACTCCTGATCCACTGAGCCTAAATTTCTAGTATTCGCTTGGTATGAGCAAAAGGTTAAGCTTGGGGGAGTTGTTGACGGTCTTTACAACGGAAAATCCGACCATCAATAGCCTCAGAAATTGAATAAAGGCTAAGCATAACTTAGGCATTTATACTCAAATAATATTATAACATGCATATCTGGAATATATTTGTGTACAGGGATATTGGAGCAAAAGATGGAGGCTTTTGGGCCCAGGCCCAGGTCGGCCGACCTGGCTAGGTCGGGTGACCTGGCCTGGCACCCACTCGAGCCCATCTTCCATGCAGGTCAAGAAGCACACCAAGAGATGATACTGGCCACTGATTCAAGGTCGGTTGATGTCAAGGATGAGGGATGAGCCACGTGTCACTCCCATAGATTGGAGGGGCCACATCTTAGACGTGCTCAAACCAGGCATACCCACCTGGAACCGTCATAAGGACCCACCTAGCAGTCGACCAAAGAAGTGTGGGGCTGAAAGGCAGCGGAGCGACCTGATCCTGCAGCCGTTTCACTTCTCCATTGACCAGTACCTGTAAACTGCCGTTGGGAGAACATCTAGACCTTGCATAGCCTGAGGCGATTGTTGGTATTTCTTACGGTCGCAGAAAAATCTGCAAGTGCACGGATACCGTTGTAGCTTTCACCCGGAAGTATGCAGGGTATCGAATCCATAGGGAACAAGAGAGCATTGTCTAATCACTAAAATTGACCTGATCGATCGAGTTTTTATGTAGGCTGGGTAGAGAGGATAACTTATCACTAAGACTGTGAATATAGCGAAGGGAGTTCTCCTATGCTTACTTTGGGCACCGGGGTATCCTAGGCCTCTAGAAAATTGCCGGCAAGCAGCTCTACGCTGTACCCGAACATGGAGGATTACAATGGACGGACAGGGCTGTCACCACCTGCCGCCTACCTCTTCTAATCCGTGGGGCTGCGAGGCAAACGAGGGCAGATACATTCCTAAGCACCACGCTTAAGATAATATCAGCTATCCTAACCTTGGCCAAAGATTAAGATACTTTATGAATAAAGCAATGAACCCACAAGCAAAATAAAGAACTCAACTTTCTATAACTCAGACTTAAATGCTAAGCGGAATATCTCGGATACTTACTAAGGAGCTTGCATCCGCCGAGGTACAGGTGGAGGGTCGCTGACACGCCGGGACTCCTCCAGACTCTCCCTCACTCTCTCCCTATTTCTACTCTCATTTGAGTAGGGCTTCGCCTTGACTTGTTGCTCGAGCTCGATGATGCCCTTCAATGACCGATATGCAGCTATTTATAGCTTGTAGAGGCGGTTGGGAGTGGACACATGGAAGATGAGGACGAACGGACTCAGTCATAGGTCGGGCGACACGGGGAGGTCGGCCGACGTTGGATCCACCGCCTTGAGTGATGCACGGCGTAGATGGACTCCTGGAGGCGGTGGAAACGCGCATGAGAAGGATGAGGCGGTTTGGCCTCCGGACCAGGTTGGGCGATGGGGCCAGGTCGGGCGACATGGCACCGGCACCGATCGGGCCCATCTTCGGTTGAGTGACTGTACCGTGGGTCCTCATGACGGTTCCAGGTGGTATAGCTGCATTTGAGTACGTTTAGTTTGCGAGGTGGGCCCTTCAATCCATGTGACCTCCCCTTGGACCATTCCCATCTCTTGGATTCAACCAACATGGAATCAGTGGCTAGGATGGTCCTGGAGTGTGCTTCTTTGGGGTGGTCAAATATGGGCTCCATTGGGCTTGGGCCATGGTCGGCCGACCCAAGAGGGTCGGGCGACCTGGCCCTGAGCCCAATCGTCCTCCTCTTTTGCTATTTAGTCCCTGCACTCACATATTCACCAAAACTTGTGGAATGGATTAGATATAAGCCCTATAGCTATGGTGAATCCATTTTTGTTTATATTTTCTGTAGGAACTGACGGTCAAAAGTGGTACTAAAGGACCGTCAACAGCGGTGCATTTGAGGGTCGGCCGACACGCCCCCTCGACCAACCTGGGCCCACGGCCAAACTGCCTCAACTGCCTTCGGCCGGCTCTACACGACTATGGATGACATAAATACCTGCAAGATCCTCAGCATTCGACAGACACCAGAAGAAGAGCTCTCCTTTGCTACAAGCTTAGTCTTTGTCTTAGTAGTGATAGTTCTAGTAGTTGATCTTCTTAAGGGCTTCCGGAGGAGTCTCGGTAAGCTCTAGAGTTCAACTTTTGTATCTCTTTACTTACTTGTAAGACTTTGATCTTAATGGAATTGTCTTCATACTTATGTTATCTGCCTTCCCTTTACTCTATTTACTTAGTATATACTTCTTATGTCTTGCACCTTATTCAAGCTGACATATGTCACGGCATTGGCTCAATCTGCCTTATGGTTGCTCTGTCTATTAACGTGATAGATAAAGTTGTATTCCTTTATGCAAGCATGGTGTTTGATATAAGTAATATCATTGAGGGTACCGCTACCCCTCGGATTAGTAGAGGTAAGCGGTAGGTGGTGACAGCCCTGTCTGTCCTTTGTAATCCTCCACGTACGGAAGATGATATTAGGCCTTTAATGTAAGACGTCTGGTTGTCGTCCCTTGATGAGGGAACACTCTGGATACCTCGATATGTCCTCTAACCTATATCCTTCGTTTGAGCTTGTATAAGATAAGGTTGTATATCCAAGTCCCATATTTATGATGTTCATGAAAGCCTTTGTGATCTTTACTAATATTCTATTTACTAACTAAGACTTATTTATAGATGAGCAATGAACTTCTGTGTGTCACCTTACCCCTACATTGTCATATCATTTACCCTATCTAGACTTTGGTAGATTAATAACATTGTAAGTAAATGCATCGGATGACAACTGTCTTTAACTAAATGCTTTCCCTCCGTATAAACAAATAACGATACTATGGAATACTACCGGGTGAAATGCTACAACGTACTTCTGTGCGCTTGTAGAATAATGTAAATGTTAAAACATACCAACATCTATCAATATTTGATCTCTGGAGAAGGCCGGGGTTTTAGAAAAAGGTCAATGACCTTATCGGGTTTTATCTATATTGACCATAGGAGAAGGTTCCCAGGTGACTAAGTCATTCAAAAGCCATGATTACCATCTCATTTCAGTGCATTTTTCTCATATTTGAAGAACTTAATTGTCGCATAAGCAGCAACCGCAACATTTCCCTCTTGCAGAGTTTACTATATGCCTAACTTCCTAATATTTTTTGCAAATACATCCATCTTATTCATAATATTTATCAATGCATTTCATAGCATGAATGCATTACCTTCATACATGAACAAACGAAGACCCACAAGATGGGCCAAGAAGCTCATGACTCTATAATGAGCCTTTGCTTTCTCAAAAGAAGAAACGAAGATCATATGGAGAACAAAAACCTAAAAAATGAAAAATGTACCCATGGGATCAACGAAGGCACACCTTAAAAGTAAAAGGTAGTGACCTCATCAGATTTTTGAGTCGAAACAGCTTGTCACAAGCTGATACATTCGACATGATTCTTCCGATGCTAGGACTATGTGCGCCCCATGTAATTGTGACGCACACAGACCTAGTGGTTTATGTATTAAAAAATCATCATGCCACAATTGCTAAGTTTGCGTCTCATCAAAAGAGTGCAACCGCGCCAAACAATTATGTCGAAGCATCGAACAGGCATGCATGCAACACCTTGCAAGTGTGTACCAACTATTCACAAGTGCCATCAAGCCCAACCAAGAGGATACAAACTCGCTCTTTTGAAAGAAATTGATCCTCGTGATAGCCTAAGAGGGGGAATTAGGCTTTCTAAAAACTTAAACTACCACTTACCTCTAATTGCACAAATATAAAACTAAGACAGTTATCTAGATGTGCAACTAAGTTTATCTTCTAGTGATTGCACCCACCCAAAGAGTTTTGCAGCCTAGAGCCAATCCAATCAAGATACTACTATAGAAAGGTAAAGGTACACAAGTTGCAAGTATGAAATGCGAAAGCTTAAGAGGGTTAGAAGGATGCAAACTTGACACAAAAATTTATTCCGTGGTCCAGCTAACACCTACACCACGTTGGAGCTCCAGAAAGGATGTGCTTCGGGACGCCAAGTCTTGTTCCCTGTCAAGGACTTGAGCTCGCCACAAAGGCTCCCCAAGAGGGATGATGAGCAAGTCACCAATACCTTGCTCTCATCAACCTACTCTCCACGGAGATCGTGATGCTGCCTTCACTACAGAGCTTCTCCACCAAGGAGGGGGTCTCCTCTTCCCCTGTACACCATCGTTGTCGCCGCTCCACACCAAGCCGGATGGTCGAAGACTTGCCGGGGAGTCACCAAGACTCCAAGGGGCCGGCACACCGAGATTACACTCTAGAATCAAGCACAAGGCTCAACACATTGCAAATACTCTCACTAGGTCTATCCCAGATCTCTCACTCACTATCATCTATGTAGAACAAATGGTGGCTTGGATGTCTTTTAAGTGTAGATGAACTTCTCTTGGACTCCAGCAACTCCAAATGGCCGAATGGAGGTGGTATATATACAGCCCAAGGGGCTCAACTAGCCGTTGCTCAAAAGCTGCACAGAATCTGTGAATACCATATGTTCCGCCGTGCACTTCACCCCCATCGTCGTATAATACGCCGTGTGCTTTTCCAACGGCCGAATTCACTTTTCCAACGGCTCTTTGCACACGCCGTATGCTTTCCAACTTGCACACCGGCCAATGGTCAGCGTTTCATACACTGTGGCCTTTTCACCATCTTCCCTTGATACCATCCCTATGTAACTTGTATGCCGATACTTCACCGATGGTCGGCGTATGATACGACGTGTAGGGTATTGACGACTGACGGTCCAAGATCTATGGGAGTCCTTATGGGCTGATGGCCCGCTAGGAAATTGGACCGGCAACTCTGACAGATACAAGAAAGAGGCGTACAACTTAAGGAAACTAGTCGGCTACTAGAAACAATCCGGTCTACTCATGTTAGGACTCTATGTATTGTATCGGACTAGGAATTTGTATTTCTTGCCTTGTAGACCCTGTCTCCCGAGTATATAAGGTGAGGCAGGGACCCCTTGTAAAATCATAACCATCAATACGAAGTGATCCACCATACAGGACTTAGGGTATTACGCTCTCTACTCGAGGCGGCCTGAACCTGTCTAAATCGTCTCGTGTTCACCATCGTGCTTCTGGTTTCGATGAAGCCCTTACGAACAACTCGACTACTTAGGGACCCCCTATAGTAGGCTAGCCGGTATAAAAAACCGACAACTGGCACGCCAGGTAGGGGATCTCGTCGAGAACCTTAAAGCAAGCTCGATGGCACCAGTCATCTTCAACAGCGACAGCGACATGGCATTCAAGAAAGGCGCCACCTTCGTCTTCGGCTCCTGGGTCTGCACGGCGGACGGCGCAGCCAACTTTGACCGCATCCTCAAGTTGCCGACTCCGGAGCAATTCGCCGACAAGCTCGATGAGATCGCGCTCCCGGGCCCGAATTCGACTCGGGCTTGGGAAACTTCGACTCTCAATTCAACTTCAACTCGGGCTGAGAAGATTTCAAAGCGGACTAGGCAGTCCGAGTCGGTTTCTAAACCATAGGTCATGCCGAAATCCAACAAATCAAAAACCCAGAAGAAGAGGAGCTCAGCCACTGTTAAGTGCGAGGCCGAAACCCCGAGCCAATTTCCCTTTGGACTCGTGGGCAACACCTCCGTTTTCCAGGTGGCATCTTTAAAGCAACTCCGAGCTCTGGTCGAATTCGACGAACTCCCCCTAAGCGGGAAACAAGTCGGACTCGTCATCACTTCAACTCCAGAGGGAAGATTCGTCCATTGGCCTGGATGTAAGCCAAAGCTTGGAGCAACACCGCAAGAAGACCTGGACATGTCTCACATCATTGCGTGCATCGATCCACTCCCGTTTCAACACAGCCAGCCCCTGGATTCTTCAAGCGGACGAGGCTCGACTGTTCCAGCCACCTCAAGCATGGGGAGCTATTCTCCAGGGCGCCAAGCCATGGTGATTATAAGCCAAGAAGCAGAAGTCTCCAACGACGAACCAACTGTGGAGAACAAAGCCGAAGCTGACCGAAATCGGCGTAGGGAACGAAACACTGCTCGCGCAGAGCGTTGTCGCCGGGACAATCGCAAACTTCCTCCATAGAACCTCAACGAGAAGTTCGTGCAAGTCACCGGGCAAGACGTCTACACCAATGCTACAGCCAACATCTTGGCTGTCGCAACAGAGCTTGGGCAGATGGCCCAAACCCCGGAGATCCTGAGGATGAAGACGATGCTTGAGATAGTGGCCATCCAACACAATGTGATCAACCCTGCCAAGACCATCACCAAGTCCAAAGCAACAAGCCGCCAAGCAAGCAGCCGACTTCCTGAGGCCAGCAATCACGGAAATCAGTCTCGTCACCCAAGCAGAGTCCGGCAAGAACCCTGCAACGAGGGAGGCATGGTAGTCGGTGCTGGAGGTAGAAACCACGGCACCGGGCCTAGCCACCATGTTGCCCAACAGAGTCACAACGGCGGACGCGACATCAACAGGGACAGAGACACACGCCGCAACAACCGCGATGATGATAGGGACTTGCGACACCGGCTGCAAAGCAGGGATGCATGCACTGTCATCTCCGCACGAGCCCGCGACCGGGAAGAAGAAGAAGAACGCAGGCGGTGCCAAGAGTATGACCAGATCTACGGGCCCCCGGGCCGAGGCTATCACAACATTGGCAAGTGCGAAGGGTTCCCGGTCTTCTTGGACCGCATCCGTGCCACGTCGTGGCCCGACAAGTTCAAACCGGCTCATATCGGAAGATATGAGGGGAAACGCGATCCCGAGCAGTGGCTCCGCATCTACTACTCGGCGATCAAAGCGGCAAGAGGCGACTCCGACACTATGTGCACCTACCTTAAAGTAGTCCTCGACCAGGCCCCACTAACCTGGTTAGAAGGGCTAAAGCCAGGCTCCATTGACTTCTGGGATGCGCTCTGCAAAGTCTTCATCATCAACTTTCAGGGTTCATGGCAGAAGGCGGGTACTCATTTTGACCTAGCCCAGTGCAAACAAGGCCAGAACGAGTACCTGCGCAGCTACAATCGCCTATTCTGGGAGAAGCATTCAACATGTGTGGGCTTATCCGACCAAGACGTCATTGACTATTTCCACAGCAGCCTCACAGATCCCACGCTGCACCTCGATTTCGGGAGAAATAGGCTAAAAATGCTGGAGGAGATGTGTGATCTCATCAGTCGCTGGGCCGACGCTGAAGACCTGCAGCGAGAAAGATTCAACCGAAACAAGTCGGGAGGTGACCGCGACAAGAACAACGACCGCAACAAGGGCAAGCAAGTCGAGAACAGTGGCAAGCGTGACTTCAACAACAAGAAACGCAAGACTAAAGATTCGGTCAACATTGCTGAGGAAGGTCCATCCCGCGAAAGATTCGAGAAACTACTCGACAAGCAGTGCCCTTTCCACCCAAAGGACAAGCATTCCAGCAGGGATTGCATCGGGCTCAGGAAAGCTTTCGACGCCGGAGGCGGCCCCAAACCCGACGAACCTGACAACAATGGAGGCAAGGGTGACAAAGACACTGGCTACCAACAAGCTGACAAGGTCGTCAATGTCATCTTTGGCGGGATTGCTCAGACAGACTTGAAGCGCAAGCAAAAACTGATCCACCGAGAGATCGGATGCATCGAGCCTGCCATCCCCACTTTCCTGAAGTAGTCAGAGGTGCCAATCAGCTTCTCTTGCCATGACCAATGGACCAACATCAAGAACCCGGGAAGGTACCCTCTGGTACTAGACTTGGTGGTGGCAGGCGCACGGCTCACGAGGACGCTGATTGATGGCGGAAGCAAACTCAACATCCTCTTCGCCAAGACACTGAAGAAGATGGGCTTGGACATCACCAACTTGCTAAAGCCCACTGATTCACCCTTCTACGGCATCATTCTAGGCAACACCGCTGTACCCCTTGGCCAGGTATCACTTCCAGTTACATTTGGTACTGAGGCAAATTACAGGACCAAGTACATCACATTCGAGGTTGCCGACTTCGAGTCTTCGTACCACGCGATCTTGGGAAGACCTGCTCTGGCGAAATTCATGGCGGTTCCGCACTACATCTACCTCGTCTTGAAGATGTCAGGCCCTAAAGGGATCATAACCCTAAAGGCTTACCTAAAGACCTCCTACAATTGCGACACCGAGGCAGTGACGATTGCTGCAAGCATGCAGCAACCGAGCCAGGCAGCAATCGTAGCAGCCATGGCGAAACAACTCGGTGAGGCTGAGTTCGACATTCCAACAAAAAAGCCAGCCATGTCAACCATGAAGCCCTCCTAGAAAGTACCCATCAAGGAAATTGACCTAGGGACGGGTGACCCCTCCAAGACAGCGCTGACTTGCCTACCAAATAGGAAAGCGCGCTCACCAACTTCTTACAGGACAATCGCGACATCTTCGCATGGAAGCCATCTGACATGTCGGGAGTCCCAAGAGAGTTTCGCTGAGCACAAACTCAACGTCGATCCAGCTACCAAGCCAAAGAAACAACGCCTACGGTGCTTCTCCCAGGACAAGAAAGAAGCCATCCGATCGGAGCTGGCAAAACTACTAGTGGCCGGGTTCATCAAAGAGGTTTTCCACCCCGACTGGCTTGCTAATCCTGTCCTGGTATGAAAGAAGAACAACAATGAGTGGAAGATGTGTGTTGACTACACCGACTTGAACAAGCACTGCCTGAAAGATCCTTTCGGGCTACCTCGCATCGATTAAGTGGTGGACTCTACAGTCGGCTGCTCTCTACTCTGTTTCCTCGACTGCTACTCGGGCTATCATCAGATAAACCTGCATGAAGATGACCAGATCAAGACGGCGTTCATCACTCCTTCGGCGCTTACTGCTACACCACAATGTCCTTTGGACTCAAGAACACGGGGACAACATACCAGCGTGCGATTCAGAATTGTTTGAAGGCTCAGATTGGCCGCAATGTTGAAGCCTATGTTGATGACGTCGTCGTAAAGACAAAGAACCTAGACAGCCTCATTGATGACTTATCCGAGACCTTTGCACATCTTAGGGAATTCCAATGGAAGCTCAACCCTACAAAGTGTGTGTTTGGCATGCCCGCAAGAAAACTGCTAGGCTTCATAGTCAGTCACCGGGGAATCGAGGCCAATATCGAGAAAATCACTGCCATCACATCCATGGCACCTCCTAAATCCCTCAAGGATGTACAAAAGCTCACCGGATGCATGGCGGCCCTCAACAAATTCATCTCAAGACTAGGTGACAAGGGATTACCTTTCTTCAAGCTCCTCAATAAGCAAGACAAGTTCGTATGGACTGCAGAAGCTGATGCGGCGTTTGAAGACCTCAAGAAATTCCTCCAAACACCACCAGTACTTACTGCACCAACTGATCAGGAACCACTGCTCCTCTACGTTGCAGCCACAACCCATGTGGTGAGCACGGCTATTGTAGTCGAGCGGGAGGAACCCGGCCATGTATATAAAGTACAGCGGCCAGTTTACTTCATCAGCGAGGTGCTTATAGAATCAAAAGTACGCTACCCCAGGTCGAGAAGCTATTATAAGCTATCTTGATCACATCTCGCAAGTTGTGCCACTACTTCGACGCCCACCGGGTTGTTGTAGTCACCTCCTTTCCAATCGGCGACGTCCTCCACAACCGGGACGCGACAGGGTGAATTTCCAAATGGGCGATCGAGTTGGGCTCTCATGCCATCTACTTCGTCCCACGTGCTGCCATCAAGTCAAAGGCCCTGGTCGATTTTTTTGCTGAGTGGACACAAGTGGACAGAGATACAACAAGAGGTGCTAGAAGAACCACTCGAGCATTGGATCATGTACTTCGATGGATCAATGAAGCTTGAAGGAGCCGGCGCAGGAGTGCTATTCATATCTCTGAAAGGTGATCAACTCAAGTACGTGCTCCAGATCCTCTGGAAAGCCACCAACAATGAAGCCGAGTATGAAGCTCTACTGCACGGGCTACGCCTGGCTGCTTCCCTTGGCATCAAGCACATGGTGGTCTACGGTGACTCTTCGGTGGTCATCAACCAGGTCAACAAAGATTGGGATTGCACCAAGGAGAACATGGATGCATACTGCAAGGCGGTCCGCAAACTCGAGAAGCACTTCCATGG
>CM014273.1:38291133-38327405 GCA_004135705.1 Alloteropsis semialata
GAGTTGTTCTTTGTAAAAGATAGGAGCATAAAAATATCTCCACAGGAGCAATGACGGCTTAATCCCTAACCAGGCTTCACATAGAAAGGCGAAGACACTAAGCATGCTAATGGCGCCTGGCTTAAGGTGGACAAGCTCGATTTGGTAGAAATCGCAGACATTGTGGAAGAAATCTGATGGGTAAACCCCAAATCCGTAGTGGAAGAACTCTAAGAATGCCACCAACTCGGGAGTGTCGGGTGTCGGATAAAGCTGACCTTTGGCACGGCAACAAGGAAAGGTGGTAGTGTCCTAGAGCAATCCGAGGTTCTCCAGATGTTGCAGCTGTTTCACCGTAGTGGTGGATTTGTCCCAGTATTTATTGGTGGTGCAGATCGTGGATCCACTGCGCAGCTCCCGTCCGGCGGCGGCGCTGCTCTGATCCCCCGATGATTCACCGCCAGACGAGGATTGGTGCGAGGAGGCCATGGCAGCGAAAAGCTGGTTCGATTGATTGGAGGAGCAAGAGGATGAAGGCAGAGAATGGATGCGGAATGACGAGCGTTTGCAGCTGCAAGTGAGGAAGACGAAGGCCCAAATGGAGTCTAGGCGGCTGCGCCTAGGGGCTTTATGGTTTTGTGAGGGAGCACGAACCCCGAGAATACTGGCCTCGATCCGCGCAATCCGCAGTCACTGTTGGGTCAAAAAGTTTCTTTCCTTTCTCTGCGACAGACGTCATTTCAAAAACTGTGCAAGTCAAATACAATGCATTTGGGATTGATAGCTTACTCAGGAAGCTACCAATTTTAAATGACCGAATACTCCGTGTGTCCAAAGGAAATAGCCCAATCATCTGTGATTGGGATCAAATTTCCCGAACATGCTAAAAGAGTTGGTTTGTTCGGAAAGAGGTCTTGTTAGGGGGATTTTATTATCTGGACAAGTAGATTCATAAACAGATCAACGTGAAAGTTTCCGAACATAGAAAGAGGGACTATTGTTACATCTCTCAAGTGAAATTTCTTCATTAATTCAAAAGGGAGTACATTTCACAGGAGATCTATAACTATCCTGAAACTAAAAATTCAAAATAACGATCCTGGCTTTGACTAGCGTCGTCCGCTAGGATCAGGGCGGTGTGGCACCAAGCGGTGAAGCCTCCTCCGCGTCCTCCCCTTTGAAGTCGCTGACGAGGTCCACGAGTGCTCCATCTCCCGGGATCCCGATCAACTCGCGGTTCAGGGAGATGAAGAGGCGCCGGGCGAATTCCTCGTCGCTGGTGTCGACCGGAGCAGAAGACGAAGATGCGCCTGCGCGCGAGGACTCCAGCTTCAGCTGAGCTCCGCTCCCTCCTTGTACCGGCTCGTCGTCGGAGGAGAGGGAGATGGGAGACGCTGGGGCTAGAGACGGTAGTGCAGGACGCTTCCCGGTGGCGATGCTCAATGGAGCGGCCTCCGGGACTGGAGATGCCATCGCCGGAACTTCTTCTCACGGCTCACCCGTGACTCCTTCATCCCCATGCCAGGGGAGAGCTAGGAGGAGGGTGGGAAGGGGAGTGACGGGCGGCGTGGACATCGCCGGACCCTCTGGTGCGCTGGGCGGTGGCTCGGCGGAGCTACGAGGGGAGTCTCCGAAAAGGAGGTGAGGCAACTTGAACTTGCAGCTGATTCTTTTCTTTCCCATAGTATGGGGAGGGAGAAGGCTTAGAGAGGAAAGTTCAAGTGCAGATCTATCCAAGGGATTTGATATTTAAAGACCCTGAGACGACGCTTCGCGCGAGAGTCGAGAAACCGGAACAGTGCTGTAATTTTTGCCGTGCGCGCTGCTAGAGTTTCGGGATACGTGCGGAGTGGGTTTTGAATGCACGGGGCAGAGGCTACATCAACCCTTGGCGTTTTGGTTTCCAAGATGGAATATTCTTTGTTTACTAATATTATTGCTGATATTATCTCTGGTCTTATCATTCAGATGCAGGTTTCTCCATTCAGAGTTCGGGATCTTTTCTCAGCTCTCATTTTAGAGTGATGATCGAGATATCTGCATATCCTAAAATCAACCGAAGAGCAAAAAAGACCCGAAGGCTACTTGAGGATCAACCTTTTTTGAACAAGATAAACTCGGGGGCTACTGTTGAGGCCATAATACCTGGGTGCCCGATCACGAGGATTACCGACTCCGAGCGAAGAAGACTCCGAATAAGACACGACGACCGAATCGCAGAAGGAATGCCCGATGATAGTTAGAGTCCTACTAGGTTTAGGTCTGTTTTGTCTTGTAAGGCACGTCTCCCTGGATATAAATAGTGGGGGGTCCTGCACGTAGAGGGTATTCTCAATCTTAGCCAATCCACCCGAGAGTATTTGTTACATCATTGTAATCTGTACTCGCCGAGATAATACAAGCAGCAACTGGACATAGGGTTATTACTCGATCTCGAGGGCCCGATCCAGTATAAAATCCCGAGTCTCACTGTTCGTTCAACGTGATCAATCTTCGCACGAAGCAGGGTGCTTGCTGGACAAATATCTGCCGAGTACAACCTCGACATATCTCATCGGCTTAT
Organism: Alloteropsis semialata; assembly: GCA_004135705.1. Lineage (NCBI taxonomy): Eukaryota > Viridiplantae > Streptophyta > Magnoliopsida > Poales > Poaceae > Alloteropsis > Alloteropsis semialata. The sequence continues at coordinate 38,293,676 of CM014273.1, forward strand.
ATTGGTTCAAGATCTATCTGCTATTTTCATTATTTATTTCATCATATATTCTGCAATAGATCTGCTAGTTCTTCTTATTTATAAAGCTGATTTAGATTTAATAATTAAGTTACAATAAATTGAGTTTAAGAAAGTTGTTTCATATGCATAGATCTATCGGTTTGAATAGACTACATCGGTGTCTTGCTATCAACACTGTCTCGGTTAGGTCTATTCCGATTGTTAGTGACATTGGTTTTAGCTTATTTAATGCCTTTAAAGATATCAATAATAAAGAGCATGATAAAACCTGATTTATTACCAAATCAGCTCTTATAGTCGATGGTTTATTTTGTTACATGTTAAATCTTCACAATTCGGACTCAAGGCCGATGGTTTATGCTTGCATCGGAATTTTTTCTACGCTGATCCGATTGTGGGAACGAATCAGGACTTTGGCCCATGAGTTCCATTAAAGTTACTGATTAAACTCTACCTTATCAATTTCAGGTCAAATTGACTGGCACGCTACGAATCTCAAGATTTTGGACGTGCACTGAAGTTTAAGCAAATCTTTCAGGCCACAGTGTTATTTTCAGAAATTCAGTACCCGTTTTTTTGGTGTCAACAGTGATGTGATGTTGCAGAGAATGGAGAAGTGGTCGAGGCTGCCCATGGTGTATGGGACGTGCCTCACCAGCTGTATGAACAGCTAACAAGGCTAATGTTTGAACATTTTCCCGAAGCAAGTTCAAACACTGGCCCCCTAGAGGCCAGACCTGTAAGAGCAAATAGTGCCACAGAAACCACACCTCGGTGAGAGACCGAGACCACACGCGAAGCTACCCATCAACAGCCGGCCCAAAAATTAAAAGCAGAGTGACAGCCCAGGAATGCTCGAGCAGGGCCATCAATGCGGTCGGGTTACGCTTTGGGGGCCGTAAGGCCAATCGCAGTGAGGTTTTCATATAAGTTTCTTGCATACACATCAGCGTATATGATAACATGACCTGATAATAATAAAGAGAGAGAATAAATGTGTTTCATGAGGATGAAACTGTGCATAAACTGTTTTAAACCTGATAAAACTGCTATTGGGAGCTAGAGTTTCATTTCATTCGTCTCAATCCAATCATGTGCGTCGCAATAAATAATTTATCTTGCATATGAAACCACAAAATAAAACTATCCATTCGGAGACCATGTTTCATCTATCAACTCAAGCATAGTTAGATGATGTGTCATTCTTGAAAATAGTGAGATGAAACTCTCCACTAGGAATGACCTAATTAAAAGTCCCAGATAAGTAACGTGCTCGCCTGTTGCTCCAAAAAAGTGACGTGATCGCCTCGTCAAAAATATGTTGCCGGGAGCATCGAACCGTGTAGCAGGTTCACGGCCACTCCGCGCTAAAAGCGCAAGCCACAATTGTATTCTTGTCCTTTAGTATTAGACTAGGAAATGATCGTGCGTTGATACGGGAAGAAAATAAAATTGTAGAAGCAATAAAATTGGCACGACAAAAAATATTTTTATCTAGATTACCAAATATGCATGACAGGATGCGCATAGACACGCGTATATTTTATAATTCAAGCAAATACACAATAATATGAATGAGTAGAATAATATGACTCAAATAAATTATCGGTAATTTAAAAAGTTCAACCAATACTTTATGTTCGTGCCCGTGCGTTGCTACGGAAGCAAAAAAAATTGAATGCGATAAATTTAGTAACAAAAACACATGTATTGAGATTACTAAGCAGCATTGGCGTGAACTGCACGTACACCCATAAAGTCATATAGTTCAAGAAAGTAAATAATAAGATGAGTGGTTTGAAGATATAATTCAAATAAATTAACAATAAGTTCAATAGTTCAAAAAACAACCCCTAATTCTATAAAAATAAAGGCAGAACACTACAATATTCAAGACGGAATCTAGGACGCTGGTCTGAAACTTGTTGAAATATCTCTGATCAGCACACTCCACGCTATTGTTGTTCAATGTGACCTCTACATCATAGGTTTGGATCCACCCTAGCTAAACTTTAGCTGGCTAAACTTTAGCTAAGAGGGTTGTTTGGATCCCTAGCTAAACTTTAGTCTATGTCTTATCTACCACCCAGCTAAAGTTTAGCTGATTAGCCATCCAGCTAATCAGCTAAACTTTAACTGGGTGGATCCAAATGGGGCCATAAGAGATTAAGTGTTGAGAAGCATATAAGAAAACGATGATAATAGTGAGAGTAAATACAATATAGGAAAAAAAATCTATTTTACTCCCTTCACCTATCCATTTGTCCGATTAACTCCCTGAACGAAATTTTGGCTCACTTTACTCCCCTAAACTATTTCATTTGGTTCAATGTCCCCTAAACTCTTTTTTCATAGCTCTCTTTAACTAAATGCTTTCCCTGCGGATAAACAAATAACAATACTCTGGAATATTCCAAGGTGAAATGTTACAACGTACTTCTGTGCGCTTGCAGAATAATGTAAACTTTAAGAAATACCAACAAGCATTTCTGGCGCCGTTGCCGAGAAAAGCAATGGTTAAAGAGTTTTGATTCATCCATGTATGTAATACAGCATAATTAATCGCCAGTACTCTAGCAGGTTTACCCTTTTGCTCTGTTTCTCTGTGATGTGAAATAGGGTAGTGTATGACTGGTTTCCAATTACCATCCAATTACGTCGAGAACCCGAACACTATCGTAAGGAGGGTATGCACTCGTGTCGTGATCCCTCAAATGTTTTGTCGGAGACCGAACCAGTAATCGGAGAATCATCTGCTCAGGGAGAACAACCCATTCTCTAAGCACCACTACCTGAAGAAGCTATGGCCGAGAGGACGATCCGTGACTACTCCGCTCCTTCCGCTGCCCACATCCCAATGGGCCCGGAAGTAGCTGTGGGTGATCACGAATTCGAGCTCACAGCCCCGCTCATCAACATGGTGCAGGCCAGTCCCTTCTATGGAAAGACCAATGAAGATGCTAGCTCCCATCTGCAACACTTCCTGGAGGTGTGTATTGGGAGTCTACCAGGAGGGGATCAGGCTCCATCTGTTCCCATTCTTGTTGCTGGGAAGGGCCAAGCAACGGTTCTATGCCAGCCGAGATGCCGTGAATACATGGACCAAATGCTCCAACGCATTCCTGGCACAAGTTCTTCCCCATTGGCAAAACCAATGCCCTTAGGGGGAGAATCTCCAGCTTCCAGCAAGAGACTGGAGAGACAGTGTCGAAGGCATGGGATCGTTTCCAGGACTATGTCCTGGCATGCCCGCACCACGGCATGCAAGAATGGCTTCTGCTCCAGAACTTCTACCACGGGCTCTCTCAGACATCCCGCGCACATATGGATGCTGCTGCTGGAGGGGCATTCGTCTCCTTAACTGTGGCCACCGCCAAGCTGCTCATCGAGGGGCATTCGTCTCCTTACCATGAGCAGTCAGGAAGACTTGCAGAACCGTAGATCATTATGTCGCCGACTCACGCACAACGCAATCAGGGGAGTTACACTCAGGAAGATTGGGTGCATAAAATTGCCGATGTGATGAAGAATCAATTTGGTTTAAAGCCTAGGGAGCAGTCTTACCTGTATCGGAAGCCATATCCCGATTGGTTTAATACTTTGCCAATGCCGCCCCGATATAGGATTCCTGACTTTCATAAGTTTTCTGGACAAGGAGATGTTACTACCATTGAGCACATCAGCCGATATACAATTCAGTGTGGAGAAGTGGCGTCGATTGATCCTTTGAAAGTCAAGTTTTTTTCGATGTCTCTTTCTGGTTCGGCCTTTTCGTGGTTTTCTTTGTTGCCACCAAATTCCACTCGCAATTGGGCCGATCTAAAAAAACAGTTTCATGCTTATTTCTTTGTTGGAGTATAAGAAACAAGATCATCAGATCTGACTGCTCTCCAATAAAGGAATGGAGAATTAGTTGGCGAGTTCATTCAAAGATTTAGAGATATTCACAGCCGATGCTACTCGTTGCATTTGTCGGAAGGCCAATTGGTGGATTTGGCTTTTCAAGGACTGTCGCCTCAAGTCAAGGATAGGTATACAAGTCAAGACTTTGAAAGTTTGGGGCATATAATTCAAAAACTCTCCCATCATGAAGTATGTGCTAATGATTATCGGAGGGAGAAGTACCAGAGTAAAATTGCCAATATTGAACATGAATCGAAGGGAGAGGAAGCCGAAATCGGTTTGACTGAGTGGACCAAGAATAAGAAGCTTGTTGCATGTCCATGGGTGAAGGCCGATCCAGAGAAATACAGCTTTGATATCAATAAAGCCGATAAGATATTTGATTTGTTGTTAGAAGAAAAGGAGATTCAATTGTCTCCCAATCATACAATTCCCTCCTCTGAAGAATTAAAGAAAACAAAATATTGCAAATGGCATAATCCTGTGTTGGCTGACCAGGAAGCTCAGGAGCTTAACAAAAGGATTCGCCTCGATGCCGCGTTGGCTGACAGGAAGTCCAGGAGTTTTCCCGATGGTACCTCGAATACGCATTTGGTCGGGTTTAACTTCCACCTAAAGCGCCGCTGGTTGTTGAAGGTCTCCAGGAGATCGGCGATCAGGGAGTCGGTGTCATATGTCTTGACTAATGTCATCAACATAGGCTTCTATGTTTTGGCCGATTTAGCTTTGCAGGCAGCCTTGGCTGGGTTTCTGGTACGTGCCACCGGCATTCTTCAACCCGAAGGTCATCATCTTGTAGCAATAGATGCCATGTGGGGTGAAGAACGCTGTTTTGTCCTGGTCGGACGTCTTGAGGACGATCTGGTGATAGCTCGAGTAGCAATCAAGGAAATAGAGGAGTACGCAGCCGGACATAGAGTCTACGACTTGGTCGATTCATGGAAGAGGAAAGGGGTCTTTAGGGTAGTAGCGGTTGAGATCTATTTAGTCGATGCACATTCTCCATTGACTAGATTGCTTCTTTAGTACAGGATTTGAAAGCCACTCGGGGTGTTTGCATTCTCTAATAAAACCTACAGCTAAGAGCTTATTCAGTTCTACCCTAATAGCCTCCTTTCAATCTTGGGCAAATCGGCGCAGCTTTTGTTTGACAGGCTTGGCGTTCTTGCTCAAGTCCAAGGAGTGCTCAGCCTTATCCCTCGGGACACCGGGCATGTCGAACGGCTTCCATGTGAAGATGTCCTAGTTGTCCCAGAGGAAGGATGGTGAGCACACTTCCTAGTTGAGGCTGAGCCCTGGCCCTATGAGGGCTGTCTTGGCGGGGTCGTCGAGTCCCAGGCTGATCGCCTTGGGGGCTTCTGCTGGTGTCAGCGCGGTGGGCTGCTGCCTCTACTCCAGGAGTACTAGCTCGCGGGATGTCGCCTTCGGGGCTGCTCATGCCAGCAGGGCGCTGTTGCCAAGTTGCTGGGATAGCTCGGCGATCTTGATGGTCTCCCCGTTGCATTCAAACGAGGTCTTGATGTCTCCACGGATGGAGAGGACTCTATTGGGCACTGGCATCTTCAAGACGAGGTATGTATGGCTCGGTATAGCCATGAACCGAGCCAACATAGGCCAGCCAAAGATGTCATGGTATGAACTCTGGAAGTCAGCCACCTCGAAGTATAAAAACTCTGTGCGGTAGTTGTCCGCTGTGCCAAATGTGACTGGCATGGCAACTCTTCCTCTCGGGTAGGAAGCTTTTCCTAGCACAATGCCAAAGAACGGATCTTCGGCGCTCAGGAGTCGGCCGTAGTCGAACCCCATGCTGTTGAGGGTGCTGGTGAAGATGATATTCATGGCGCTGCCGCCGTCGACCAGGACCTTAGAGAGGAGAACACGTTCAACAACAGGAGCGACTACGAGAGGGTAGGACCCTAGCTCGGGGAGGTGGACCCAGTGGTCGGCGTGGCTGAACGTGGCGGGCATCTCCGACCACTGGAGGTAGTCCACGGGCTTGGTGGAAACCAGCTTCACCTCGCACTTGTGTGGCTTCCCCTTGCGTCTATCTGGGAATGCGCCGGGTCCCCCGATGATGACGTTGACATGGCGGTCGGCGTGCTGGAAGTTGCCGTTTGCTCCACGCCTAGGAGCTTCCTCCAGCTCGGCAGGTCGGCGGTCGTCGCCTTGATGATGTACGGCTTCCCAGCGAGCTGGGGCCTCGCGATGGCGATCATCACCACGACGGTAGTCATTGCAACGGTCGCGGTCTTCTCTGCGGCGGTAGTCGTCCTGACGATCATAGTCATCGTGGCCATCGCGGCGATAGTTGTTGTAGCAGCCACCGTTGTTGTTGTAGCGCTTTTTCTTGGTCGACGGCATGGTGCCGAGCTCCTTGAGCAGCGCATGGTAGTCACAGAGAGTCTGCTTCACCTCCTTATGAAAGGGGCATTGGTTGTTTAGGGTGTCGTGGAACTCCACCGAGAGGAACCTGGGTTCCACCCGGTCTTCTCCTTCTGCTATGCCACAAGGGGCTCAGGGCCTGTCTTGCGCCCACACAGCGGCTCGTAGCGTTTCGAGCTCTTGACCCGGTCGTCATCTTCTGGTCGCTTCTGCTTCTTCTTGATTTGGGCCTGCTCGGCCTCATCAGCTCGGACCACAAGGTTGACCATGTCCATCAGCTAGCCGACCATCTTCGGGCTGACTTTGAAAATCGTACGGAAGAGCGGGTTGTCAATGAGTCCATGCCTGAACGTGTCAATGACATCATGGTCTTCAACGTCGGTTAGTTTGTTCCAGTTGTCGAAGAAGCGGTTGGTGTAGTCGCGGAGGCTTTCACCCTTCCGTTGCTTAACGTTGTCCAGGTCGAACCTAGACCCTAGGCAAGCATAGCTGGCTTGGTCATTGGAGCCATGGGCTGCTTTGACTATCGTGTGGTACGTCTTCAGCCAGAGCTTGGGGTCGGAGCGATCGTCGAACTTCTTAACTTGTGCTGGTTTGAAGGAGTTGGGCCACTGGACGGCGCGGAGCTGGGCGGAGAAGACGGCGAAGCCGTTGAAGGTATCATCGCCATCGTCGTGGTTGTCCTGCCCGCGCTTGGCTCGGTGCTAGGCATCATTGCGACATTGAGGCGGGTGTCGTGGTCGTCTGTCGTCCCGCGGAGGGCCGTATTGCATGTCATAGCGTTCGCATTCCATGAGCTCATGGACCGCACGTCGTTCCTCTTCTTCTGCTACCTCGTCATCATCTTCTGGTATAGGTTGGCAATCAGGTTGGCCGTAGTCCCCGTCATAGCACTCGCGTCGTTGAAGTTCGTCTATGTCCCGCTCGCAGTGGCGAGCGTTGAGGTCGTTGCGGATGTCCCGGATGTTTTCCCTGAGGCAGTCCCGGAGGTCGCTGTCTTGTCGATCATCAGCGTGGCGGGCACGCCTGTCGTTGGGCACCTGGCACCTGGCATGGTGGTGCCCTGCGTTGCGCGGGTGGCGCCTTTCTTCGTCTTCTTCCTCGTGATGGTTTTGTGCCACCTCTTCGTTGATGATGGGAAGCGGGGGGTTTCTCTGACGAGGATGACCCCTGTCCAATCTACTGTGAGTAGAGCGGTGGCTTGCGGAATGAGCCGAGTTGGTCTGACCAGATCGGGATCTAGAACGATACGATCGCTCAACTTGTTCTTGAGCAGCTTCCAGGCGGGCTCTAGCGCGTCACACCTCAGGGGTGTCGGCCATGTGCTCCAATTCGGCGAATGCGGCCGTGATGTTAGCCGGCGGTGTGCAAAAAGCTGCATGAGCTCTTGTGAATGCCCTGTCAAGATTGAGCGGGTCTAAACCACAGGGTCCCCGACCGATGGGTGATTGTCTTGCTGGTGCCCCAGGGGCGATCTCTTCGGGGGTCGCAGCTACTACTGCAGGTGCCGCATCCCCGACCGTTGCTCGGGGCAATTGGGCTTCTTCGTTGCGTCAGCGGGCTCGGTTAGCATTATGTTCCTGAAGACTTTCCCTGTTCGAGTTAGTTTCTCTGTCCTGAGTAGCCTGATCCTCGGAGATGAAGACTTCACGCCCCGGAGGTGTGACGTATGTAGCTTGAGTTGTTGCCTGAGTCCACCGGGGCCAGCAGGAGCACACTTGTAGTGACTTGGAATTCCCCACAGCCCGGAGACTGGGTGGGTTTGGGCTGGATCTCAAATTGGATCTGAGACATGTCCTTCCATAGCTGCGCCGAGTACATCGTCGATGCGTTGCGTAGTCCGAGAGGGAGCTGGTCGCGAGGTCGGTGCAAGGTCTCCTCTGACATTGTGTTGCACTCGGTGATGGTGTCCTGGATGCGATCTGGCCTGTCGAGGAGTTCATCGGGGGCTGGTAGCTTGCTTCTAGTGATCGAGGTCGTGGGCCGATCATGAGCGACATTGCGCCGAGCCGCTGCTGGAGCAGGGCAACGCCCGATGATGGAGTCGCTGGAGTGGGCGGCGCGGAGCCGGTCGACGTCATGGCGTCAGGCGATGCATTGGAGTCGGAGGTGGTGGAGTGGATCTCAGTGAAAAACTGATACCCTCAAGGTGCTCAGGGCAATCTTTGATCCTATCTGGGAAGATGACGGAACGACGATCTGCCATCGAGCTAGCTGTAATGCCCCACGATTACCCCTACCTGGCGTGCCAACTGTCGGATTTATCATCCGGCAGTCCACCTGGGGGTACCCAAATGGTTGATTTGTAGGCAAAGAGCAATCACGAGACTAGGAAGCTCCAGGTAACAGAGGAGACACAAGGTTTATACAGGTTCGGGCTACCCAGAGGTATAATACCCTACGACCTATGTTTGGTGGCGATGTATTGCTTCGCTCGGCAATGCTCTGGAGAACAATGGCGAGTTTGTGGTTACAATGGACGGTTTGGTGGCTAAGAGTTCCATGGTCCAAGTGGGTTGACCTAGGCCACCTTATATAGACTGACGGCTTAGGGTTTACTAGTCGGTTGCCTAGAATCCTGGTCGGTTACAACAAGGAAACTAATGTGATTAAGTTACAACCTAATCACCATGATCTTCGGGTGAGATCCGAGTATCCCGCTCCACATCTTGCGGGCCAAGTCTTCATTAGTCTTGTCTGTCAAGTCGAGAAATATTTGTGGGCCGGCCCTGGGTCGGCCAGGGTCGGCTCACATCGCTGTTAGACGTGGGCCTAGGCCGACTGTCCACCGTTTGGTATTGGGCCTAGGGGTACCCATATCCCACAATCATACCAATGAATGTAAAGTCTTCCGCAATGAGATCCAATCGACTATTGAGCAAGGAGTTATCAAGGTTGAAATAAATAAGAAGCCTATGAAACTCGATGGACATCCATTTCCACAAAATATGGTCGAGATCGGAGCCCCTCAAGAAGATAGGAAAATGAAGGCAAAAGTGCTCACATCGGACCATGCAAGGAGTTCAGGGGCTGTTGACCCTGAGTGTCAGGTATCGGCCGATGAGGTGAGGGATCAGAATTATTAAGTTTATCGGAAGATCACCAACATAGGGACAAGCCAAGGGTGACGTTAGATCAACTTCTTGGTAAGTATATGCGCCAGCAAGCCAAGGGTCGGACTCCTGCTGTGCCAAGAGTTGATGATGAGGAACATTGGGGATGTCCGTTCTTTAGGTTTCGTTGGAATGAAAAGCTAAGGCTCTCATCGATTTATGATTGTCCAGAATGTAGCAGTCAGTACAGAGACTATCGGGAGTCAAAAAGGTAGTGTTACTCTCTTCAGGACCATCTTGATTTTGGGCATCGTGATGATTGCGATCAGGGAGGATATCATCGTTAGCGCAATGATTGGCGTGAATATCATGATCGACGTGAGTATGAAAATCGGTGCTTTGACCGATGGGACAATGATCACCGAAGATATAATGATCACCAAAAATATAATGGGAATCGTATTTCTGTGCACGATCGGCTGGTTTACAGGAAGAAAGAAGATGTGCAAGAACCAAACAATCAGCAAGAAGTCAAGCATGGTCAACATCCTAAAGTAAATCCGCAATGGTGCCCAGATGGTTTGACCAAGACTCAGAAAAGGAGGGTCCAACGTCTCCAATTTTAAGAGCAACTTCAGAAAAAGCATCAAGTCCAAGAAGGTGATCAGACCAAGATCTAGAGAGCCAAGCCCAAGCCTGATGATGAAGGTCCATCGGCATCAGTAAATATGGTATTTATACTTAATATAGTATGAATTCTACAGTTGATGATGCCGATGAACAGGAAGAAGCTATGACACAGTTGATTCTGCAACCTCAGCAAGCTATATTTGAAAAACCAGTGGATGAGAAGTATTGGCATTTGAGGCCTTTGTATGTTAAAGGGTATGTTGATGGGAAGCCGATGACAAAGATGCTGGTTGATGGAGGTGCTGCAGTGAATTTAATGCCATATACCACATATCAGAAGCTTGGCAAAGGCCCTGATGATTTGATCAAAACTAATATGATGCTCAAAGATTTTGGAGAGAATCCATCACCGGCTAGGGTGGTACTGAATGTCGAATTGACGATTGGGGATAATACTTTGCCGACAACCTTTTTCGTCATTGATAGTAAAGGAACGGAGATGGTCCAAGCTGATGAATCGGTTAGCGTAGCTACAGCCGATCTGACAGTTTGAGAATTTGAAGGGATAGTGTGCTTATTGGGCAAAGTCTTGGAAGGCGATTTCTTGCAAGTGTCCGATGAAGGTCTAAAGCCGATCCAAGCAGTCACCTCCGAAAGCTTGTATTAATGGAAGAGTTTATAGAAGATGAAGGAAAGCTTGGTCAGGGTTTTATGTCCACCAACAAATTGGAATAGATAGATATAGGTTTAGGCGATAGACCTCGGCCGACATATATTAGTGCTAAATTAGATCCTGAGTTTAAACAAGAATTAATAAAGTTGTTAAAAGAGTATCGTGATTGTTTTGCTTGGGAATATTATGAGATGCCAGGTTTAAGTCGATCGATTGATGAACATCGGCTCCCGATCAAGCCAGGGTATTGGCCCTTTAAACAAGCGCCGAGGTGATTTAGACCAGAATTGAATGAGGATATAAAAGTCGAAATAACTCAGTTGTATGAAGCTAAGTTTATTCAACCCTGCCGATATGTTGAATGGACATCTAATATTGTTCCTGTCTTTAAGAAAAATGGCACGTTGCGAGTTTGCGTGGATTTCAGAAATCTTAATAAAGCTACTATGATGGAGAGTTCGGGCGGTTTAGCAGATGCGAACTGAAGGAAGAAGAGGACTGTTCGCATCCAGTATTTATAGGGTTAGCAGAGGAACCGCCCGGAGATCGAGGCGCTGCACGCGTGCGAGATTTGAGGACATCAACAGTGAACAAAGCACAGGGTTCTATAAACTGTTCAATGCAAAAGTCAATATTGCTTGGAGAATTTTGGAACAAAATAATAATTTATCCCAAAACTGGGGGGCATATGTTGACACCAGATTTTGACTCGGCTGGCAAAGTAAAATACTGATTTTTATGAAGATGATAGTGGCAGATGAAGATTGAAGCCGATCCGATTTTAACAATCGAAGCTGACGCCGATTCTGGTTAATGTGACGAGTCCGATTCTGATTCAAGGATCCGATTCCAGGTCGGACTAATCCGACTGAATCTTCTAGAATGATGGTGATTCAAGGATCCGATTCCAGGTGACGGTGATGGTGATTCCTGATCGGATATGGTGGTGAGAGGCCGGAGCGGACACGAAGACATGCATCTAGAAGCTTCTACAAGGCCTAATTTGCGACAATTGTAATCTTTTGGTAATTTAGGATAGGTTTGCTTTAAATAAGTCAGAGATATTGTCATATATGACAAGGATTAGTTAGATTTCTAGGGTATAAATATAAACCCTACGCCATTGTATTCAATGTTCGCACAACCATCAATACAAACCAACTTTCGGCCTCACGCCAAACAACCCCTTTTGGTCAAGTTCTTCAGCAAGCAGGGCTGCATCATCTTGATCTCCAGTTTGTCTGTAAGCACGACACTTACCGAATTATTTTAGGCTTTAGATTGAGGCGCATCACCCTTCTTCATCTATTTAATTCACCAATTTATGGAGTTGTTCTAACCTTTAGATTGAAGCGTATCGCTCTTCTTCATTTAGGTCGCTCAACCCCTATCGTAGCTTGTTTGTTTTATCTTGTTGAGGCTATAATACCTGGGTGCCTGATCATGAGGATTACCGACTACCGACTCCGAGCAAAGAAGACTCCGAACAAGACACGACGACCGGATCGCAGAAGGAAAGCCCGATGATAGTTAGAGTCCTACTAGGTTTAGGTCTATTTTGTCTTGTAAGGCACGTCTCCCTGGATATAAATAGTGGCGGGGTCCTGCACGTAGAGTGTATTCCCAATCTTAGCCAATCCACCCAAGAGTATTTGTTACATCATTGTAATCTGTACTCACCGAGATAATACAAGCATCAACTGGACGTAGGGTTATTACTCGATCTCGAGGGCCCGAACCAGTATAAAATCCCATGTCTCACTGTTCGTTCACCGTGGTCAATCTTCGCACGAAGCAGGGTGCTTGCCGGACAAATATCTACCGAGTACAACCTCGACAGAGGCGCGCCAGGTAAGGGCCCTTGCGTGAAGAAAGATCATGCCGATCGTCAACGGAGTTTGGTTCGCCGACGCATCGAGTTCATCGATGCCCTACACGCCCAGTTCCGTCAAGTCGGAAGCCATCAGGAGTTCCGCCTCCGCTTCTGATCTCTACGCTCATAGCCATCTAGTGCCGACACGGAAGATCCGCTTCGGGGATCTCGTGTTCGAGCACCAAGGCGATTACGAGCTCAAGGTAACAGGGATCCATGATCCCGATCTCACATGCGCCGGTCGGGAAGTTTTCGCCACCTTCACAGAGCCGACTCCGGAAGACATTGTCGATCACACTGCACAGTTGGATCTCGACTACAGTGGATCTAGCAATGGATCGGAACAGCCCGAAGACCGTCGCATCCACATGCTTACTGCAAACGGGATAGAGGCCGCCGCCGAGTCGTCCAGCTCACGCAAACCCGTGCCTCCCCCGCGTTTCAGTAACGCATCAACTCTTCAGACGGATAAAACCCATACACAGCAGGCTCCGTCCTCGCTGGCTCCCCAAAATCTCAACAATAACTTCTGGGCAGTCGAACAGGACAACCTGTAGATCCAAACCCTCTTGGAGGCAATGGAGGCAATGGCCGTGGGAACCCCGATGGCCACAATCGCCAAGAAGGCTCGGGAAGCAGCGGACAAGGCAAAGGAGCGACTTGAGGCCGCCGCTGCCACACCACAAGCTCTGTCAAACAGGCCTGGTGAACCCCAACCGGTTCACTCCCGATCTGTTAACGGACAACCCCGCTATCGCCCGCATAAGGGGCGTGACATGAGGCCGCAGCTCGAACGCAACCGTTGCAATCGCGACGCTCGGGAAACTCTCAACTACAATCGAGATTACCGAGCACGTGAGGGCTACTATCGGTCCCATCCGGATTCGCCACCACGAGACTACCGAACAGGAATTGGGGGGGTCCCTCGCGTACTCTCTAGGCCTATGCAAGGTCAGGTGGTCGGAAAAGTTCTGTCCTACTAACATTGAGAAGTATGATGGAACAACCAACCCTAGCGTGTGGATTCAGATCTATTCCATGATCATCGATGCCACCGGGGGAGACGATTACGTCAAGGCCAACTACTTGCCAACAGCCCTGCAGGGATCAGCCTGAACGTGGCTCATGAACCTGGCCGAGGCTAGTATCAAGTCATGGGGCCATCTCTGGGAGACGTTTGAAGCCAATTTCCAAGGCACTTACAAACGCCCCGGACATGAAGGAGACCTGCTCAAATGTGTGCAGAAGCCCGGAGAATCCCTCCGGGACTACATCCGCCGATTCAGCGACACCTGCAACACCATCCTAGATATGGTGGATGATCGGGTGATTGTGGCCTTTAATCAGGGCTGCAAGGATGAGCGGACGGCGGAGGAGCTTGCCAAGAAGAATCTGAAGATGGTGGCCGAGCTCTACGGGATCTTGGAGGAGACCGCCAAGATGGCAGGCGCTCGAGCCTGGGTCCAAGGAAAGCCCGAACAAAGCCAGCCGTCCAGCGAAGGCAAGAAGAAAAACAAACACAAGAACAAGAAGCGCAAGTCCGAGGGCGAAGAAATCATGGCCGTGAACAACAAAGCCCCGTACAGGCGCCAGGGCAAACCTGCCGATCTCTCGATGTACTGCCCCAGTCACCGGTCAACATAGCATCACTTTGTAGACTGCACGGTGTACAAAAGGCAGAAGCAGGAGGACAAGAGCCAGCAGTAGGGGGCTCCACGTGACCAGGCCGCTCATAACCCTCGGCAGATAAATTACATGGATTGTGACGATGAGCCTGAACTTCCCGAAGACCTGGAGATTGCCACAATTTTCGGTGGCTATTCGACCCGAACCTCCAAATCCCAGCTGAAGCTGGTCGAGAGGCAGATAGCGAGCACCGAACCCTGCACACAGCCATTGAGGTGGTCTGAAGTTTCGATCACTTTCGATCAAAGGGATCACCCCGAAACGTTGTACGATGGGCCACTGCTTCCCCTGTGCATCAAGTCCAGTGCGACATGAAGACCCTGGACATGATCAAAGGATAAGAGCAGGAACCAGCCAAGGCTGCTGAACCTGCCGAGAAAAAGACCAAGAACCTGCCGACCACTGCCACAAAGGCGGCAGTCACAGAAACCTCCCGAGCAGCGGAGGCCCGATCAAAGGCCAAGGGAAAAGAAGTGCCCGTGCCGGTGCCCACGGGGGACAAAAAGACCGATGACGGTGTCGCCAAGAAGCAGACCGTGGTGGAACAGACCCCGCTCAGGGGGACGCCATCACAGGAAGCAGGCGAGTCACCAGCCGCGGCCTTGCCAAGCACGCTGGCGGTAAAGCTCAGCGAGCCGGGCACGAAGTCGGTGGTCCTTGATGAGGCAGACCCGACCAAGACCACCCAGGTGGGCTTTGGTCTGGGTGAGAAATTGGAACTCGAGCTCATTGCTTTCCTCCGGGCAAATGCAAATGTGTTCGCTTGGGAACCGTCTGACATGCCCGGGATCCCCAGGGAGGTAATCGAGCACAAGCTTGGCATACAAACTGGCGTCCAACAAGTCAAGCAAAAGCAAAGAAGATATACCCCGGAGAACCGAGACGCCATTAATGAAGAAATCAACCAACTACTCAAAGCCGGCTTCGTTCGAGAGGTCCCTTTCCCGGAGTGGCTGGCAAACCCAGTCAAGGTGAAGAAGCCCAACGGAATGTGGAGGATGTGCGTGCTCTACACCGATCTGAATAAAGCTTGCCTGAAGGATTAGTATCCATTATCTAGGATAGATCAAATTGTAGATTCAATCTCTGGATGCGAGCTGCTTTGTTTTCTAGATGCCTATTCGGGGTATCACCAAATCAGCATGTGCATTGATGATGAGGAGAAAACTGCATTTTAACTCCCTTCGGTGTTTACTGTTATATAAAGATGACTTTTGGTCTGAAAAATGCATATTGCACTTATCAAAAATGTGTTCACATTGTTCTCGAAGGCCAGATTGGTCGTAATGTGGAAGCATACATAGATGATATCGTTGTAAAAAGTAGGTTAAAAGGTGACCTGATCGCTGACTTAACTGAAACATTCAACAACTTGCGCAAAAATAGGATGATGCTCAACCCCGCCAAATGCACCTTTGGTTACCTTTTTTCCCAGCGAGGTATAGAGGCAAATCCACACAAGATCAAGGCAGTCGACGACATGAAGTCTCCGCGCAGCCGCCACGAGGTCCAGAAGTTGGCAGGAATGATGGCGTCCCTGAGCCGATTTGTGTCCAAGTCATGCGAACGAGGTATGCCGTTCTATAAGTTGCTACGTAAAACTTATCGTTTTGAGTGGTCAGCAGAAGCAGAAGAGGCGTTCCAGGCGTTCAAGCAATACCTACGGAAAATGCCCGTACTGGTTCTGCCACAGCCAAAAGAGGAGATGCTGTTATACGTAGCAGCAACACCAATAGTTGTTAGTACTGTTCTGGTGGTCGAGAGACCAACAGAAAAGTCAACAACACAATGCCCCGTTTACTTCGTGAGCGAGGTGCTACACGACGCAAAAACAAGGTACCCTCAGATTTAGTAATTGCTATATGCTGTGCTAATGACTTCCAGGAAACTCAAGCATTATTTTTTGAGCCACAAGATCAAAGTTGTGTCAACTTATCCCCTAGGCACCATTTTGCACAATTGAGATGCCGTGGGTAGGATTGCACAATGGTCTGTGGAGTTGGAGGCTTACGAGGTTGAATTCATACCCAGAACTGCCATCAAGTCGCAGGCTCCGGCAGATTTCATTGCAGAGTGGACTAATCCCGAACTTGAAGAGACTGCCCAAAATCCCGAACACTGGACCATGTTCTATGATGGAGCATTTTGCAGAGCGGGCACGGGGGCTGGGGTGGTCCTAATTTCTCCACATAATGACGTCATCAGGTACGCACTACAAATCAATTTTGTTGATCCAACCCCTACTAACATTGTTGCCGAGTATGAGGGGCTTTTAACAGGACTCCGTATAGCTACATCTCTAGGCGTTAAGAGGCTGCTCGTGAAAGGGGATTCTGAGTTAGCTGCAAAGCAGGTCATGAAAGAGTACAGTGCTCGGAGCAATGTCATGGCCAAATACTTGGAAGCATACAGAAGGATGAAGAGCAAATTCGATGGGCTTGAAGTACGACATGTCAAAAGGGAATTCAACAGTGACGCGGATAAGCTAACAAAGGCAGCTGTCGAGCGCACACGGCTCCCAGGTAACGTGTTAGTTGAAGTTCTTACTAAACCATCTGTGTCGGTTTCACTACCCAACCAAAAAGCTGCGCCCGCCAAGGGAACAGTTTCTACAACCAACGAATCCATCAAGGAGTCTATGTTAGTCGATACGGCTCGAGCTGCTGCTCAAGTTGGAAACGAGGAGGACTGGATGGATCCAATCTGGGCATACCTCACAAACCAAGCTATACCCGACAATGATGTGACATTGGAGAAAATCCATCGTAAAGCCAAGAACTATCAATTGGTTGACGGGCAGCTATACAAGCTAACCCGCAATGGAATGCTCCTCAAATGCATCACACAGGCTGAGGGCATTAGTTTGCTCCACAATATTCACAGAGGAATCTGTGGATCTCATGCTTCTCCCCGATATCTAGCAGGGAAAGCATTCCGACAGAGCTTCTACTGGCCTACAGCTCTTCAAGACGCAAGCGAGTTAGTTAAGAAGTGCGAGGCATGCCAATTCTTCGACAAAAACAAACTAAACCTGCGCAAGCTTTAAACACTATTCCTTTGTCATGGTCCTTTGCCACGTGAGGAATAGACATCCCTGCGCCTTTTCCAAGGGCTGTCGGGGTATAGATTTCTGTTCGTTGGCATCGACACATTTACGAAATGGGTTGAGGCCGAGCCGGTTCAGAAAATAACAAAAGAGGCAGCTGTCAAATTCCTACGGAGTATTGTCGTACGTTTCGGTGTCCCGAACAGGATAATCTCTGATAATGGAACGCAGTTTAAAAGCAAAATGTTTTCTGATTTCTGCTACGACGGCAGGATCAAACATGATCGGTCATCGGTAAGTCACCCGAAGACAAACGGGCAAGTAGAGCGTGCCAATGGCATCGTGCTCCAGGGCATCAAGAAGAGGATCTTTAACAGATTACAAGCTTACAACAAGCGATGGATTCATGAAGTTCCTACAGTACTATGGTCGATACGGACCACCATGAACCGAGCAACAGGCGAGACACCTTTCTTCTTGGTGTATGGAGCCGAAGCAATTCTACCATCCGACATCCGACTACAAGCCCCACGTGTGGCAATGTTTTCAGAGACTGAAGAGCCTGACAGACGCACCGATGAGCTAATCCTCCTCGAGGAGGCTCGCGATGCAGCCACTTTCAGGGTGGCCCAGTATCAGCAAAAGCTACGGCAATATTATGATGCTAATGTTCGCAACTGAAGCCTATGTATTGGTGACATGGTGCTCAAATTAGATCAACACACCAAGGACAAAAACAAATTGTCCTCTCCATGGCAAGGGCCTTACATCGTATTAGACATCGCACGACCAGGAGCCTATAGGATCGCAGAGATAGATGGAGATATACTGCCAAACACGTGGAACATGGATCAACTATGCAGATTTTACGCCTAAACAAAGGTAATAAAGCAAGTTCAAGCCTGTCCAGCAAGTTTGGCAGATGAAGCCGTCATCCGTGTCACCACCAGCGCCAACAAAAAAAAAGATAAGTTCTATGAACTTTACTAGCCCTCGCTTTTACGCTCGGGGGCTGGGTGTTCTTTTTCTATTCTATTTCTACTCTTTGTTACCATACTGCATATACTAACAAAGAGCCGGGGACTACCATGCTGAAAGTTCTTTCAGACCAATTCTATGCATCCCAAGCGCAACGCTTGAGGGCTCCCCAGACGATCGGGAAATTCTTGTGGTCGGTACTTCTGGACTCTTTTCCAGCATGCTCGCATGACTGCAAAAGAGCCCAGGGGCTACTATGGTACTACTACCATGCAAGAATCGGGCTTTTTAAATCAAGAAAGCTAGGCTGCGCTAAGATACCAAACATCATGACTACAAGGAATTACACAGTTCAGAAGACCGCTCGTGTCTCAGCGACTAAACAATTCCAAAATAGCTCATGATAACGGGACCTTTGGCCATGACAAAGCTATCAGTTAAAAAGTTCCACGAAATGACCGATCAGCTCTAAGACTTAAGCAAAAACATGCAAACATGTGTTTCGCAAAATAAAAGTCGCATACTAAACCTTCAAGTTTTGCCCTATTACAGAATTCAAGCACAGAGTTTAAGACGAGTCCTCCGAATCACTCAAATGGAGATCAAATTTCTTAACGAAGGGTTCCACTAGTGGGGCGAGACTGTCAAATAGTACCTCAACATCCGCCGCCGAACACTTGAAGCCTTTGGAGAGCAGTGAGGCGTCGAGATCAGGAACATGGCTTTTCAAGGCCCCAACGGTGTGAGTTGCAGCAACGCACGCACCCTCCATGAGCCTGGTCTCCAAGGACGAGCTGTGCTTCTCTGAAGCTTCAAGACGGGCGGTGAGATCAGCAACGTCCTTGTCCCGGACAACAAGCTTGCCTTCCAAATCTGAGTTTTTCTTCTCGAGCACCTCAATGCTCTTGTAGTCAAATACAGAATTAGAGGCAGTGTGTAAACAACAGTTTGCGGGATAAGGACCAAAAACAGACATGGTAACATAAGACAAGTACCTTCTTTCTCAGACTGGAGAATGGCAACTTGGGCCTCCAGTCTGGTCATAGACACTTCCGCAGCAGAGGCACTAGCGTCTAGCGACCGCCATTACTCCTCGGCTGCAGAGAGCGAAGTAATGATCGGGCCCAAGGGCGTCGGGACAGGTCTTGCAACTTCAACAGTTTTCTCCGCACCATCGGGTTGCGCTGCCGAGTCTGGCTCGGGAGTTTTCTCTTTCTCTGATGGCCTGGTGGGAGGAGAAGCTGCAGGCTTGGAAGGCCTGAGTTCCGAAACAAACAAAATAGTTAAAAACATTCTCCCTGTGAGAAGCAATTAAGCAAAACCAAACAAGTCAGAGCCCTTACTCGGACATCGGGAGTGTGACTTTGAACTTCTTGGCACCAGAGGGGGGTTTTGACGGAGGTGGGGTCGGACGAATTTCCTGATGAGAAATCTCCCGAACACATTTAGCTTTGGTTATGTGATCAAAGGCTGCAAATAAACGCCCAAATACGTCCATGCTTGGTACCTGGTCATCGAGACAAGGTGGATCACGACCAGGCAGCAGCTCAATAGTTTCGGGCACACCAAGAGATCCCAGACCCAGGGTCGTCCTCTCCACGCTCGCGCTGCGAGAGCGCTTGCGGGTTCGGGGAACAATCGCCTTGGTGCTGCTCGGGGTCTTTTTCTCCATAGCAGGTGATGGTTCGGGCAGTTCGACGGTCGGGGTCTTGGTGCCTTGGTCGACGGGCGGCTCTGTCTCCTCCTCAATATTGATGGATCTGCTCTGAACGGGGGAATCAACGATAGGTGGGGCCTGCTCGGGAAAAAGAATCATATCATATGAACATTAAGCAAGAAGCAAAATTTTCTGAGAGCCAATTTACCTCTGGAGGAGGGTTGTCAGCGCTGTAAGGTGCTGGGATGCCTGTCCAGTCCGGGATATCGGCGCCCAATATTTTCTTCAAGTGAGTGGGCACTTCCAAGTCTGGGACAACTGTTGGTTAAGAGTCATGGTATCACAAATGACTGAACGATCTCAGAAATATTATTGAACAACAAGGAAAAGGCTTACCATCCGGCTTCATCCTGTTCGGGTCGTTGTCACCTGTGAAAGTCCAGGTGTAGCGGTCATGAGTCATGAGCGGGATAAATCTCCATCTAATGAAAATCTCTGCTACATAAACCACTATCAGACTGGCGTCACGGAGTGCTAAGATCCGATCGATATGCTTTTGCGTCTCAGGAGTAACTCTCGACAAGGCTTTGGTATCTTCCTTGAGATAGGGCGTCAAATGCTTCCCTTTTGCTACTGAGGCTTGGGGAAGGGTGATGTAAAACCAATGACACTGATAACCTTTCCAGGAATCTTTGACTGGGAAGGGGATATAGATCTTCCGATCTCTCAAGGAAAATCCAATTGACCCGATCATGAGTTGTTCTTTGTAAAAGGCAGGAGCATAAAAATATCTCCACAGGAGCAATGACGGCTTAATCCCTAACCAGGCTTCACATAGAAAGGCGAAGACACTAAGTATGCTAATGGCGCCTGGTTTAAGGTGGACAAGCTCGATTTGGTAGAAATCGCAGACATTGTGGAAGAAATCTGATGGGTAAACCCCAAATCCGTAGTGGAAGAACTCTAAGAATGCCACCAACTCGGGAGTGTCGGGTGTCGGATAAAGCTGACCTTTGGCACGGCAACAAGGAAAGGTGGTAGTGTCCTAGTGCAATCCGAGGTTCTCCAGATGTTGCAGCTGTTTCACCGTAGTGGTGGATTTGTCCCAGTATTTATTGGTGGTGCAGATCGTGGATCCACTGCGCAGCTCCCGTCCGGCGGCGGCGCTGCTCTGATCCCCCGATGATTCACCGCCAGACGAGGATTGGTGCGAGGAGGCCATGGCAGCGAAAAGCTGGTTCGATTGATTGGAGGAGCAAGAGGATGAAGGCAGAGAATGGATGCGGAATGACGAGCGTTTGCAGCTGCAAGTGAGGAAGACGAAGGCCCAAATGGAGTCTAGGCGGCTGCGCCTGGGGGCTTTATGGTTTCGTGAGGGAGCACGAACCCCGAGAATACTGGCCTCGATCCGCGCAATCCGCAGTCACTGTTGGGTCAAAAAGTTTCTTTCCTTTCTCTGCGACAGACGTCATTTCAAAAACTGTGCAAGTCAAATACAATGCATTTGGGATTGATAGCTTACTCAGGAAGCTACCAATTTTAAATGACCGAATACTCCGTGTGTCCAAAGGAAATAGCCCAATCATCTGTGATTGGGATCAAATTTCCCGAACATGCTAAAAGAGTTGGTTTGTTCGGAAAGAGGTCTTGTTAGGGGGATTTTATTATCTGGACAAGCAGATTCATAAACAGATCAACGTGAAAGTTTCCGAACATAGAAAGAGGGACTATTGTTACATCTCTCAAGTGAAATTTCTTCATTAATTCAAAAGGGAGTACATTTCACACGAGATCTATAACTATCCTGAAACTAAAAATTCAAAATAACGATCCTGGCTTTGACTAGCGTCGTCCGCTAGGATCAGGGCGGTGTGGCACCAAGCGGTGAAGCCTCCTCCGCGTCCTCCCCTTTGAAGTCGCTGACGAGGTCCACGAGTGCTCCATCTCCCGGGATCCCGATCAACTCGCGGTTCAGGGAGATGAAGAGGCGCCGGGCGAATTCCTCGTCGCTGCTGGTGTCGACCGGAGCAGAAGACGAAGATGCGCCTGCGCGTGAGGACTCCAGTTCCAGTCGGGCTCCGCTGGGTCCCCCTTTCGGCTCGTCGTCGGAGGAGAGGGAGATGGGAGACGCTGGGGCTAGAGACGGTAGTGCAGGACGCTTCCCGGTGGCGATGCTCAATGGAGCGGCCTCCGGGACTGGAGATGCCATTGCCGGAACTTCTTCTCACGGCTCACCGGTGACTCCTTCATCCCCATGCCAGGGGAGAGCTAGGAGGAGGGTGGGAAGGGGAGTGATGGGCGGCGTGGACATCGCCGGACCCTCTGGTGCGCTGGGCGGTGGCTCGGCGGAGCTACGAGGGGAGTCTTCGAAAAGGAGGTGAGGCAACTTGAACTTGCAGCTGATTCTTTTCTTTCCCATAGTATGGGGAGGGAGAAAGCTTAGAGAGGAAAGTTCAAGTGCAGATCTATCCAAGGGATTTGATATTTAAAGACCCTGAGACGACGCTTCGCGCGAGAGTCGAGAAACCGGAACAGTGCCGTAATTTTTGCCGTGTGCACTGCTAGAGTTTCGGGATACGTGCGGAGTGGGTTTTGAATGCACGGGGCAGAGGCTACATCAACCCTTGGCGTTTCGGTTTCCAAGATGGAATATTCTTTGTTTACTAATATTATGGCTGATATTTTCTCCGGTCTTATCATTCAGATGCAGGTTTCTCCATTCAGAGTTCGGGATCTTTTCTGGCTCTCATTTTCAAGTGATTATCGAGATATTTGCATATCCCAAAATCACCCGAAGAGCAAAAAGACCCGAAGGCTACTTAAGGATCAACCTTTTTTGAACAAGATAAACTCGGGGGCTACTGTTGAGGCCATAATACCTGGGTGCCCGATCACGAGGATTACCGACTCCGAGCGAAGAAGACTCCGAATAAGACACGACGACCGAATCGCAGAAGGAATGCCCGATGATAGTTAGAGTCCTACTAGGTTTAGGTCTGTTTTGTCTTGTAAGGCACGTCTCCCTGGATATAAATAGTGGGGGTCCTGCACGTAGAGGGTATTCTCAATCTTAGCCAATCCACCCGAGAGTATTTGTTACATCATTGTAATCTGTACTCGCCGAGATAATACAAGCAGCAACTGGACATAGGGTTATTACTCGATCTCGAGGGCCCGATCCAGTATAAAATCCCGAGTCTCACTGTTCGTTCAACGTGATCATCTTCGCATGAAGCAGGGTGCTTGCTGGACAAATATCTGCCGAGTACAACCTCGACATATCTCATCGGCTTATATTGGTTCAAGATCTATATGCTATTTTCATTATTTATTTCATCATATATTCTGCAATAGATCTGCTAGTTCTTCTTATTTATAAAGCTGATTTAGATTTAATAATTAAGTTACAATAAATTGAGTTTAAGAAAGTTGTTTCATATGCATAGATCTATCGGTTTGAATAGACTACATCGGTGTCTTGCTATCAACACTGTCTCGGTTAGGTCTATTCCGATTGTTAGTGACATTGGTTTTAGCTTATTTAATGCCTTTAGAGATATGAGTAATAAAGAGCGGGACTAAACCTGATTTATTACCAAATCGGCTCTTATAATCGATGGTTTATTTTGTTACATGTTAAATCTTCACAATTCGGACTCAAGGCCGATGGTTTATGCTTGCATCAGAATTTTTTCTACGCTGATCCGATTGTGGGAACGAATCAGGACTTTGGCCCATGAGTTCCATTAAAGTTACTGATTAAACTCTACCTTGTCAATTTCAGGTCAAATTGACTGGCACGCTACAAATCTCAAGATTTTGGACGTGCACTGAAGTTTAAGCAAATCTTTCAGGCCACAGTGTTATTTTCAGAAATTCAGTACCCGTTTTTTTGGTGTCAACAGTGATGTGATGTTGCAGAGAATGGAGAAGTGGTCGAGGCTGCCCATGGTGTATGGGACGTGCCTCACCAGCTGTATGAACAGCTAACAAGGCTAATGTTTGAACATTTTCCCGAAGCAAGTTCAAACACTGGCCCCCTAGAGGCCAGACCTGTAAGAGCAAATAGTGTCACAGAAACCACACCTCGGTGAGAGACCGAGACCACACGCGAAGCTACCCATCAACAGCCGGCCCAAAAATTAAAAGCATAGTGACAGCCCAGGAATGCTCGAGCAGGGCCATCAATGCGGTCGGGTTACGCTTTGGGGGCCGTAAGGCCAATCGCAGTGAGGTTTTCATAGAAGTTTCTTGCATATTAAATAGGATGACACATCAGCATATATGATAACATGACATGATAATAATGAAGAGAGAGAAGGAATGTGTTTCATCAGGATGAAACTATGCATAAACTGTTTTTAAGACTATGAAACCTGATAAAACTGCTATTGGGAGCTATAGAGTTTCATTTCATTCGTCTCAATCCAATCATGTGCATCGCAATAAATAATTTATCTTGCATATGAAACCACAAAATAAAACTATCCATTGGGAGACCATGTTTCATCTATCAACTCAAGCATAGTTAGATGATGTGTCATTCTTGAAAATAGTGAGATGAAACTCTCCACTGGGAATGGCCTAATTAAAAGTCGCAGATAAGTAACGTGCTCGCCTGTTGCTCCAAAAAAGTGACGTGATCGCCTCGTCAAAAATATGTTGCCGGGAGCATCGAACCGTGTAGCAGGTTCACGGCCACTCCGCGCTAAAAGCGCAAGCCACAATTGTATTCTTGTCCTTTAGTATTAGACTAGGAAATGATCGTGCGTTGATACGGGAAGAAAATAAAATTGTAGAAGCAATAAAATTGGCACGACAAAAAACATTTTTATCTAGATTACCAAATATGCATGACAGGATGCGCATAGACACGCGTATATTTTATAATTCAAGCAAATACACAATAATATGAATGAGTAGAATAATATGACTCAAATAAATTATCGGTAATTTAAAAAGTTCAACCAATACTCTATGTTCGTGCCCGTGCGTTGCTACGGAAGCAAAAAAAATTGAATGCGATAAATTTAGTAACAAAAACACATGTATTGAGATTACTAAGCAGCATTGGCGTGAACTGCACGTACACCCATAAAGTCATATAGTTCAAGAAAGTAAATAATAAGATGAGTGGTTTGAAGATATAATTCAAATAAATTAACAATAAGTTCAATAGTTCAAAAAACAACCCCTAATTCTATAAAAATAATATCAGAACACTACAATATTCAAGACGGAATCTAGGACGCTGGTCTGAAACTTGTTGAAATATCTCTGATCAGCACACTCCACGCTATTGTTGTTCAATGTGACCTCTACATCATAGGTTTGGATCCACCCTAGCTAAACTTTAGCTGGCTAAACTTCAGCTAAGAGGGTTGTTTGGATCCCTAGCTAAACTTTAGTCTATGTCTTATCTACCACCCAGCTAAAGTTTAGCTGATTAGCCATCCAGCTAATCAGCTAAACTTTAACGGGGTGGATCCAAATGGGGCCATAAGAGATTAAGTGTTGAGAAGCATATAAGAAAACGATGATAATAGTGAGAGTAAATACAATATAGGAAAAAAAATCTATTTTACTCCCTTCACCTATCCATTTGTCCGATTAACTCCCTGAACGAAATTTTGGCTCACTTTACTCCCCTAAAATATTTCATTTGGTTCAATGTCCCCTAAACTCTTTTTTCATAGCTCTCTTTAACTAAATGCTTTCCCTGCGGATAAACAAATAACAATACTCTGGAATATTCCAAGGTGAAATGTTACAACGTATTTTTACCACCTTATTCAATTCTTGGTAGAATATCTTGTTGAACCACTGGTAATTTTGAGGAGTAATGAGGAAGCAACTCCTGATCCACTGAGCCTAAAGTTCTAGTATTCGCTTGGTATGAGCAAAAGGTTAAGCTTGGGGGAGTTGTTGACGGTCTTTACAACGGAAAATCCGACCATCAATAGCCTCAGAAATTGAATAAAGGCTAAGCATAACTTAGGCATTTATACTCAAATAATATTATAACATGCATATCTGGAATATATTTGTGTACAGGGATATTGGAGCAAAAGATGGAGGCTTTTGGGCCCAGGCCCAGGTCGGCCGACCTGGCTAGGTCGGGCGACCTGGCCTGGCACCCACTCGAGCCCATCTTCCATGCAGGTCAAGAAGCACACCAAGAGATGATACTGGCCACTGATTCAAGGTCGGTTGATGTCAAGGATGAGGGATGAGCCATGTGTCACTCCCATGGATTGGAGGGGCCACATCTTAGACGTGCTCAAACCAGGCATACCCACCTGGAACCGTCATAAGAACCCACCTGGCAGTCGACCAAAGAAGTGTGGGGCCGAAAGGCAGCGGAGCGACCTGATCCTGCAGCCGTTTCACTTCTCCATTGACCAGTACCTGTAAACCGCCGTTGGGAGAACATCTAGACCTTGCATAGCCTGAGGCGATTGTTGGTATTTCTTACGGTCGCAGAAAAATCTGCAAGTGCACGGATACCGTTGTAGCTTTCACCCGGAAGTATGCAGGGTATCGAATCCATAGGGAACAAGAGAGCATTGTCTAATCACTAAAATTGACCTGATCGATCGAGTTTTTATGTAGGCTGGGTAGAGAGGATAACTTATCACTAAGACTATGAATATAGAGAAGGGAGTTCTCCTATGCTTACTTTGGGCACCGGGGTATCCTAGGCCTCTAGAAAATTGCCGGCAAGCAGCTCTACGCTGTACCCGAACGTGGAGGATTACAAAGGACGGACAGGGCTGTCACCACCTGCCGCCTACCTCTTCTAATCCGTGGGGCTACGAGGCAAACGAGGGCAGATACATTCCTAAGCACCACGCTTAAGATAATATCAGCTATCCTAACCTTGGCCAAAGATTAAGATACTTTATGAATAAAGCAACGAACCCACAAGCAAAATAAAGAACTCAACTTTCTATAACTCAGACTTAAATGCTAAGCGGAATATGTCGGATACTTACTAAGGAGCTTGCATCCGCCGAGGTACAGGTGGAGGGTCGCTGACACGCCGGGACTCCTCCAGACTCTCCCTCACTCTCTCCCTATTTCTACTCTCATTTGAGTAGGGCTTCGCCTTGACTTGTTGCTCGAGCTCGATGATGCCCTTCAATGACCGATATGCAGCTATTTATAGCTTGTAGAGGCGGTTGGGAGTGGACACATGGAAGATGAGGACGAACGGACTCAGTCATAGGTCGGGCGACACGGGGAGGTCGGCCGACGTTGGATCCACCGCCTTGAGTGATGCACGGCGTAGATGGACTCCTGGAGGCGGTGGGAACGCGCACGAGAAGGATGAGGCGGTTTGGCCTCCGGACCAGGTTGGGCGACGGGGCTAGGTCGGGCGACGTGGCACCGGCACCGATCGGGCCCATCTTCGGCTGAGTGACTGTACCATGGGTCCTCATGACGGTTCCAGGTGGTATAGCTGCATTTGAGTACGTTTAGTTTGCGAGGTGGGCCCTTCAATCCATGTGACCTCCCCTTGGACCATTCCCATCTCTTGGATTCAACCAACATGGAATCAGTGGCTAGGATGGTCCTGGAGTGTGCTTCTTTGGGGTGGTCAAATATGGGCTCCATTGGGCTTGGGCCATGGTCGGCCGACCCAAGAGGGTCGGGCGACCTGGCCCTGAGCCCAATCGTCCTCCTCTTTTGCTATTTAGTCCCTGCACTCACATATTCACCAAAACTTGTGAAATGGATTAGATATAAGCCCTATAGCTATGGTGAATCCATTTTTGTTTATATTTTCTGTAGGAACTGACGGTCAAAAGTGGTACTTAAGGACCGTCAAAAGCGGTGCATTTGAGGGTCGACCGACACGCCCCCTCGACCAACCTGGGCCCACGGCCAAACTGCCTCAACTGCCTTCGGCCGGCTCTACACCGACTATGGATGACATAAATACCTGCAAGATCCTCAGCATTCGACAGACACCAGAAGAAGAGCTCTCCTTTGCTACAAGCTTAGTCTTTGTCTTAGTAGTGATAGTTCTAGTAGTTGATCTTCTTAAGGGCTTCTGGAGGAGTCTCGGTAAGCTCTAGAGTTCAACTTTTGTATCTCTTTACTTACTTGTAAGACTTTGATCTTAATGGAATTGTCTTCATACTTATGTTATCTGCCTTCCTTTTACTCTATTTACTTAGTATATACTTCTTATGTCTTGCACCTTATTCAAGCTGACATATGTCACGGCATTGGCTCAATCTGCCTTATGGTTGCTCTGTCTATTAACGTGATAGATAAAGTTGTATTCCTTTATGCAAGCATGGTGTTTGATATAAGTAATATCATTGAGGGTACCGCTACCCCTCGGATTAGTAGAGGTAAGCGGTAGGTGGTGACAGCCCTGTCTGTCCTTTGTAATCCTCCACGTACGGAAGATGATATTAGGCCTTTAATGTAAGACGTCTGGTTGTCGTCCCTTGATGAGGGAACACTCTGGATACCTCGATATGTCCTCTAACCTATATCCTTTGTTTGAGCTTGTATAAGATAAGGTTGTATATCCAAGTCCCATATTTATGATGTTCATGAAAGCCTTTGTGATCTTTACTAATATTCTATTTACTAACTAAGACTTATTTATAGATGAGCAATGAACTTCTGTGTGTCACCTTACCCCTACATTGTCATATCATTTACCCTGTCTAGACTTTGGTAGATTAATAACATTGTAAGTAAATGCATCGGATGACAACTGTCTTTAACTAAATGCTTTCCCTCCGGATAAACAAATAACGATACTATGGAATACTACCGGGTGAAATGCTACAACGTACTTCTGTGCGCTTGTAGAATAATGTAAATGTTAAAAAATACCAACATCTATCAATATTTGATCTCTGGAGAAGGCCGGGGTTTTAGAAAAAGGTCAATGACCTTATCGGGTTTTATCTATATTGACCATAGGAGAAGGTTCCCAGGTGACTAAGTCATTCAAAAGCCATGATTACCATCTCATTTCAGTGCATTTTTCTCATATTTGAAGAACTTAATTGTCGCATAAGCAGCAACCGCAACATTTCCCTCTTGCAGAGTTTACTATATGCCTAACTTCCTAATATTTTTTGCAAATACATCCATCTTATTCATAATATTTATCAATGCATTTCATAGCATGAATGCATTACCTTCATACATGAACAAACGAAGACCCACAAGATGGGCCAAGAAGCTCATGACTCTATAATGAGCCTTTGCTTTCTCAAAAGAAGAAACGAAGATCATATGGAGAACAAAAACCTAAAAAATGAAAAATGTACCCATGGGATCAACGAAGGCACACCTTAAAAGTAAAAGGTAGTGACCTCATCAGATTTTTGAGTCGAAACAGCTTGTCACAAGCTGATACATTCGACATGATTCTTCCGATGCTAGGACTATGTGCGCCCCATGTAATTGTGACGCACACAGACCTAGTGGTTTATGTATTAAAAAATCATCATGCCACAATTGCTAAGTTTGCGTCTCATCAAAAGAGTGCAACCGCGCCAAACAATTATGTCGAAGCATCGAACAGGCATGCATGCAACACCTTGCAAGTGTGTACCAACTATTCACAAGTGCCATCAAGCCCAACCAAGAGGATACAAACTCGCTCTTTTGAAAGAAATTGATCCTCGTGATAGCCTGAGGGGGAATTAGGCTTTCTAAAACCTTAAACTACCACTTACCTCTAATTGCACAAATATAAAACTAAGACAGTTATCTAGATGTGCAACTAAGTTTATCTTCTAATGATTGCACCCACCCAAAGAGTTTTGCAGCCTAGAGCCAATCCAATCAAGATACTACTATAGAAAGGTAAAGGTACACAAGTTGCAAGTATGAAATGCGAAAGCTTAAGAGGGTTAGAAGGATGCAAACTTGACACAAAAATTTATTCCGTGGTCCAGCTAACACCTACACCACGTTGGAGCTCCACAAAGGATGTGCTTCGGGACGCCAAGTCTTGTTCCCTGTCAAGGACTTGAGCTCGCCACAAAGGCTCCCCAAGAGGGATGATGAGCAAGTCACCAATACCTTGCTCTCATCAACCTACTCTCCACAGAGATCGTGATGCTGCCTTCACTACAGAGCTTCTCCACCAAGGAGGGGGTCTCCTCTTCCCCTGTACACCATCGTTGTCGCCGCTCCACACCAAGCCGGATGGTCGAAGACTTGCCGGGGAGTCACCAAGACTCCAAGGGGCCGGCACACCGAGATTACACTCTAGAATCAAGCACAAGGCTCAACACCTTGCAAATACTCTCACTAGGTCTATCCTAGATCTCTCACTCACTATCATCTATGTAGAACAAATGGTGGCTTGGATGTCTTTTAAGTGTAGATGAACTTCTCTTGGACTCCAGCAACTCCAAATGGCCGAATGGAGGTGGTATATATACAGCCCAAGGGGCTCAACTAGCCGTTGCTCAAAAGCTGCACAGAATCTGTGAATACCATATGTTCCGCCGTGCACTTCACCCCCATCGTCGTATAATACGCCGTGTGCTTTTCCAACGGCCGAATTCACTTTCCCAATGGCTCTTTGCACACGCCGTATGCTTTCCAACTTGCACACCGGCCGATGGTCAGCGTTTCATACACTGTGGCCTTTTCACCATCTTCCCTTGATACCGTCCCTATGTAACTTGTATGCCGATACTTCACCGATGGTCGGCGTATGATACAACGTGTAGGGTATTGACGACTGACGGTCCAAGATCTATGGGAGTCCTTATGGGCTGATGGCCCGCTAGGAAATTGGACTGGCCACTCTGACAGATACAAGGAAGAGGCGTACAGCTTAAGGAAACTAGTCGGCTTCTAGAAACAATCCGGTCTACTCATGTTAGGACTCTATGTATTGTATCGGACTAGGAATTTGTATTTCTTGCCTTGTAGACCCTGTCTCCCAAGTATATAAGGTGAGGCAGGGACCCTTGTAAAATCATAACCATCAATACGAAGTGATCCACCGTACAGGACGTTGGGAATTACGCTCTCTACTCGAGGCGGCCTGAACCTGTCTAAATCGTCTCGTGTTCACCATCGTGCTTCTGGTTTCGATGAAGCCCTTACGAACAACTCGACTACTTAGGGACCCCCTATAGTAGGCTAGCCGGTATAAAAAACCGACAACTGGCACGCCAGGTAGGGGATCTCGTCGAGAACCTTAAAGCAAGCTCGATGGCACCAGTCATCTTCAACAGCGACAGCGACATGGCATTCAAGAAAGGCGCCACCTTCGTCTTCGGCTCCTGGGTCTGCACGGCGGACGGCGCAGCCAACTTTGACCGCATCCTCAAGTTGCCGACTCCGGAGCAATTCGCCGACAAGCTCGATGAGATCGCGCTCCCGGGCCCGAATTCGACTCGGGCTTGGGAAACTTCGACTCTCAATTCAACTTCAACTCGGGCTGAGAAGATTTCAAAGCGGACTAGGCAGTCCGAGTCGGTTTCTAAACCATAGGTCATGCCGAAATCCAACAAATCAAAAACCCAGAAGAAGAGGAGCTCAGCCACTGTTAAGTGCGAGGCCGAAACCCCGAGCCAATTTCCCTTTGGACTCGTGGGCAACACCTCCGTTTTCCAGGTGGCATCTTTAAAGCAACTCCGAGCTCTGGTCGAATTCGACGAACTCCCCCTAAGCGGGAAACAAGTCGGACTCGTCATCACTTCAACTCCAGAGGGAAGATTCGTCCATTGGCCTGGATGTAAGCCAAAGCTTGGAGCAACACCGCAAGAAGACCTGGACATGTCTCACATCATTGCGTGCATCGATCCACTCCCGTTTCAACACAGCCAGCCCCTGGATTCTTCAAGCGGACGAGGCTCGACTGTTCCAGCCACCTCAAGCATGGGGAGCTATTCTCCAGGGCGCCAAGCCATGGTGATTATAAGCCAAGAAGCAGAAGTCTCCAACGATGAACCAACTGTGGAGAACAAAGCCGAAGCTGACCGAAATCGGCGTAGGGAACGAAACACTGCTCGCGCAGAGCGTTGTCGCCGGGACAATCGCAAACTTCCTCCATAGAACCTTAACGAGAAGTTCGTGCAAGTCGCCGGGCAAGACGTCTACACCAATGCTACAGCCAACATCTTGGCTGTCGCAACAGAGCTTGGGCAGATGGCCCAAACCCCGGAGATCCTGAGGATGAAGACGATGCTTGAGATAGTGGCCATCCAACACGATGTGATCAACCCTGCCAAGACCATCACCAAGTCCAAAGCAACAAGCCGCCAAGCAAGCAGCCGACTTCCTGAGGCCAGCAATCACGGAAATCAGTCTCGTCACCCAAGCAGAGTCCGGCAAGAACCCTGCAACGAGGGAGGCATGGTAGTCGGTGCTGGAGGTAGAAACCACGGCACCGGGCCTAGCCACCATGTTGCCCAACAGAGTCACAACGGCGGACGCGACGGCAACAGGGACAGAGACACACGCCGCAACAACCGCGATGATGATAGGGACTTGCGACACCGGCTGCAAAGCAGGGATGCATGCACTGTCATCTCCGCACGAGCCCGCGACCGGGAAGAAGAAGAAGAACGCAGGCGGTGCCAAGAGTATGACCAGATCTACGGGCCCCCGGGCCGAGGCTATCACAACATTGGCAAGTGCGAAGGGTTCCCGGTCTTCTTGGACCGCATCCGTGCCACGTCGTGGCCCGACAAGTTCAAACCGGCTCATATCGGAAGATATGAGGGGAAACGCGATCCCGAGCAGTGGCTCCGCATCTACTACTCGGCGATCAAAGCGGCAAGAGGCGACTCCGACACTATGTGCACCTACCTTAAAGTAGTCCTCGACCAGGCCCCACTAACCTAGTTAGAAGGGCTAAAGCCAGGCTCCATTGACTTCTGGGATGCGCTCTGCAAAGTCTTCATCATCAACTTTCAGGGTTCATGGCAGAAGGCGGGTAAGCTACAATCGCCTATTCTGGGAGAAGCGTTCAACATGTGTGGGCTTATCCGACCAAGACGTCATTGACTATTTCCACAGCAGCCTCACAGATCCCACGCTGCACCTCGATTTCGGGAGAAATAGGCTAAAAATGCTGGAGGAGATGTGTGATCTCATCAGTCGCTGGGCCGACGCTGAAGACCTGCAGCGAGAAAGATTCAACCGAAACAAGTCGGGAGGTGACCGCGACAAGAACAACGACCGCAACAAGGGCAAGCAAGTCGAGAACAGTGGCAAGCGTGACTTCAACAACAAGAAACGCAAGCCTAAAGATTCGGTCAACATTGCTGAGGAAGGTCCATCCCGCGAAAGATTCGAGAAACTACTCGACAAGCAGTGCCCTTTCCACCCAAAGGACAAGCATTCCAGCAGGGATTG
The DNA here is from genome assembly GCA_004135705.1 of Alloteropsis semialata. Taxonomy (NCBI): domain Eukaryota; kingdom Viridiplantae; phylum Streptophyta; class Magnoliopsida; order Poales; family Poaceae; genus Alloteropsis; species Alloteropsis semialata. The sequence continues at coordinate 38,326,940 of CM014273.1, forward strand.
CATCGGGCTCAGGAAAGCTTTCGACGCCGGAGGCGGCCCCAAACCCGACGAACCTGACAACAATGGAGGCAAGGGTGACAAAGACACTAGCTACCAACAAGCTGATAAGGTCGTCAATGTCATCTTTGGCGGGATTGCTCAGACAGACTTGAAGCGCAAGCAAAAACTGATCCACCGAGAGATCGGATGCATCGAGCCTGCCATCCCCACTTTCCTGAAGTAGTCAGAGGTGCCAATCAGCTTCTCTTGCCATGACCAATGGACCAACATCAAGAACCCGGGAAGGTACCCTCTGGTACTAGACTTGGTAGTGGCAGGCGCACGACTCACGAGGACACTGATTGATGGCGGAAGCAGACTCAACATCCTGTTCGCCAAGACACTGAAGAAGATGGGCTTGAACTTCATGAACTTTCTCAAGCCTACTGATTCACCCTTTTACGGCATCGTCCCAAGCAATGTGGTC
>CM014273.1:38327911-38355262 GCA_004135705.1 Alloteropsis semialata
TGCGATTCAGAATTGTTTGAAGGCTCAGATTAGCCGCAATGTTGAAGCCTATGTTGATGACGTCGTCGTAAAGACAAAGAACCTAGACAGCCTCATTGATGACTTATCCAAGACCTTTGCACATCTCAGGGAATTCCAATGGAAGCTCAACCCTACAAAGTGTGTGTTTGGCATGCCCGCAAGAAAACTGCTAGGCTTCATAGTCAGTCACCGGGGAATCGAGGCTAATACCGAGAAAATCACTGCCATCACATCCATGGCACCTCCTAAATCCCTCAAGGATGTACAAAAGCTCACCGGATGCATGGCGGCCCTCAACAAATTCATCTCAAGACTAGGTGACAAGGGATTACCTTTCTTCAAGCTCCTCAATAAGCAAGACAAGTTCGTATGGACTGCAGAAGCTGATGCGGCGTTTGAAGACCTCAAGAAATTCCTCCAAACACCACCAGTACTTACTGCACCAACTGATCAGGAACCACTGCTCCTCTACGTTGCAGCCACAACCCATGTGGTGAGCACGGCTATTGTAGTCGAGCGGGAGGAACCCGGCCATGTATATAAAGTACAGCGGCCAGTTTACTTCATCAGCGAGGTGCTTTCAGAATCAAAAGTGCGATACCCGCAGGTCGAGAAGCTATTATATGCTGTCTTGATCACATCTCGCAAGTTGCGCCACTACTTCGACGCCCACCGGGTTGTTGTAGTCACCTCCTTTCCAATCGGCGACGTCCTCCACAACCGGGACGCGACAGGGTGAATTTCCAAATGGGCGATCGAGTTGGGCTCTCATGCCATCTACTTCGTCCCACGTGCTGCCATCAAGTCAAAGGCCCTGGTCGATTTTTTTGCTGAGTGGACAGAAATGGACAGAGATACAACAAGAGGTGCTAGAAGAACCACTCGAGCATTGGATCATGTACTTCGATGGATCAATGAAGCTTGAAGGAGCCGGCGCAGGAGTGCTATTCATATCTCTGAAAGGTGATCAACTCAAGTACGTGCTCCAGATCCTCTGGAAAGCCACCAACAATGAAGCCGAGTATGAAGCTCTACTGCACGGGCTACGCCTGGCTGCTTCCCTTGGCATCAAGCACATGGTGGTCTACGGTGACTCCTCGGTGGTCATCAACCAGGTCAACAAAGATTGGGATTGCACCAAGGAGAACATGGATGCATACTGCATGGAGGTCCGCAAACTCGAGAAGCACTTCCATGGACTCGAATTTCATCACGTCCTTAGGGACAACAACATGGCTGCTGATGCACATTCCAAGCTGGGTTCCCACTGAGCACAAGCACCGGGTGGCATTTTTGTCCATGAGCTGTTACAACCATCCATCAGAGAGCAGGAAGTATAGCTGACTACAACACCCCCTCATCAGCAAGTCATGGTGATTACACCCGAGTGGACAAAGCCCTTCATTGAGTACATCCTATATCAGAAAGAGCCCGAAGATAAGGTGGAGTCTGAGCAAGTCATCAGGTGAAGCAAGCATTACGTAGTAGTCGGCTCCACCCTCTATCGACGCGGCGCATCATCTGGAGTCTTGATGAAGTGTGTCCCTCCAGAAGTCGGACGGGAGATCCTTGAAGAAATCCATGGTGGAATCTGTGGCAACCACGCTGCCCACCGCACGATCGTTGGGAAGGCCTTCCGTTCCGGGTACTATTGGCCATCCGCAGTGGCCGATGCAGAAGAAATCGTGAAGAATTACCAGGGCTGCCAATTCTTCGCTCGGCAAGCCCGTGACCCCGTAACAGTCCTCAACACCATACCGCCCTCTTGGCCCTTCGCATGCTGGGGGCTTGATATGGTTGGACTACTCAAGACTGCGCCAGGAGGTTTTAAGTATCTCTACGTGGCGATCGACAAGTTCACAAAGTGGATTGAAGTCAAGCCGCTGGTCAATGCTATAGCAACAAAGGCGCCCAAGTTCATCCAGGACATTGCTCACCACTTCGGCGTCTCGAATCGCATTATCGCTGATCTCGGCTCCGAATTCACAGGGAGCGAGTTCTTTGACTTTTGCGACAACCTGGGAATTGAAGTTCGCTATGCATCGGTGGCACAACCATGTACCAATGGACAAGTTGAGAGAGCTAACGGGCTCATACTCCAAGGACTCAAGCCAAGGCTCTATGAACCACTCAAAAAGTACGGAGGCAAGTGGGTTCAAGAATTGCCAGCTGTGGTATGGGGTCTCAGAACCCAGCCCAGCCACGCGACGGGGCAATCACTTTTCTTACTGGTCTACGGCTCAAAAGCAGTACTTCCAGTGGATATTAAGTACAATGCTCCAAGAATTCAAAACTACTCAGAGGAAGCAGCTGAGAAGAGTAGAGCAGAAGACGTGGACATGCTAGAGGAAGCGAGGCTAGCTGCGTTGATCAGGACAACCAAGTACAAGTAGGGCAGAAGATGTGGACATGCTAGAAGAGGCGAGGCTAGCTGCGTTGATCAGGACAACCAAGTACCAGCAAGAACTCAGGAGGTATCACGACCAAAACGTCCAAGCACGGTCGTTCAACATCGGTGATCTAGTTCTTCAGAGAATTCAGAGTACAAAGGATCAGCACAAGCTATCTTCGCCTTGGGAAGGCCCATTCATAGTATCAAGGGTTATCGGTCTGGGTACTTATCAGCTACAGTGGGAAGACAGAACAGAGGTGCCCAATGCCTGGAACATTGAGCACTTGCGGCATTTTTTCCCTTGAGAAGTTTTTAGGAGTTGTTAAGAGTCAACAAAAGTCAGTCCTCTCAATGTACTGATGTCGGCTTTTTAGCCAAACGATAATAAAGTGTCTATATTCCATTGTCATCAAGCTTGGAATTCTGATACAAGTATCATGCTATGCTTGCTTGCCAAGTAACGCATATACGGAAAAATTTGGAATCATGCCGGATTGTTTTAAAACAATTCAGACAGGCTACATTCAAACACATGCCATCTACTTTCTGTTTCCACACAGAAAGATCAGGCAAATTAAAATACAGATAAACAAATACTTTTGTTGACGAAACATTAGTATTTACATCCGACAAAGTTCATTACATGGGTCCTTCTTACATGACAAGAAAACCTAGAACTTAAGGCAGGAAATTATCTTCTCCGCCGTCTCCTTCTCTTCCTCCATGTAGATGTCATATATGTCCCGGGTGCACGCTGGGTTGATCCTTCCTTGTGTAACGCTCAAGGGCTGGGTAGGGAACTAGGACCGGACCAGCCCGAGTACTTGCCTGGTACAAGATCGGGCGATCCGCTGGCAGTACGGTCCTACCTACCCAGGAGTTGCTCGAGATCATCAAGGAGAGGATGAGCAGGACTACCCGTGGGTACCTTAACGTACACATCGACCAGCGGGAGGGCAGCCTCCTTAAAGGATTTGAGCTCTGCACCTCGACGATTGACTTCCACACGGAGAGCCTGGATTTCATCCTCCTGGTCGAGGATTTTCGTCATGTCTTTGATGAGCTATGCATCGGCGTCCTCACGCATTTTCTTCTCCTTTGCGAGCTCCGCCATGCAGTCCCGCTCCCGCTGCTCGGCCTGGTTGGCGCGCTCCTGATGCTGGTAGAAAAGATTCTTCATGTCCACTACTTCGGCCTTCAGGGACTCAACCCTCTTCTCACTCTCTGCATCAAACAAGTCTTACTATTATTGATATATTATGATTTGTGCTAACTATGGGGAGAGGAGGTCAGCAACATACCTGCTAGCTTCAATTTCAGCGACTTGGTCTTCTCCAAGACATCTTCTCGCTGATCTTGGTACAGGTTTACCTTTTTGTATGCGGCGTTGAGTTCCTGGCGAAGCTTCATCTTCTCCTCATCCCAGGAGGTCTGACCCTTGGCCAAGTCTGCCTCTGCTTTCTTCGCTCGAGTAAAGCATGTCCTGGCCCTGCAGAGCATCTTTGTCTTCTGGTGCGAGCGGTGCAGGATACTCTGTTTCCAAAACAAGACAGCAGGGTTGTCAGTAAAGCATCCAGTGGAGATAAGTATTATTACAAGTATTAATTTACTTAAAACTAACCTCTGTGAGCTTGGACAGTTGTTTCTGGAACTCAGCAGCCTTCTCAAGATCTTCCTAATCAACTTGAGAGTTGAACAGGAAGGCGTTGTCATCATCAGGACCGGCGCCCGGAGTTCCAGTGTAAATCTGGAACGGCTCCGGTGTTGACTCTCGGATCTTCGCCTTCTCCTGTACGATCTCTTCAACGGTCGCCGCCTTCACGAGTCCGGCAGCTGCATCGAGTTCTTCAGTACGCAGACTCGCTATCCGAGTACTTTCTACTGATTTAGGCCACGCGCCTTGAGCAGAAGTACCCAAAGCGGCTTGCTACTGTACTTTAGAAGATGACATAGCTGTGGTGCTTGATTGTTGTGGGCGGGGTGGCAGTGAGGCTCGGGGGCTCGGCTCTTGCTCCACTCCCTTGGTTCGGGCTTCCACAGAGGGATTCGCCACCGGGATTTCTGATGGCTGAGCGGGAGGGGGGAGTAGGCGGCCGGCTGAACAAGATAGAAGATTGCAAGAATCAATTTACTGAATATGGTAAATAAACAGGATGGTGCTGACCAACAGAGCAGGTCACTTACCTGGCGAAATCCATATCAAATTTCGGCTCATCCAAGTCAAAAGTAATTCCTCCAGATGGGATATCTTGAGGCTCGTGCATTTCTTCTTGGTGAGCGGGCTCTTTCTCCTGTGTTTGCTGCATAAAAGAACTTGGATCAGGGAAAGAACTCAGAATAGGCAAAAACGAAGGATTTCGAAGCACAACTCGACATACCTTGGGCGAAGATGGATGCAGTGGGATCCCCATAGGTATCTCCACATCTGCTTCTGCTTCCATGCTGCGATCCTCTGCTTCAGGAAGACTGGCGTCAGCAGAGGATTGGGTTCTCTTCCGCATAGCTGGCTTCTTCTTGGGAACTTGAGGCATTGGCGCGTTGTCGGGGCAAGGCCTCTTCAGGCCTAACCTGCTCTATCCAAGAGTTTTGGGGCGAGGCTGTGGGGGTGTATCTTCGTCCGATGAGGAATCTGCGATAATTGCTTCTTCATCAGCAGCTGGTTCTGCTACCTTCTTCCCCTTCCCAGAACCACCCGCAGCTTGCTTGGGCGGCGAGGAGAGGGGCGGCTCAGGCAGACCAGTCTGCATTTCCTCTACGACAGGAGGCACAGAAGCATATCTTGTCTGCAATTCCTGTAATTGGGTGAAATAGAAATTTATTAGCTCATGTGAAGCAGGAAAGCAGATATTACAAGAATATGCATTTGGGTTGATTTCGAACTTACAACTGGTGGAGGATGACTTGCCGAGTACTCAGGTACCCGGCGCGGCAGCTCTTGCGCGTCCATAAATAATGCTTGGACGCGGACGATAACTTCATCAGATGACAAGTCAGTGGCGGAGACCCTGGTCGGATCATTGGGGCCGGTGTAGTCGTAGCCAGTGTGCGCCCGCTTCTGGCAGGGTTGTATGCGCCAATGCAGGAACGAGCTGGCGACCCCAATGGCCATCAGGCTAGAGTATTCCACTTGTTTCATCATCGCCAAGTGCTTCATTCCAGTTGTTCTGGGGTTGTGGTAGGTGGCTAGAGTATTTGGTCAGCCTTGGGGGCTGGTTCTCTACGTAGAACCACTTGTCCGCCCAGTCTTTAATGGAGTCATTCATTTTGAAGTCAAAATAAACACTCTTCACCCCCTAACGAAGTTGGATTCCAACTCCGCCGACTACTTTATCCTGACTAGACTTGACACAAAAAAGAAGCCGGAACAAATTGAAATGGGGGTTGATTCCAAGGAAGGTTTCGCAGAGGTGAATGAAGAGAGAAATCTGGAGAATAGAGTTAGGGTTGAGATGAACCGACTCTAACCTATAGAAGGCTAGAAGGCCACGGAGGAAATCATGAGCAGATAGGACGAATCCCCGCTCATAAAAAGCAGCGAAAACAACAATCTCATGGACTTCGTCAAAGGGCCATGGCTTACCAATGTCTGTGCGCCAGCAAGAGAATGACTTGTCCAGGAAATACCCTTGATCAACAAGATCTTGCACCAGTTCATCTGTCGCCTTGGATGGCTTCCAGACGAGTGCAGGGGCCGGAGCATTCTTGAACACTGGCATCCCAGTGAACGGGATCTTTGGGGTCTTCTTGCTCGCCGCCAGTTTACTTGCTGTGGATTTGCTTTCCGCGGGCTTGGTGGTTGCCGGTTTCCGACCCATCTCGTCAGCCGAGATTCTTGGGAGAGGATCTCGAGTGGGGCTGGAGTGGATTGGAGGGCGCGCGCGAGTATAGAAGATTTGAGATTTGGGATCGGCGGCTCGAATAGATGGGAATGTGAAGCGGTTTACCCTTTGTTTATATAAACTGAAGTGGTAACCTTAGGCGTATTATCTGAAAGCCGTTTTCCCATTAATGCCAACACTTGTGTATTCGCGGTTCTTGAACCAGATACATATTTGTGCGGTAATTTCCTACGGTCTAAGTCATTCACCAATGTATTTTCATACTTGGGGACTCATGCTTAATAGGAGTGGTTTTTCCTAATCAAAGAATATACTAATTTCTCCAGAAGTCTTTAAGCTTATTGTTATCTGCTTTAAGCTTGGTGGCTGGGGGGAAATAGTATATTTCTTTTGGAAAGTTTTTATTAAAGACCCTAGAATTGTTTTTAATTCTTAAAAACATTTCTAGGCTCGGGAGATAGACCCATATGGGTCCATCTTTTTTCAAAAGTTGGACACCATTATAGTAAATGGGGAAGTTTTTTCATCATCTTTGGTTTAAAAATCAAAGCCCGAGGGCTGATTGCAAAATAAGTCAGCAAGGAGCACATCATGTTCACTTCTGAAGGTTTTCAACAAACAAGCAGGATGACGAGAAAACAACTCGGCTAATGCTGAAACTGTTGAGAAACAACTCGGCAGGCGTGAAGACATGAAGACGCTCGGAGGCTTGACGGTCCAAGATCCATGGGAGTCCTTATGGGCTGAAGGCCCGCTAGAAAATTGGGCCGGCAACTCTGACAGATACAAGGAAGAGGCATACAGATTAAGGAAACTAGTCGGCTACTAGGAAACAACCCGGCCTACTCATGTTAGGACTCTGTGTATTGTATCCGACTAGGAGTTTGTATTTCTTGCCTTGTAGACCCTGTCTCCCGAGTATATAAGGTGAGGCAGGGACCCCTTGTAAAATCATAACGATCAATATGAAGCGATCCACCATACAGGACGTAGGGTATTACACTCTCTACTCGAGGCGGCCTGAACCTGTCTAAATCGTCTCGTGTGCACCATCGTGCTTCTGGTTCCGGCGAGGCCCTTATGAACAACTCGACTACTTAGGAAACCCCTATAGTAGGCTAGTTGGTATAAAAAATGGACAACGACCCTGTCTTGAACTTGTCCATGCCTTGAATGCCATATCATCTGCCCTGTATGTGCACAGTAACACCGGATCATACAGCGATGCCTATCTTCTGATTTCTTCATACGCCATAAGCTTCTGGACTTGTATGTCGTGCATCTCCGTATCATACGTCGTTGCCTTTCTTCAGTAGCTTCACATGGTGTATGCTTCTCAATGTACGCCTGTAGTCAGCGTATCATACGCCGTGTGTAATCTCTGTGGGCTCATCCTATACAATCAACTTAGGCCCTTTCCATGGTCTCTCATGCCAATACCATGTCAAGGATACTTCAAAATAAGAATCTCTGGTTTTTTGCAATGCTTTGGAATCATTCTTGGGACATAATTGCCTATGTATATCACCTAACAAACTTGTTAGTCCCAATGACTATGTTATCATTCAATCACCAAAATCATAATATAATGGCACACGTAGCCATTTTCCTTACACCTTTTAGCAGGCATAACAATCATCTACGTAGAAACATGGTTCGCAACTTTGTTCATCTACCCGGTGTCGCCCAATACCTCCATATGAGGGCGGCTGAGGCTGGCAGCACACTATACCACGTCCGCTCACCCCAAGCGAAGCTGCTGGCATGGTTCGCTCCTCGCTGTCCCATCGTGGAACCATAGCTTTGTCGGGCAAGTTGGCATCCAAGCCGACCGCAGGGATCACAGCTCACCGCAGCCATTAGTTAAGTTGCGGGCAAGGTCCGCCGTTTGGCAATGGCAACGAAGTTGCCAAGCAACAAACTTGACCCACAATATGTCATGCAACGAGTGAGCTATAAGCTCAAGTCAGCCCAGCAAACATGGACATCACAAAAGAAAATCATGAAACAAAGGTGTCGGCAATATCGCGTGCACCAACATCATCATGATGTCATCTTCGTTTTGCTCAGCAACATCGCATGAGCACAAGCCCGATCTCCTTGGCACAAGGCAGCTGATCACCAGCTGCTTCGTTGATTCATCAATCCCTAACAATGCAACCTGAGCATACAAGTAGGCAAGCGCCGAAGCCGTCAGGCAACCTACCATCTTTACCTAAGGTTAAGCCAGCCAAAGCCATTGTTTAAAGTCTCCAGAAGAACAAAATGTTACAGAAAAAATATCTTGCTTTGTCTCTTTATAAATCGAACAGGCATCATGCAAGCTACTGCCCGAACTAACAGCACGGCATCTCCATGTCTACGCTCCCGGCCCAAAGGCCTATATATACAGGCCCACGTGAAGCCGGAGATCCTATATATCTTCCAGAAGATTTTAGCCAATCTATCTTTCATTGTTTAGGATTCGTACAACACGTATGAATGGATTGGATGATCCTGAAACGGAGAGCACCGGGCGGAAGTGCGTGCAGCTGCTGTTGGACGGAGCACGATGAAGGACAGATGTCGCAACGTGAGGGGCGGGTGGCGGATGGGATGAAAACAAATTTCAAACTTCAAATGCTCGTTTCTCTTAAACCACAAATCCGAATTGATATTCGTTTGAACTATAGTATTCATTAGAATTAATGCAACAATATAAGATCCAATATGTTATTTTAAATATTTTTATTTGAACATTACATTTCAATTACTAGTTCAACATTTTCAATATATGCCATTCAATATTTGTAATATGCTATATCAACATTTTTAAAAATAAATGCTAATCTCAGGAGAAAATAGATTGGTTAAATAACATTTTCAATCTCCACCCTTTCTAAATATAATATAAAAATAATGGTTTTTGAAAATGTTGAAATAGTAATTTCAAGCTGTTGATCTAGTCTTGACAAAATATTAAATTGAATATTTCACATTGTTGACAAGTGTAAAATTATTCAACCTTGAATTTATTATTTGAACATTTGTATTTACAATTTCAACATTTGAACTAGTTCGACATTCTAGATGGACTCGCTTTTTCTATGAACTATTTCAACATATTCTTATGAACTATTTCAATATTTCTTTAAAAAATGTAGAAACAATTTTCTTAAATGTTGAATTTGACTTACAAATGTTGGATCTAGCATTTAAGATGCTAACCATACTAGTTTAGTAACGTTATAAACATGATGCGATGGTGCGTGGAACTCTGATTGTGGTGGCCTCTCGTCATAGAAGGTTGTACTGGTTAGGGCCGACCATGTCCCTCCTTGCCATAGATGGTTGTACTGGCTAGGGCCGACCATGTCCCCCTGCCATAGAAGGTTGTACGGGCTAGTATTCAGGGTTGTTGGGGCTACTCCGTCCTATCGGGTTCAGAAGATGTTCAGTTCAGGGGGCGGCCATGTACCCCCTTCCATAGAAGGCTAAATTGTTTTGGCTTCGGTCCCCCTACCATAGAATATTGTACTAGTTAGGGTTCAGGTTTGTTAGGGCGACTCCGTCCTATTGGGTTCAGAATGTTGTACGGTTCAAGGGGCGGCCATATACCCCCTGCCATAGAAGGCTAACTTGCTTCACCTTCGGTCCCCATGCCATAGAAGGTTGTACTGGTTAGGGTTCAGGGTTGTTGGAGGCGACTCCGTCCTATCGGGTTCAGAAGGATGTTTGGGGTTTGGGGTGGCCATGCACCCCCTGCCATAGAAGGTTGTACTGGTTAGGGTTCAGGGTTGTTGGGGGCGACTGTCTTCTCGGGTTGAGAAGGATGTTCGGGGTTTGGGGTGGCCATGTACCCCCTGCCATAGAAGGCTAAATTGCTTCGGCTTTGGATCCCCTGCCATAGAAGGTTGTAATGGTTAGGGTTCAGGGTTGTTGGGGGCGATTCCGTCCTATCGGGTTCAGAAGGTTGCACGGTTCAGGGGGCGGCCATGTATCCCCTGCCATAGAATGCTAAATTGCTTCAGCTTCAGGCCTCTTGCCATAGAAGGTTGTACTGGTAAGGGTTCGGGGTTGTTTGGGGGTGACTCCGTCCTGTCGGGTTCAGAAGGATGTTCGGGGTTTGCGAAGGCCATGTACCCCCTGCCATGGAAGGCTAAATATTAGTTCAACATTTATAACATTTTTCTTCTTTGCTGAATAGGCTGATCTATTACCTTTGCGTCAGAAGTTTCTATTTCTATTATTGTCGTACAAGTACAACAAGTTCACTGCCAATTTTATTGAGATTTTGATCAAGTTGTTCTCATGCAATTCCATACCTAAATATAGGTTGTAACATTTTTTGTAGTTTTCTTAACATTTTTTGGAGGCGACTCTGTCCTATCGGGTTCAAAAGGATATTTGGGGTTTGGGACAGCTATGCACCCCCTGCCATTGAAGGTTGTACAGGTTAGGGTTCAGGGATCTTTGGGGCGACTTCTTCCTATCGGGTTCAGAAGGATGTTCGGGGTTCGGGGTGGTCTTGTACCACCTACCATAGAAGGCTAAATTGCTTCGGCTTGGGATCCCCTGCCATAGAAGGTTGTACTGGTTAGGGTTCAGGGAAGTTGGGGGCGACTCCGTCCTATCAGGTTCAGAAGGTTGTACAGTTCAGGGTGCAGGCATGTATCCCCTGCCATAGAACGCTAAATTGCTTCGCCTTCAAGCCCGTTGCCATAGAAGGTTGTACTGGTTAGGGTTCAGGGTTGTTGGTGCGACTCCGTCCTATCGGGTTCAGAAGGATGTTCGGGGTTTGGGGAGGCCATATACCCCCTTCCATAGAAGGCTAAATATTAGTTCAACATTTATAACATTTTTCTTCTTTGCTGAATAGGCCGATCTATTACCTTTGCGTCAGAAGTTTCTATTTCAATTATTGTCGTACAAGTACAATAAGTAGGCTGCCAATTTTATTGAGATGCTGATCTTGTTGTTCTCATGCAATTTCATGCCTAAATACAGGTTTGTAACATTTTTTGTAGTTTTCTCAATATTTGTTTTTATAGTATTTCAACATCTTCAACATTTTTCCTACTCATGCAATTACATGTATAATTATAGTGTGGTAATATTTTTTGTTGTTCTACACAACATTTTGTATTACAGTATTTCAACATTTGCAATATTTTACTTAAGAAATATGTTCAACTTTATTTTTTGAATGTTCAACATAACCATTTGTATATTTCAACTTTACTATGTCGAACACTACTGTATTCATTATGAATGAAAATGTTTAACATTTTTTCTTTTGTAATGTTCAAAGTGACAATAAAAATTGACACAATGATTAACATTTGAAGCATTGTTTTATTGTTAAGAGGTGTTTGCTACACTACTTCTGACAAGTTTCTGTGTAAGATCAGTTGTCGAAGCAAATGCTACATTAGAACTGGATTATATTATTTATAATTTGTACTTTGAAGCTACAATGCTTAAGTTATATTATCAATTTGCAACTTGAAACTTTATTTTGTGAGTTGGTACCCACCGGTTAATTTTTCCACTTGAAACCACATACCCAGCAAAAAAATAAAATGCAGGAAAAAAAGTCTAGCGCGTGCACCCTTCCCGCATACACCTCCTGTGGACGCTTTAAAAAAGTCTAGCACGTGGAACGGAATGGAAAACTGGAATCGCAGCTGCTGCTATCTACAATTGGGCCTTGATCACTGTAATTGGTCTTTATATAGATGGATTGCTTACGCGTCTTCCAGCAGATATATATATAGGAGCCCCCCACGCGAAGCTGCCACAATTGCCGATGGCTCAAAAACAGCAAAAAAACAATAGTTTTCAAGTCCCATTAACACACCCTATAGATCATGGTCATTAGGTAGTTGCAAAAGTTGGAAACTAGTGGTGGACCGGCTTCGATCAATAAAAGGACGAGCAAATAATGTAAAAGAAACAAGATGGAGAGTAATAGAAGGCGTCATGCGAGGCCACTAAATGTACAAGCCAAACACGTGAGGCATGATGCTTCAGTGTTCTGGCTCAGGCAACCACAACAACGGACCACACAAGCACCGTGGCAAAGAAGCTGCTAGGCAGGGACCACATATATAGCAGCTGCCCTGGTAAGCTTTGCAGCGACCCTGCATATGCAACCGTGTGTGTGCCAACGGCCAAAATGGTGCCGGACATCACCTTCGCATGGGAGCTCCTATATGTCTACCGGAAGACATGTAAGGAAACATCTATAAAGCCCATTTGTACTTATGAAGGCCCAATTTGTTTAAAACAAGAGCTCCGCTTACAGTTTTCATTCTGTTCCGCACGCGCTGACTTTTTTAACGCGCGTGTGTGAACTGTAAGCTTGAATGCTACACGCGATGGAATATTTTGCCGCGTTTCATTTTTTGCTGGGTACGTGATTGCAAGTGAGAAAAATAATGTGTGGGTACCAACTCACAAAATAAAGTTTGAAGTTGTAAATTGATAATAAAACTTAAGAATTTGTAGGTTCAAAGTATAAATTATAGATAATATAATCCAGTTCTAATATAGCATTTGCTTCGATAACTTATCATCCACATAAACTTGTCAGCAAGTAGTGTAGCAAAAACCTGTTAACAATGAAACAATCCTCGAAATGTTAATCATTATGTCAATTTTTATTGTGCTTTGAACATTACAAAAGAAGAAATGTTGAACATTTCCATTCATAATGAATACAATAGTGCTCAACATTGAACATAGTAAAATTGAAATGTACAAATGGATATGTTGAAATGTACAAATAGATTTGTTGAACATTCAACAAATAAAGTTGAACATATTTCTTAATTAAAATGTTGCAAATGTTGAAATATTGTAATAACAAATGTTGTGTAGAACAACAAAAAATGTTAACAAACTGTAATTAGGTATGTAATCGCATGAGCAGGTAAAATGTTGAAGATGTTGAAATACTATAAAAACAAATGTTGAAAAAACTAAAAAAATGTTACAAACCTGTATTTAGGCATAGAATTGCATCTCAATAAAATTCGCAACGACAATAATTGAAATAGAAACTTCTAACGCAAAGGTAACAGATCAGGCTATTCAACAAAGAAGAAAAATGTTATAAATGTTGAACTAATATTCAGTCTTCTATGGCGGGGGTACATGGCCGCCCCAAACCCCAAACTTCCTTTTGAACCCGATAGGACGGAGTCGCCCCCAATAACCCTGATCCCTAACTAGTACAACCTTCTATGGCAAGGGGCCTGAAGCCAAAGCAATTTAGCCTGCTATGGCTGGGATACATGGCCGCCCCTGAACCGTACAACCTTCTGAACCCGATAGGACGGAGTCACCCCCAACAAACTTCTATGTCAAGGGATCCGAAACCGAAGCAATTTAGCCTTCTATGGCAGGGGGTACATGGCTGCCCTAAACCCCAAACATCCTTCTGAATCCGATAGGATGGAGTCGCCCCCAACAACCCTGAATACTAACCAGTACAACGGTCGACGCTCCTTAGCGACACCTTTTTACCCTTGTTTATCTTCAATAATGGCATGAATTTGATATCTAAACTATTGATCATACTTTATAACCGGGACATTTTCGTATATGCATGTGTTTTTGGAGGATTTCTGTTTACGCAGGTTTTTGGGCTAAACTGGACCACATATGGACAAGGCTTGCAACCAAGGACAACATGGTGAAAGATGAAGGCCAGAAGCCCGAAGAAAAGGGTAAGTTGGTCGGCCCCACATGGCCTAGGCCGGCCGGCCAGCCTATGGTGTTTTAAGCCCGTTCGTGCTCATCTTTGGTGAACCATCCTCCAAGAATATTTGAAAGGCAAGTGCTTCAAGATAAGGTCAAGAGACTTCGGGGTCAAGGCAAATCAATTGGAGAATTTGGAAGGTCATCCACTTCCCATTCTTATTTCTAAGATATACCGAAGCAAACAATGTCCAAAGGCCCACATGCATAGATGGAACAACTACTGAAGCTTCCAGAAGACTTGGGGAGAAAGATGAGGACGTGGCGGCCAGGAAAGAGGCCAGGCTGGCCGGCCTGGGCCTCTCTGGGCCGGCCGGCCTAGGCCCCCCTAGCGGTGCCTCACCCTCCCCTTCGACCTAGGGTTTCCTCAGGGTATAAACAGCCCCTGTACCCCCTGCCACGCAACACAATCATCCATCATTCGACACCGAGGTGTAGAGGAGCTCGAGGGGCACCTTTTCGGAGAGTTGAGGATCGTGCTAGTTGTCTTGGGTTCTTCCCTAGCCGACGTGGGAACCCTACGAGGAAGACCACATCGGAGTTTCGGAGCTAGGATCATCAAGATCAAGGTAGGACCCTGATGGGAACTAGGGTGCCCGATCTTCCGTCAGGTGAAGGATAACTCATTTTTGGGTGGAGCATGACGCACCGATCCGGCTTCAGATCCAAAGACCCGAATCCCTGCAATCTTAGCACCACAACTCCTCTGGTTATCAACCGTGTCACAAACCAGTTGACCTTGCCGAGAAGGCTAATCCCTGCCTACGAAACGAAGAACACAAGCAAGAACTCGAAAGAACGCAGCACTCAATGAAGTGACAAACTGCAGATGAATGATTAAGCACTAGGGTTGGGGTTCCACAAACCGATGAACGGTGAAACTGTATCACACAGAATAATCTAAGCAAAACCCGAGTCTAAACGACGGCGGCTATTGAGTCTAATAGCCTAGGGGCGCCCTAGGGTTGGGGGTGCCACCAGGGTAGGCGTCCTCAACATGGGCCGAAGGCCCGACACGATATAAGGCGTAGCACCTTATCGTGGTCACACAGAATGATCCACGAACCTTCTGGAGCTAAGACCAGAATCAAAAGAACGGCGTCGTCATCCGATTCCAACGCATCCAAGAATGCCTCGTTTGGATGTTGGATGAAGGAGATATCGCCGAAACCGTGCAGAGGTGTAGGCTGAATCCGAAACGAACGTGGCGACCGAGTTGGTGACGACTTGCAACTTGGAGAAGGCGGGTTGTAGCGTGTATGCAGCATAGCGATGTCCTCATCATTCTCCCCTTCTTGAATTGGAGCCGTCCTCGACTCCAGCCCACCAACAACCTCCTGCAAAAGGTTAGTGACAACAGGATGCAAAGTACGAGACATAGGATCAATGGTAGCAAGGCACATATGTCGACAAAGCATAGTATAGCAAGGTGCATCAGGATTATCACATAACGCAGCAGTAGCAGATTTAGTAGCAATAAAGGCACCTCCTTTTAATTTAATACCCTTTTGTTGATCATTAGAAGATGTAGCAGCAGAAGGAGTACTAGCAGGGTTATTCTTATCAGTTTCAGCACTAGCAGTTTGATTCTTGTTATGTGCAGCAATCTCTTGAAAATGTTTCCTAATATCAGTGGGCGATAAAGGAAGCAAGGTAATTTTCTTGTTCTTATGCATGAAAGTATAGGTATTAGTTCTACCATGGTGTGCAGCATCATTATCAAATTCCCAAGGTCTACCCATCAAAAGAGATGATGCTTGCATAGGGACAACATCAAAATCAGCATAGTCATGATAAGACCCAACAGAAAAATGTAGACATGCTGATTTAGTTACCTTGGCCTTACCACTATTGTTGAACCATTCTAAATAGTAGGGTGGGAAATATGGCGTGTGGGCAAGTCAAGCTTCTCTACCAAATCTGAACTCACCAAATTGTTGCCACTCCCACCATCAATAATGGTGAGAACAGGCAATCCTTGACGATGAGGTACATGTGGAACAAATTCTTGCGTTGTATCTTCTCCTCTTCCTCATGTTCCTCCTGGGAACTCAACGCACGCTGCACAAGAGCCAAGCCACGGTAGCCCGCCGATGCAGTCATCGAATCAATATGCTCACTCTAATCCTCTGAATCTGCAACAATGTTAGTGGCAGGAGTACGTTCATCTTCAATATCACTAGTACTTACATATCCGGTGGCATCTGGTGTAGCGATGAAAGCTCGAGTACTTGGACAGTCCTTCATGACATGTCCCATGCCCTTGCAGCGGTGACACACAATGTTTGCAGATTTACTCGAAGAACTCTTATCAGTAGGAGTTGGCTTCTTGTTCTGTTGGCCCTGCACATTGGACACATTGCGTACCTCAGAAACTGGTGCAAGGCTGGTGGTGATGAGCGTGTACTCGCCGGCGTGAAGGTCTTGCTGTAGGTGTTCTTGTTCCGTCCCTGCAATTCTTTTTCTGCAAGTATAGCAAGCTAGAACAACTGGTTGGTAGTATTAAAGTCCTTATAGTCAACAATATCCTGAATTTCACGTCTCAAACCACCATAGAAACGACACACTTTATCCTCAGGATCCTCTACTACCCCACAACGAAGCATGCCCTTTTGAAGTTCTGCATAATACTCCTGAACTGACATATCTCCCTGCTCTGAATGTTGCAATTTCTTACGCAAATCACGCTTATAAGAGGCAGGAACAAATCTATCACGCATAGCTATTTTAAGGCCATCCCAAGAATCAGGTTGCTTTTGTAATGTAGCACATTCTTGCCACCAGATTATAGCAAAATCTTTAAATTCACTAGTGGCTTGTATAACCTTATGTCGATCAGGAACAAGGTGGGAAGCAAATTTTTGTTCGACTGTCATCTCTCAATCTAGATATTCCTCTGCATCATAATGCCCATGGAAAGATGGTATGGTAAATTTAATTTTGGCATAAGGATCATCATTACCTTGAGTGCGTCGATTTTTGGTACCTCCCATACCTCTTGTATTCTTGCGAAGACGTTGACGACGTAACTTCTCGGTGCGGGTCTTAACCAAATTAGGCTCGCCATCAGACCCATAGATAATCTCATCATTGTCCTCTAGGTAATCATCATCAAATGCTTCCTCCTCTTTAGGCTTGGGGGGTTGAGTTCAAGATGTTGAACCTTGTCGGTCAGTGTGGATACTCGCTTGTCCACACTCTCAGTCACATGGCTGGCCTCTTGGACTTCTTTCGTTAGCTTGCTCATCTCCTTAACGAAGAAATCCTTCAGCTCCTGCAACTGACTAGACAACACAGGCACATCGTCTGGCATGGTTAGTGATCAATAAGAACCCTATGAACTATGTGGGCTGGTTGGTGGAATCGCACCCTCACACACGTCTTACCAAGTTCTTACCAATGCAAGCAGAGGGATCGTACAACCAGTGGCTGGTTCGTGATACCTGTGAGGAGATGGTACCAAGATTGCAAGGTCCTTCGCTGTACTGATCTGAAGAAAATTTATGTGGAGCTTGGGAGAACAAAACATGACAGCAAGGATTAGCAAATAACGAATGCAGATTAGCAAAGTTCAGTAAGTATCCAAAGTACAAGTCACAATTGCTGGCTAAGACGTGTCCTAGACGTAGCACAACAAGGTGAAACAAAGAATAATGGAAAAAGCTCAAAGAACCAGCAAAATGGCGGTGCCGTAATTTTTGTACTAAGAGTGCCAAAAAGGCACTAGTAGGAATCACAGGTGTTTTTGATTTTCTTTTTTCTTTTATTTTTTTGATATTTTTCTTTGAACAGGGATAGCAAAAATAGGAACCACAAAAATTGGCACCTTCAACAGAGGTGGAATGTGGCCTATGGAATTTCTGGAACGATCATGAAAATCCCTGAAACAGCTTGTGAATTTCAAAACTATTTTTTCCTGATTTTTTTAATTTTTCTAAGAACGGTTTGACTGGCGAAGCGAGTAAATCATATGTGCAACTTTTCGTTGCCAAGCTGCTGTAAAAAAATGAGCCAAAACGGAGCACCGAGCGAAAAGTTATGCCTGTTTTACCGAAAGTACCTCAAGTTATGTTTTCGGAGAGGCACAACTCAGCAGATAGAACAACAGCGGCTAGGGCAAAGCTTCCCTATCCAATCACGGTTGAGCAAAGCTTCTTAGCAACCAAAACCAAGGGTAAATCCTCCCTGGTATGTGTAGCAAGCAATAGGTATTCGCCAGATGAAACAAGGATTAGGTATTGTCGGATTTATGGACTCGGCAGTCCACACAGGGTAGCCTACGTGGTTGATTTGTTGAGGGACAGATCGAGGATCACAAGACGATGGTAACACAAGACGCAAGGATTGAACAGGTTCAGGCCGTCGAGATGACGTAATACCCTACGTCCTGTGTTGGGTGTATGGATTGCAGTGTATGAAGTTCCTGAAGGATCTCCGTAGTTGGGTTCTGTCGTAGGTTGAATGATTGGGTGTTGTAGTTGTTCCTTTGGAAGGGGGTCCCAAGGCACCTCATATAGTCTGGTTGGCTTGAGTTACAAGTCGGCTAGAGATCGTAACCTACCCGGAATACAAGGATTTGATCCTATAACGATTACAGATATCTTTCCCTAGAATTCTGACTAGTTTATCTTGACCTCCGATCTTCTTGCGTGATACACCGCCTGCTTCCTTGCCGCACGTGCCATCGTAGTCATCTGGTTCGCCCGACTGGTGGGCCTCCCGAGTGGTGGGCCACCCAGTCCGACAAACTAGCCCCATAGCACTCGGATTGGGCCGCCCCCTGCTGGTTGGGCCAATCCGCCTTCTGGGTAACCCCGGGGATCTATCCTCGACAAGCCCCCGAGTAGTACGTGGTTGAGTGACAACTCGGCGAGGTCGTGCTATTGGCAGAGCTTCGAGCTTGCTGCAGTTGGAAGCAAAACCGCGTGATACTGGAGAGAAAAGAGAGCCGTCTGCAACGGATGCGCCGCGAGGTGCGTCCGTTGGCCGTAGCCCCCGAGCCTTGAAGCGATTCTGGAGGAATCGGTCCAAGGGTTTGTAGCCTTGTTCTGATCATCTTCGTCGTGGTCGCCAGACAATCAACGGATGCGCCGCGAGGTGCGTCCATTGGCCGTAGCCCCCGAGCCTTAAGGCGATTCCGTGGGAATCGGCTCAAGGCTTAATCGAGGAGCATCTGACTAAATCATCCGGCGTTAATTTCGGCAGCCCGCCCCCTAAACGTGAGGGTCAAAGCGTGCCGACAGGTCATCCCGGCGCCAGCCCCCGAGCGTGAGGGCCGAGGCACGCCGAGTTGTCGTCCCGGCGCCAGCCCCCGAGCGTGAGGGCTGAGGCACGCCGAGTAGTCGTCCCGGCGCCAGCCCCCGAGCGTGAGGGCCGAGGCGCGCCGAGTAGTCGTCCCGGCGCCAGCCCCCGAGCGTGAGGGCCGAGGCGCGCCGAGTAGTCGTCCCGGCGCCAGCCCCTGAGCGTGAGGGCCGAGGCACGCCGAGTAGTCGTCCCGGCGCAGCCCCCGAGCGTGAGGGCTGAGGCACGCCGAGTAGTCGTCCCGGCGCCAGCCCCCGAGCGTGAGGGCTAAGGCACGCCGAGTAGTCGTCCCGGCGCCAGCCCCGAGCGTGAAGGCTAAGGCACGCCGAGTAGTCGTCCAGCGCCAGCCCCGAGCATGAGGGCTGAGTTACGCCGAGTAGTCGTCCATATCCTACAGCAAAAACACGGTGCTACGGCAGTATATGATGCAATAAAATGCAAATTCGAGAAGAAAAGCATTCGGCAATGCATGAAAACCATTCCTGCTTTCAGCTTTTTAAGTCTATTAATTTCTCCAGGCAGTTAGCCTGTTACGTTTATGCACCTGATCCCCGATAGCCATAGTCCGTAGCGCAGGCAGCTGGGCCGCATGCACGCGTAGGAGCGTAGGCATACGGAAGAGTCGAGGTTTCACGAATTAAGGCGTGTGCTGCCCGAGTACTTTATCGACTTGTACAAAAGCTTACGGAGTTGCGGTCGGAACGTGACCGAGGTGGTCAGCGAAAGTCATGGAGACATAGAAAAGCCGAGGCACAAAATCATAAGATATTTAATCGAAAGTAATACTTAGCTTTGGTTCGTGTCCATGTTCTTGAAGATTCCCTCTTTCTCGAATGCCGCAAGGAAGAAAATCGTTCCTGGCATGCGGCGACAAGACCAGTTTCCCCCGTGAACGCACAGGGCTCACCCGTGTGGTCGAGCAAAACCAAAGGTGATAAGGATGACCTGTGCGCCTCGAGAAGAGAGAGGACGCGTGGCCTGGAGCCACACGCTTCACAATGCTAGGGGAGTCCCTTGTTCCCTGGTAGCCCGAGGCTATAAATACTCGCCGGGGAGACAGAGCTGCTACCCAGAGGTGAGAGTATGCATAGGATCCTTGTAGCGAGTGTGCTGGGGGCCCATGGCTGGGTTCATCCACTGGGGAAAATTCATGGAGTTATAAGAGCGCGGTGCTAGAAGAGTGCTTGTGATGTACTTGAGGTGTTGATCAGCATCTGCGTGCTGCTCCGTTGGCTCCTTGCCTTGCCTTTGGTTTAGGACTGTCAGGGCGTAAGGCTCTGGCCAACCAAGGGGTACCCAGGGGCATTCGCTCTCAACCCTCAAAAGGGGCTGCCTCGTTGACGGCTGCAGTGGTGCTACAAGAGAGCTTGCGACGAGCTCATGTGGACCAAGCTTGCGGACGCAGCACTTGGCGCGCCGGCGAGGGCCCTAAGCCGTCCCCGTGACGGCGGAGTCTTTTTATTCTTGTAACCGGCGCATGTCCGGCCTCGTTGTAACTGTGTGTCCTGCTAAAGAATTTTTCTCTTGATAGTTTCGAAACTTTTGTGTTTCCTTTCTTGGCGGCGCTAGCCCCCGAGCTGTCGGGGCTCGGCCTCGCTTATCCAATTGCGGTAGCTCATTCGCAGCGTCAGCCCCCGAACGCTTCGGGGCCGATCGAGCCCGAGAGGCGCGCTGCTTTTAATGCAGCGCCAGCCCCCAAGTCTGGGTACTGGTCGAGCCTTAGCGGCACGCCACTCGTTTTGCAGTGTTGGCTCCCGAGTAGTTCGAGGTCAATCGAGCCCGAGAGGCACACTGTCTTTGATGCGGCGCCAGCCCCCAAGTCCGAGTGCTGGTCGAGCCTTTGCGGCACATCACTCGTTTTGCAGTGTTGGCTCCCGAGTGGTTCGGGGCCAATCGATCCCGAGAGGCACACTGTCTTTGATGCGGCGCCAGCCCCCGAGTCCGAGTGCTGGTCGAGCCTTTGCGGCATGCCATTCGTTTTGCAGTGTTGGCTCCCGAGTGGTTCGGGGCCAATTGAGCCTGAGAGGCACACTGTCTTTGATGCGGCGCCAGCCCCCGAGTCCGAGTGCTGGTCGAGCCTTTGCGGCACGCCATTCGTTTTGCAGTGTTGGCTCCCGAGTGGTTCGGGTCCAATCGAGCCCGAGAGGCACACTGTCCGAGTGCTGGTGCAGCCGATCCAGGAGAGGAAGCACCCGGGCTTCTAGTACTCGGGCCGAGAGGACCCTACCCGGGGGGCCCGCCGGACGGTGGGCAAGGAGGAGATGATGGCGCGCGTGGGCGGGTTCTTCCTCGGCCACGTGTCGGAGAAGCATCAACCACGCCCATTCTCCTTGATGAGGCCTGCTCCACCGGTAAGTCTTCGTTCCGAGTGCTTTAGCGCGTTGGTCTTGATACTGATTTTTTGATTTTGATCTAATCGTCCGTTGGCCATCTGATCTTGCGACTCTCGTAGGATCGGGTCTTCGAATACTTCTCTCCTTCTCCGCTTCCAGAAGATTCGCCTAGGAAGGCATACCTGGGGGTAGCACCCCTGGGTGATCAAGGCGACGCCCCTGCAGGAGATCCAGTTGACCCGCCTACTCCACTGGAGTGGGCAGCCAGTGACACGGAGGGCTCCTTGAGCTCTTCGGGTGAAGACGTAGAGGAGACCCGCCCATGGAAGCGGCGGGTTGCAGTGCCCGTGTTCCTAAGCCGGCGGCGCCTGGGGTCAGCGAGGCGACTGACGACGACTCGGCCACGCTATCCGACGAGGCGCCCTCCATCCAGGAAGCGGTGGAGCATGCGGCACCGCCTCCTAAGCGGAAGCGCTCGAGGAAGATGACCGCGAAGAAGGCGGCTGCGCAGCCGGCCAAGCAGCCGGTTGCTAGTTCGGACGCCGATGTTGACGAGCCGGGACGACCTTCCCCGGCCGTCGTGGAGAGGGAGGAAGAGGAGAAGGACGAAGCAATGTCTGACTCCTTGTTCCAAGAGCAGGAGCACGCCCGGGCCATGGGCGTGTCAGTGGAGGAGAAGCGGCGGATGGTAGCGGAAGCCATTATCCAGGCTGCCACAGATGCCAGGCCGGTCTCCAATCTGGGGACCAGGCCGATCCTGACGACAGCTACGGCGCAGCGGCGGCCCAAGCTCCCAACCTTGCGGCCCCGGGTTGTTGTGGTGAAAAGTACCCAGTAAGTCTTTGGCTCTCGTCTTTCTTTTGTATGTCATTATTTCCGAGTTCCTATTTTAAATTCCGACTGCTTTTTTCAGCAAATCCTCTGATGTTGATGGTGTGACGGCCGGCGGGACGGGGTCATCGACTGCTACCCCTCAGAAGCCGAGTTCCCCCACGGTTACCCCCGCTGGCACGCCGCCCTCAGGCGTGGTGCCTGGCGTGACGGACTCGGCCCAGGGGTCGATGGCGCCGAGACCTGAGCAGGTGCCAGCCGGGCCTACACCGGAGGAGAACGTGGTGGTGCCCGGGACGGAGAACGTGGTGGCACCCGGGACGGAGGACGTGCAGAGCGGGGCCGGGAAGGTGGCGGCTTCCCCGAGCGGTGGCGCTTGGGATCCTGTAGTGGATCCCTCGGTGCCAACCCTACACGCAGGTGAAGATGCCGCTGCTCAAGGAGAGGTTCTCCAAAAGCAGTCGGACGTCCCGGGGACTATGACGATCCCCGCGATTGACGCCAACGCGGCGGAGGAGGAGGCGGTGCTTGCCGAGTTGCAGCTCGCAGTTGATCAGTCCCGGTGCTACGTGGAGGTTTGTCTCCTCATCCGCTTTGTTTATTTTGTCGTGCTTCATTGTACCTTGCCAGACTTCTTTGCTTTCTGCTGATTGGTGCAGAGGTTGACTACGCTCCGGCAGTCGCGCCAGGAGCAGCTCCGTGACGTGCAGTCGGTGCGGGAGCGCGAAGCGCAGTTGAAGGCGGAGCTCAAACGGGTCCAGCATCAGCGTGACGCCGCCCAGAAGAGCTTGAACGACGCCATAGTGCAGCATCGCTCGAGTCTTCACGGTACGGCCTTGTCCATTGTATTTTCTGAGTGCTTTTTCTTTGCCGTCGAGTTTTGGCGTATACTTTTTCATCTTGACCGAGTGCTTCCCTGCTTTTTCAGAGAAAGAGATGGAGAGGGACCGTCATCTCGAGGAGCTTTGTTATGGGTAGAATCGGCGTAAGTGCTCTATATTCCATGGCACCGAAGAGGAAGCTCACCGACCTCCACAAGTCGAAATGGGGAGTAATCCCCAGGAAGGCCTCGCACAGGTGGATGAAGACGGAGATGGTCATGATCGAGTTGGGGTTGAGGTGGACAGCTTCGATCCCGTAGAAGTGGAGGAGGCCTCGGAAGAAGGCCCCCACCGGCAAACCATACCCCGCCTCGAAGAATGGCTTGAAGAGCACCAGTTCACCGGAGTTCTCCGACGAGAATGCCTCCTTGGCACTTGGGCGCCATTCTGCCACTGCTTGAGGCGGAAGGATACTCCGCTCCACCATCTCCTCCAATATCTCCACGGTTACCTTCCCCCGAGCCCATGCGACCGCGGGGGAGAGGATCTTATCGGACTTGGGGAGGTCGGTGAGCTTCCTCTTTGGCGCCATGGCTTGGGGCACGGAACACCTCGTTCGCATCCAACTGTCGGATTTATGGACCCGGCAGTCCACACAGGGTAGCCTACGTGGTTGATTTGTTGAGGGACAGATCTAGGATCACAAGACGATGGCAACACAAGACGCAAGGATTGAACAGGTTCAGGCCGTCGAGATGACGTAATATCCTACGTCCTGTGTTGGGTGTATGGATTGCTGTGTATGAAGTTCCTGAAGGATCTCCGTAGTTGGGTTCTGTCGTAGGTTGAATGATTGGGTGTTGTAGTTGTTCCTTTGGAGGGGGGTCCCAAGGCACCTTATATAGTCTGGTTGCCTTGAGTTACAAGTCGGCTAGAGATCGTAACCTACCTGGAATACAAGGATTCGATCCTATAACGATTACAGATATCTTTCCCTAGAATTCCGACTAGTTTATCTTGACCTCCGATCTTCTTGCGTGATACAGCGCCTGCTTCCTTGCCGCACGTGCCGTCGTAGTCATCCGGTTCGCCCGACTGGTGGGCCTCCCGAGT
This sequence comes from Alloteropsis semialata, assembly GCA_004135705.1. Taxonomy (NCBI): domain Eukaryota; kingdom Viridiplantae; phylum Streptophyta; class Magnoliopsida; order Poales; family Poaceae; genus Alloteropsis; species Alloteropsis semialata. The sequence continues at coordinate 38,352,306 of CM014273.1, forward strand.
GGTGGGCCACCCAGTCCGACAAACCGGCCCAATAGCACTCAGATTGGGCCGCCCCCTGCTGGTTGGGCCAATCCGCCTTCTGGGTACCCCCGGGGATCTATTCCCGACAGGTATGCGATGCAAAAGGCGACCAAAGCGGCTTGCAACCTATCTAGGGTTTGCGCGCCGAGAGTTCACACGAGGCGGCTAGCGGGGGCAAGTCGAGTAATGGGGTGGATCGACTTGTTGTTTGGGTAAAAATGGATGGGATAGTGGCGGAAACAAACACACAAGCAAATGGCGATTGAACTACGATGACGAACACGACCTAAACTAGCAACAAGACTCAACCACGGACACAAACTCAACAAAGCGAACTGAAATGAAATTGCAAGGCTAAACAGAGGGTTCTAGGATAGCAGATTTTTTTTGTAGGCTTTTTGTTGACTATGGGATGAAGGCGAAAAAGACAAACTAGGGTAAGCCTGACGGTAATACCTGAGTCTCTGATTACCACTTGATGGGAACTAGGGTGCCCGATCTTCCGTCAGGTGAAGGATAACTCGTTTTTGGGCCGAGCACGATGCACTGATCCGGCTTCAGATCCAAAGACTCGAACCCCTGCAATCTTAGCACCACCACTCCTCTGGTTATCAACCGTGTCATAAACCGGTTGACCTCGCTGAGAAGGCTAAACCCTGTCTGTGAAACGAAGAACACAAGCAAGAACTCGAAAGAACGCAACACTCAATTAAGTGACAAACTGCAGATGAATGATTAAGCACTAGAGTTGGGGTTCCACAAACCGATGAATGGCAAAACTGTATCACACAGAATAATCTAAGCAAAACCCAAGTCTAAACGACGGCGGCTACTGAGTCTAATAGCCTAGGGGCGCCCTAGGGTTGGGGGCGCCACCAGGGTGGGCGTCCTCAACATGGGCCGAAGGCCCGACACGATACAAGGCGTAGCATATTGTCACGGTCACACAGAATGATCCACGAACCTTCTGGAGCTAAGACCCAAACCAAAAGAATGTCGTCGTCGTCCCGATTCCAACGCATCCAAGAATGCCTCGTTTGGAGGTCGGATGAACGAGATATCACCGAAACCGTGCAGAGGTGTAGGCTAAATCTGAAACGAACGTGGCGACCGAGTTGGCGACGACTTGCAACTTGGAGAAGGCGGCGTGTAGCGTGTATGCAGCATAGCGATGTCCTCATCATTCAAATGATACATCCGGCCCAGGCGGAGGTTGGCCAAGGCCCAAGAAATTAAGGTTGCCCGGACCCCAACAGTTCTTAGGCCCACCCACTCGGGAAAAGGCCTAATCTCCCTAAAAGACTTGTCCAATAGGGGAAAGGTGGCTCTCCCTTTTAAGGTGGCTTCCTCCTTCCAAGCTAAGCAAGGTGGGATTATTCGAAGGCTCACACGGTCACCGCCCGACTACAACTGGGCCACTTGGTCCCTTTGTTGCGTCTTTGCCAGCGGGTAATAGTGGAGGAAGATGTCCTCATCATTCCCACCCCCTTAACAAGGGCCCAGCTTTGATACCAAATGATACATCCGGCCCAGGCGTTGGCCGAGGCCCAATAAATTAAGGTTGCCCGGACCCCAACAGTTCTTAGGCCCACCCACTCGGGAAAAGGCCCAATCTCCCTAAAAGACTAGTCCAATAGGAGAAAGGTGGCTCTCCCTTTTAAGGTGGCAGATATCTCGTTCCCAAGTGTTGGTATTTCTTACGTCGCAGATAAATCCGCAAGCACGGATACCGTTGTAGCTTTCACCCGGAAGTATTCAGGGTATCGAATCCACAGGGAAGGCAGTGGTTGAATAGAGTAGTTATCCATTGTATTCAATCATAACATTATTAATACACCAAAGTCTAGCAAGGGGTAAACATTGATAGATGGGTAGTGTGACACACAGAAGGTTTCATTGCTCATTATATAAGTTTAGTTAATATGAAGGTCCTAAAAGAGAACCAGGGGTTCTATGTACTTCTTGCATATGGGTTACACTCCTACAAGTGTATACTATACAAGCTCAGTAAGCGACACATGTTAGAGGGCAAATCGAGGAGTCGTGGGATCCCCTCATCCAAGGGTACTGTCACGATGTTTATCACGAAGGCCTGCAAACGCCCAGACCCGAACGGCGAGGATTACAAGGGACGGACAGGGCTGTCACCACCTGCCGCCTACCTCTTAACACGTAGGGAAGGGTATCCCCAATGTTATTCCATATACCAAACACCACATTTACCATATGAAATACAACTCTATCTATGGTCCACCTAAATAGAGCAACCTTGCGGTACACTAGGCCATTGCCATAACATGGATCAGCTATACTAAGGTGTAAGACATACATCTTATATGATGAACACACAAGATTATAAGTCAAGTAACATAAGAAAGAGAGTAATTCCATTAATAGCTCTAAGTCTTATAAGTAAATAAAAGATACAAGATAACTAAGCTCTTGGCTTACCAAGATTCCATCGGACGTAGAAGCTCAACTCCTAAGACTACTTCACTACTAACTAAGACTAGAATGTGTGGCAAAGAGAGCTCTTTCTACTTGGTGTGTGCGGAATGAGGGAGTGATGCCCTCTATTTATAGTGGAGGAGATGCCTTGAGGATGTGGATATGCTTCACTTGATTCTAGGGAATATTCTCCCCCAATTCCTCTCCTCCCTCCACCTGTAGGCAAACCGACCTCCCAGAGTCGGTCACGGGCGCCAGAATCACGCCCACCGACCTCCTGGCGTCGGTGGGGGCAAAAACCGGGGAAAACCACGCAGTTCGGGTCAAAAACCAGAAGTAAACCGGATCTCTATGCTTCTGTACGTCGGTGGAGAGCTAAAACCACAGGAAACCGGACAAACCCAGCCCGTTCGGCTCGGTCAACCCGCAAAACCCCGCCTGGAACCTCTCCCGCAGCGCCACGCGTCCCGACCGGCTGCAGCTGCCCG
>CM014273.1:38368498-38385436 GCA_004135705.1 Alloteropsis semialata
ACTACTCGGTGTGCCTCGGATGGCTCGACTCGACCCTCACGCTCGGGGGCTGGCACCGGGGCAACCACTCGGCGTGTCTAGCGGGACTCCGCCGGTCCTCACGCTCGGGGGCTGGACGCCGAAATTAACGCCGGATGATTTAGCCAGATGCTCCTTGACTAACCCTTGGACCGATTCCTTCAGAATCGCTTCAAGGCTCGGGGGCTACGGCCAACGGACGCACCTCGCGACGCATCCGTTGATCATTCGGTGACCTCAGAAGAAGGCTACTAACCCTTGGACCGATTCCTTCGGAATCGCTTCAAGGCTCGGGGGCTACGGCCAACAGACGCACCTCGCGGCGCATCCGTTGCAGACGGCTCTTTTCTCTTTAGTATCACGTGGTTTCGCTTCCAACTGCAGCAGGCTCGACGCTCGTCAGACAGCACGACCTCGCCGACTTGTCTCTCAACCACGTACTACTCGGGGGCTTGTCGGGGGTAGACCCCCAGGGGTACCCAGAAGGCGGATTGGCCCAACCAGCAGGGGGCGGCCCAATCCGAGTGCAACTGGATCGGTTTGTCAGACTGGGTGGCCCACCAATTGGGAGGCCCACCAGTCGGACGAGCCGGACGGGCGTGACGGCGCGCGCGGCAAGGAAGCAGGCGGCGTATCCCGCAAGAAGCTCGGAGATCAAGATAAACTAGCCGGAATTATAGGGAAGGATATCTGTAATCATTATAGGATCGCATCCTTGTATTTCGGGTAGGTTACGATCTCTAGCCGACTTGTAACTCAAGGCAGCCGGACTATATAAGGCGCCTTGAGACCCCCTCCAAAACACGACATTACGAGCAATCATCCAACCTAGGACAGAACCCAACTACGGAGATCCTTCAGGAACTTCATACACAGCAATACAATCACCCCCAACACAGGACGTAGGGTATTACGTCATCTCGACGGCCCGAACCTGTTCAATCCTTGCGTCTTGTGTTACCATCAGCTTCTGATCCTCGATCTGTCCCTCAACAAATCAACCACGTAGGCTACCCTGTGTGGACTGCCGGGTCCAAACATCCGACATGTCCCGGTGCACGTGCATGGAGAAATCGCCATGGAGATGTTGATGACCATGAGAGTGGTGACAAGAAAGGTTGATGAGCGAGAAGTGTCATACCTCGAATTTAGGTTGAAGAATGAAGAAAGGTCCATCACCTTTGAAGATATTGGAAATTTGCTTGGATTTAAGGGCACCAGAAAGAGCCGAAGTTGAAGAAGGAGGGATCAATAAATTTTGGAAGAAAATAGCCAAGGATGACAACCGCCAAAGAAAGAATATAAGCAATGTTATACTTCAAATATTTCACTCTTGGATGAGCAAGAGAATCTTCGAGAGGATGAGAGAGTCCAAAGTAACCGATGTGGAGTTAAATTATTTATACGCCGCATTGGTGAAGAAGCAAGAAATTGATCCTACCTACGTAGTGATCGATAGATGGGTATGTGAAGCAACATTCGGCTCCGGAGATATTGGATCGGGTTGTTACCTTACCATGATAGCAATTGCATTGAACCCAAGATTGGAGACAAACTCGGCATTATACATGAGGGGAACCGACCTTGGAATTGAAGCTATGAGGCAAGGGTACCACATTGGAGAAGATGAGAAGAATGGTTTCAAAATTGCAAATATAAATATTTATCTCCCCGATGCAAGATTGAAATTATTTGCAAGAGGAAGAGTTGATTGGCGTGATGTGAAGATTTTGGTCAAGGCTAAGAAGAATAAAAGAGGGAAGCACATTGGAGAGTCATCGACACCGGTTGAAGAAGAGGTGGGAGAGAAATTACCACCGGCTAGTTCCGCTTATTGGACGACTGAATTTCAAAATGCACCAAGTGGACAAGGACCTCCGGAAGGATGGGGGCAACAATGGGGAAATGCACCAGCTCAAGCATGGGGGTACGGAGCGCCGGTGCCACCACCGGTATATCCACCGCCGCCTACATATAGCAATTATGGCTACCCACCGCCACCACACCAAGGAGTGTTCCCGGATTCATCCTTTGGAGCTCAATTTGCACACCTCCAACAACCAAAAAGAAGCATAAGAGTGATTGGAGCCTACGCGGATAGAAACTTGGAGAACATTAATGCCATCCAGAGGCATACGGACCGACTAGAAGATGGAACCGCGGGGATTGCATATCAAATGGAACTTCTAGCATTGGCGTCACTGGAACAATTTGAAGGAGGAGCCTCACAAGTGTACTATGACCAGGGGTGTAACACAAGACATCCGCCAAGCCAAGAGGAGTGACTGACGAAGGATCAAGAATAAATTGCTCACATGTGTGGTTTGAGTTTTTCTCCTTTCTGTTATTTATTTTCAGCGTGTGTGCAAGCTTGTGTGTGCGTAGCAATTTTCTATTTTATTTATTTTCAGCATGTGTGTTAGTGTGTCCTTTTGTTTGTCATCACCATGATCACTATATATATCACCTATGCTTTCATGATATGGTTACTAGTGATGATAGAAGGTTTATGCCATGTTGGAATATGATGATCATTACCGCTTTGTCTATTTTTTGCGCTTGGCTTATGCATGATTAGACTAATGCTCTCCCTAACATGATCTGAAAATTATCTAAATACCGGCTCAATCTTTTTGTGGAGGTTATGATAATTTAATACCCATATTTATTATTCTTGCTCTCTCTTTTAAACTTGTCAAAGAATATTTATTTGTTGAATTTTATTGAGCTAGCCTTGTCATTAATACCTTTTGCAATTGCTCTACCTATCCAAAGCCTAAATGATATATCATGATGAACCGTAGTACAAGAATTATTTTCAAGTGAATTGATTCAGGACTTATCTTCTCTGGTATGAGACTAAGAAGCTGACCATTTCGTTTTGCGTACCTTCTCTTTGCTAGCCTTTCTATCCATGCATTGTAAGTTTCTACACTAGAAACTTCACAAACTTTGCTGGATATCCACCCTAAACCCAAATTATATTTTTTTGAAATACCTCCTTGACCACAACCCAGTTTGAGTATGGATCATTATCTCGAGGAAATTCTGAAGAATCAAGAGCTTGATACAAGGAACATATATTTGGGAGGCATGAAAGAGTACACAGCGGAAAAATCAGAAGAAACGAAGGCCCACCAAGAGTGGGCTGGCCGGCCCAAACACCTTGAGCCGACCGGCCTACCCCCTGTCCTCCTTCAATTGCTTCAAAATTCGACGAGAAGATACTCCCTGAAGATTCAAACCATTTTCCAAGAAGATCAAGATGGATACTTACTTCAGCATTAGCCATCACCTCTATGCTCGAGGATGAGCAATCGTTTAAGCATGGGGGGTGCTGAGTAAGTACTAATGTTGCTAAAAGTTCTGAGGAGCAAAAAGGAAAGAAAAAAGAAAAAATGATGAAAAAGGAAAGAAAAAAAGAAGAATAATATGAAAAAATAATAAATGCTCCTCGGTTCTTTTTGCTTCATTAATTCCATGAGTGCTTTGAAGACTATTCCATACTCAAATATTCCAACCATGTGCAATCCGATAACGAGGACTTCATTTGTGCCTTGGGATCAACTGTTGCCATTTGCACATGTCCACTATCTAAAAGCGTGTTCCATTTTCCACCTCTCCACAAAAACAATTATTTTTCATGGTCTTTTTGACGAGTCTCGGTAAACCAATGAGAAGTATTTCTTGTTTTGATAATATCTTGATTATAATATCTTTTGTTAGGACTAACCTTTCCAATAGCTCCAGATAAAGCCTTACACATACATGAGAGAAAGGAAGGTGAAGAGAGTTCTAGCAAGATCGAGAGACAAGATGAGCTGAGAGTTTTCATGAGCAATTGCAATGAGGTTTAAATTATTGATCTTGGCTTAGCAATTCTTTTGGAACTTACTCCTTAATTTCTGAGACTTGTTTAAATTAGAGAGCATGTGTTTAAATTCTTTGTGGGGAACACTTAATTCATGTCTATCCTCCATACTAGAAAGAGTTGGTTACAATTTGAAGAATTAATTGCAAAATATTTTGAGGGCATTATGTTTTCTCGTGTATGATCAAGTGTAGGGATTGGACACCAAAAGGCAACGCTGATTTTTATTGAAGACTTACTGGAGGATGAGCAAGGTTTAAGCATGGGGGGATTGTTGACGCTCCTTAGCGACACCTTTTTACCCTTCTTTATCTTAAATAATGGCATGAATTTGATATATAAACTATTGATCATACTCTATAACCGGGATGTTTTCGTATATGCATGTGTTTTTGGAGGATTTCTGTTTACGTAGGTTTTTGGGCTAAATTGGAGCACATATGGACAAGGCTTGCAACCAAGGACAATACGGTGAAAGATGAAGGCCAGAAGCCCAAAGAAAAAGGTAGGCCGGCCGACCCCACATGGCCTAGGCTGGCCGACCTATGGTGTTTCAAGCCCCGTTCATGCTCATCTTTGGTGAACCATCCTCCAAGAATATTTGAAAGGCAAGTTCTTCAAGATAAGGTCAAGAGACTTTGGGGTCAAGGCAAATCAATTGGAGAATTTGGAAGATCATCCACTTCCCATTCTTATCTCGAAGATATCCCAAAGCAAACGTCATCCAAAGGCCCACATGCATAGATGGAACAACTACTGAAGTTTCGAGAAGACTTGGGGAGAAAGATGAGGACGAGGCGGCCAGGAAAGAGGCCAGGCCGGCCGGCTTGGGCCTCTTTGGGCCGGCCGGCCTAGGCCTCCCTGGCGGCGCCTCGCCCTCCCCTTCGACCTAGGGTTTTCTCAAGGTATAAATAGCCCCTGTACCCCGGCCACGCAACACAATCATCCATCATTCGACGCCGAGGAGCAGAGGAGCTAGAGGGACACCTTTTCGGAGAGCTGAGAGTTGTGCTAGTTGTTTAGGGTTCTAACCTAGCCGACGTGGGAACCCTGCGAGGAAAACCACATCGGAGTTCCGGAGCTAGGATCATCAAGATCTAGGTAGGACCCAGGTGGTGATCTTGTGGTGTACTATCATTCATGGTGAAGTTATTTGTGTTTCCGAATCTTTAGCGATCAAACTGCCTCTTTCTATGATTTCAATCTCTCTTGGTTTTGCTTCTTCTCCAATCTATTCTCGAGATAGATTGCTTGGGGTGTTCTTGTAGCCATGATGGCTAGGGGTTCATACCGGATCTACCAAGTGGTTCGACACGTTCGCTCATGAACATGCCCTTAAGTTACCCACGCCGATAGGGAGCATCGTGACAGGGTGTGGTCCCGTGTACGGTGGGGCTTTCGGGAGTTTGACCGGAGGTCGTGATTTAAAGATGCTTTTTATTGAGATTCACATCTATCTTACTTCACTCTATTTGGCTCGGAGCTACAACATATGCATGATCTAGGCGATCTAGATTGGTTATCTCTAACTCTCTCTTGCTACCTCCGGTGTTTGGTGTTTAGTAGATTAGATTTGTTTTGCAGCCCTCTTCAAGTCAAAGGATTTCTATGCTAGTTGGATTATTTCTTATATCTTTAGTTCCACGGATTGATAAACCTTGGGGGAGTACTCTAAGGGAAAAGCTACAACTAATCCGTGCGCTTGCGGTTCACGATTGACTCATCTAAGGGCCGTCAACAACAACCTTCTATGGCAGGGGATCCAAAGCCAAAGCAATTTAGCCTTCTATGGCAGGGGGTACATGGCCGTCCAAACCCCAAACATCCTTCTGAACCCGATAGGATGGAGTCGCCCCCAACAACCCTGAACCCTAATCAGTATAGCCTTCTATGGTACAAGGACCGAAGCCGAAGCAATTTAGCGTTCTATGGCAAGGGATACATGGCCGCCCCTTGAACCATACAACATTCTGAACCCAATAGGATGTAGTCGCCCCAACAACCCTGAACTCTAACAAGTACAACCTTCTGTGGCAGGGGGACCGAAACCAAAGCAATTTAGCCTTCTATGGCAGGGGTACATGGCCGCCCCCTAAATCGAATATCCTTCTGAACCCGGTAGGACGGAGTCGCCCTCCAACAACCCAAAACACTAACCCGTACAAACCTTCTATGGCAGGGGGACATAGTCGGCCCTAACCAGCACAACCTTCTATGGCAATGAAGGACATGGTCAGCCCTAACCAGTACAACCTTCTATGACGAGAGGCCACCGTTATCAGAGTTCCACGCACCATGTTTAAAACGTTACTAAACTAGTATGGTTAGCGTCTTAAAATACTGGATCCAACATTTAAAAAAATTGTTTCAACATTTTTTAAAGAAATGTTGAAATAGTTCATAAGAAGATGTTGAAATAGTTCATAGAAAAAGAGAGTCCATCCAAAATGTCGAACTAGTTCAAATGTTGAAATGGTAAATACAAATGTTCAAATATTACAAATATTGAATGGCATATATTGAAAATGTTGAACTAGTAATTGAAATGGTGAATGTTCAAATAAAAATATTTAAAATAACATATTGGATCTTATATTGTTGCATTAATTCCAATCAATACTATAGTTCAAATGGATATCAATTTAGATGTGTGGTTTAAGAGAAACGAGCATTTGAAGTTTCAAAATTGTTTTCAGCCCATTGGCTACCCTCCTCTCACGTGGTGACATCTGTCCTCCACTGCGCTCCGTCTAGCAGCAGCTGCATGCACTTCCGCCCAGTGCTCTCTGTTTTAAGATCATCCCATCCATTCATACGTGTTACACGAATCTTAAACAATAAAAGATAGATTGGCTAAAATCTTCCGAAAGATACGTAAGATCTCCGCCTTCGAATACGGGTTGGCCGCTTAAGCCCAACGGGCCGAACCTCAGAAGCTACCAGAGAAATACCCGGCAGTTCTTTAAAGAAAATTTTTAGTATAATATAAGCTACATTCGTTCTTCCAAGACATGGGCCACTCTATTCTTGTGGCTATGATTTTTATGGTATGGTACGGATGTCTTTTCTATTTTATCTTGTTGGCACAAGCCATGACCATCCCTGCTTAATGTAAGCTATGCATACATAGGCGATAACATGTGAGAAGCTCCCAGACTCTAAAGCCCATGCAGAGCCATGCCACTAAGTAGCTCACTTGCATGCAAGCAGGCTCGTGTGCAAGTCAGCCATATTGCATAGGGAGTCAACAGCGAAGCCGCCAGCTTCACTCGTCCAGGTAAACACTCATAAGCAAGCATTCTAAAGCAACAAGTTGCCACCTAAACATGCATGCTATTGACGATCAAAATTTGCACGGAGCAGGTTTGACAAGAAAACTGATGGAACCGGATTCTGGAACCGGTTTTGGTTCACTGTGGCCCGTCTGACAAGACAATCCGATGGAACCGGATTTGGAAATCGGTGGAACCCGTTTTCCCCGAGTCCTAGTAGGTCTGGACTCTTTTTGGGGGGGGAGGGGGGTCTGAGTTGTAATAGGGTTTTTTTCTTGCGGGGCAAGACCTCCCCACTCTATAAATATAAAGGGCCACGGCCGATTGAGGGTTTATCCAATCGATCAAACACAAAATACTTTTACTTTTTATCATCTCTAAACCCTAGCTTTTCCAACCCTAATTCCTGTTCGTACTTCGTCTCTACGGCATTGACGGCGTTCTGAGTGGCTTGCCGACCTCAGAGCAACCCTAGGCGCGCCTGTCCTGACGGGGTCCCTCCCGTGCCGGTGTTCGTAGGCTCACGCAGCAAACCCTAGGAAACCAGTGAAACCGGATTCCCAAAACCGATGAAACCGGTTTTGCCAGGGCTGCTGCTGGTGATCGATCCATTATGGATCCACGCGAGCTAGCACAATTCTCGATGTGTTGACCGTAAAAAGCATCAACACATTTTTGGCGACTCCGCTGGGGAATTTGAAGATATTGGTTTCAATAACCGATCTATCAAACCCTAGCCAGATGGGATCTACTACAGATTTGGACAAGGACAACATCATTGTGCCCTCCATGGAGGAGCTTAGTGAAGATGAGCGTCAGAAGTTTGAGGCAGGCCAAGATTTTTCAAGACTCAATTTATGATGGGGCTAAAGAAGGATCGCCATGACAAGGTGACAAGAACTCACGAATTCATGATACCTGCGTTCACTTTGAAGGACAAGAAGGTGGAAGAAATACCTCCGGTAACTGTACACCCACCTGAGCCTTCTCTTTCGAAACCCGATGATAAGTTTAATGCTGCGCTTTTACATGCCGATGAAGTAGTAAGCACACTTATGGACAGGATGGATAAAATTGAAAAAGATAGGATGGTAGAAAAGTCTTATTATGCAAATAATATACCATCTATGCAACATGAGAATACACATGCAAGTTTCGCCAGCCCTGGCGAAACCGGTGACACCGGTTCCAGAAATCGGTGGCACTGGTTTTGCTGCCCCAGCTGCGCAGCAGTCAGTACTACCCACTATGGCCCATCTTTCGGCAGTCCCTAGCCGAAATAAAGAGGTGGCTAATCGATCTGCTTATATTGAGACACGTGCATACGCACCACCCCCTGTACCTAATCAAAATATCAATTCTAGCGGGATTCCTAATGATGTGTACGATCAATATTTGCGGCAAAGTCCTTATCGCTTGCCTCATGCTGTTCAAGCTCAAAGTACAGCCACAGGGCAATATGATCTAGCTCGTTCAAATTTATATATTGAATTCTTTAAATTAAAGGACGAGTTAGCTAGCATGATGCAGGATAAGCTCAGCATTGATGTGGGTAATTCCAGATTGCATCAAAAACCATACTCTGCTGATTTTGATGTGGTTTCGTATCCTAATAATTGGCGTGTTCCTGATTTTGTGAAATTTAATGGTGATGATAATAAGACCACTTGGGAACACATTAGCCAATATATTGCTCAATTAAGAGAGGCTAGTTCTAGTGATGCATTAAAAGTTCGCTTGTTTTCATTATCGTTAATTGGAACTGCCTTTTCCTGGTTTCTTCATTAGCTCTCGGTTCAATTAATTCATGGAATCAATTAGAGCAAATTTCATGATTATTTTTATAGTGGGAGTGCTCAATTAAAGTTGATAGATTTAACATCGGTTAATCAACAAAGAGATGAATCGATTTTAGATTACTTTAAACAATTCAAAGAAACTAGAAACCGATGCTTTAATTTGTCGCTTTCTGAAAGAGATCTTGCTGATGTTACTTTTAATGGTTTAAGAACCTTTAGTAAAGAAAAGATAGAAGGCTTTGAACACTTTTCGGTTAATCAAGTGCAAATAAGGGCTTTAGCTATTGAAAACCGATTGAAAAATAATAAGGACACATATAAGACTCATCGTTCTAATGTTCATGTTGTTACTTATGATTCTAGAAGTTCGGACGATGAGGAAGATGTGTATGTTGCTGAACTTGTGTGTCCTTCTAAGAATAAATCATACACTTGTCCATCTCTTAAGCCAATTCAAAAGAATCGGCATAAAGAAGTGCAATTTACTTTTGATGTTTCCAAATGCGATCGTATTTTTGATGAATTGTTGAAAAATGGAAACATTAAAATGTCTCATACTATTCCTTCACCTAAGGAGCTTAAAAGACGGGCATATTGCAAGTTACATAATCCTTTCTCGCATGCTACTAATGATTGCAATGTTTTCCATCGACAGGTGCAATCAGCCTTGAATAAAGGACATTTAACCCTACATGAGATGCAGGTTGACAAGGCACCTTTACCTGTTAACACCCTTGAGATGCAACCTCCTAAGGTTCTAGTTCGGCCACATCAAGTCGAATCAACTAAAGGAAAGAATGTTGTTGTGGGTGACGCGAAGCCTGAAAATTCAAAGGGGAAGCCAATAATCAGGGAGGAGGTTTGTGAGAAGACTCCAAATGCAAGGGAAACTTTCAAAATCACTGCAAGAGTCTCAGATCTCAAGGGGCAAGGATCCTCGAAAGCACCATTTGAGCCTGCTGCATAGGACAAACCGGTGCCACCAGTTTCGGTCAGGGTCGCCCAAAGATGCTGAAACCCAAGCGACCTGAGATTGGAACCTGGAAAGTGAATCTGGCCAAAGATCAGGGTAAAGTTGCAAAACCGAAACCGACCTTTGACTAGCTATTTTCCAAATATGCAAATCGAAGGACAGTTGATGAGGATTGGCCGGCAAAAAAGAGAAAAAGATCACCCATGCGTTAGGAAAAGCCAATTTTGCCTCCAAGGGTGAATAACAGACATAAGGGTGATGTTGCTACCTTGTATCCCCAACAAAATCAGTATCAAGCCATGCCATGGATGCCACCACATTATAATTCTCTGTATCCGGCATGGGATTACAATGGGATGTGTGTGCCATATTACCCTATGTAATATCCTCCTTTTTCATCCAGGATGGGGTAATGATAGAGGACCAGTACATGAGAGACTGGTAGATAACCGTTCGGCGCCTCGTCGATCAGGTTGGGATGTACCACCCAAAACCGGTGGCACCAGATTACAAAACCTGTGGAACCGGTTTCCTCAGAAAAAACAGCCTTCTTCTCTCGAGCAAGTTTATCGACCCAAGAAGGTAGAGGAAGTTGTACAGGAGATGGATGTCGACCAGGAGAGGACTATTGTTGCTGATGTGATTCAGATTGGTAACATCAAGGTGATTCTAGAGGATGATGGCAAGAGGCCAATTGTGATTGGTGATGAGGCTAAAGCATCAGTCCAAGAAAATGTTGCTGCAGATCTTAGTGAGGGTAAAAAAGTTGAAATTGATAAATTTAAATATTTCTTGCCAAGATGGTGTCCTCTAGATTTGATACGTACACAAAAGGGGAAGTTGTAGCGACTTCGTTTTCAAGAACAGAAGGAGAAGGAACTGGAGAAGCAGAGGGAGGAAAATTTCAATAAATACAGGCCCATGATTCCTTCAGGCAAAGGGTGGAAGTTGAAGATCAACAAAGCTCCAGTACCAAATTCGGTGGAACCGGATTCCAAACCGGTGGAACCGGTTTTGATCGACTCGGTGCCTGTTGCTGCGCCAAAACTGGTGGAACCGATTTTGGATCAAGTGGCACTGGATTCTGCTGATCCAGGGCCATCTCGTATTGCTTCTGAAATTTCTATCACTTCTTCGTTTGATTAGAGGTTGTCATCGGATTACCAGAATCCTCTAAGAAGAGAATAAAACTATTAGATGGGGCTGAATGGAGTAGCTCTGGACCATCAGGGAATATGGACGATGAGCAGCTTGTTGATTATGGGTCATCACCTGAGCATATGAATGTTGATGCTAATGTGGTGGATCTTTCTTTGGATTATTACATCATTCCAGAGAAGGAGATGGCTCATCTAGACTTTGGCCCAAAAGAAGCTATATTTAAAAGGCCAAACGATTCTGAAAATCATCTGAAGGCGTTGTACATGAAGGGGCATATCAATGGTGTTGGGGGATTGGGCTGTCCAGGAAACGCCTTCTCCCGGTAATTTCACTGTAAGCCCAAGCCTTTTGCCTTCGCTACTGGCAGCCAAAAAGGCTATTGCCTTCGCTGGGAGAAAAGATAACGAGAAGCGATCAGTTGGTACCGACGCCAATGAATGTACGGCACCTTATGCGAAGGCATTATCTGGTCTCCTGATGCCTTCGCTGTCCCAGCTCATCCTGACGAGGGTGCGAAGGTAATTCTCAATATTGTGAACTCTCGGTTTGTTTTGTTACACAGGCTCAAGGCAAGTTCGGGTGATGGCGCGGCAGTCCGTTCCTCCCCAAGCGGGAGAAGGAGCTGCCCTGCTGAACAAGCATCTGACGGTGAAGCCGATGGGAATACACCTGGAGGTGAAGGCAATGAAGGTCATTGGAGGCACGGTGAAGGCAGCGTGGACCAGGTCTAGACCGAGTCAAAGACGGAGTTACTGGTCTACGCATTCACACTAGGACACATGAATGTACTCTAATGCCCCTGGAAAGTTTAAGTTGTTTAGTCTAGGGCATGATGCTTGATTTTCAGGGGTATAAGGGGAATGTAAAAAGTGCCTCTTGACCTCCCTATAAAAGGGGGCCTCCCACCAACGTGTAAAGGGCTGATTCCCGAGAGTATTGATAAGTGATTTACTGTTGCTTGTCATTGTTCTCTGTCTCGGTTGTTGCTTGGGTCCTTTGGCTTCGGCTATAACCCAACAACTGGCGCCCACCGTTTGTGCAGTGCACGAACAAAACCCACGATAACCACCATGCCACCCAAAAAGCTAATAAAACCAACCAAACCAACCAACACCGTCGAAGACACCACTCATACCGAAGCCGCTCCCCAACCTACAACCCTACAAATCAGCCTATCACCAGTAACCGAAGCCATTACTGATGATCAAGAGATCGATGAAGAAACCCTTACCACTGCGGAGAGAATGCAACGACTCGAGGAAAGACTTCGTCTTCGACGCCTCGAGCAGCAGAGAGAGCTGGATGCTGCACAGCTCGAACTAGAGCAACAAATGCAAGAGGAGGAAGAGGAACAGCAACATCAATTGCTGCAAGTCAGGAAGCAGTTGGAAGAACTGAGGCAAGCGAAGCAAAGAAGACTGAACTCCACTAGTTCTAGAGCTGCGAAGCTCCGAGAAGAACTTGAAAAAGCCAAGAAACAAGTTGCTCAACTCCAAGCTGAACTCAACGATCCAATTGCCTTCGGCACTGCTGGAACAAATCATATTTCCACATCGGAAACTGGCTTCTAGGTGCTGCATATACGTCCAATTGATCGCACTTGCCCTCTCTCAGAAAGTTTGCAACTGGCAAGATGGCCGCCTTCATACAAGCCAATCTCTCTACCATGGTATAATGGCCTCACCGACCCCAAGCAATTCCTCATGAGCTATGAAGCTGCAATAGCTTCGGCAGGGGGAGATGATGTGGTGTTGGCAAAATCTTTTATCATCGTCTGTGATGGTACAGCAATGAATTGGTACACGAAGCTTCCAGGGCTATCTATCACCAGCTGGTATGATTTGAAAAGGGAATTGATCAAGAATTTCAGTATAATGGGAGACCAGGCACTATCATATGCAGAGCTAACCCTACACCAACAGCCGAAGGAGTCTCTGGAAGACTACTTTCGTAGGTTTGTGGGACTCAGATCTCAGGCTCCTCATATTCCTGACGAAGCCGCCAAATTTGCTGCTATTCAGGGGCTTCGGCCAGGTCCTTTCGCTCAGCATATTGCAAGGGAGACACCAGCAACACTTGGAGACCTTATGAGTTCAAAAAGTATTGTCGATCCGACAATGACAACCGAATGAGAATTGCCAGAGAAGCCGTCCTCAAAAATCAGTATGATTCCCAAAACAAGCAGCATCACTACAACCAAAACCACTACCAAAACTACCAATCCCAAACCATCATGAGCGTGGAAAATTCGCCTTCGCTCCCACAAAACAAACCTACCTTCCCAGAAAACCAGTTCCAGAGTCAAAGAAATGAGCCTAACCAAAGGGGTGGAAGAAACGGCCGAAGCCGAGGAAGAGGAAGAGGTCCACCTTCAGGACCAGAGCTATTTTGTCAATATCATGGCAAAAATCACACCCATGGCACAGAGCAGTGCCGGGATATCAAAAGAACTATCGATAAGCTGAAAGCAGAGAAAATCCAAGCTACCCAAACGAAGCCATTCTCGGCTTCGCCACCCACCACTCAAACCCAGCCACAAACCCAAGCTATCCAGCCATACTGCCCAGTTTATCCCTCCCTCAGCTCAAACTTCGTTCACCCAACAACCGCGATGGCGACTCAATTTTTGCCTTCGCCCCAAACTTTCCAGCATTATTACCCACAGACCTTGTACCCACAGTTCTATCCTCAAAACACCCAGCCTACCCAAAACAAAGACATCAAGGTAGAGGAATTACCACCTCCACCTCCACCTCCACCTCCCCAGAAACAGCAAGACCCAAACACCGCAAATCCCTTGCCCAGTTATGGCCTCATTATGCCTATAACTGGAGGATCATCACTCGCCTTCGAAATGAAGAAGCAGAGAAAGAGTTACTTTCGCCAGGTCAACAACATCTCGGTTGACGGTCCTTACAAGAAGTCGGAACGGTCTCACATGCCAATCACCTTCACCGAAGAAGATCTCAAACTCCACAACTTTCCACACAATGACGCAATGTCGATCGAAGCCAACATCGCTGGCTGGAGAATTGGGAAAGTGCTAGTGGACACAGGCAGCTCTGCTGATATCATCTTGGCGAAGACTCTCAGATCGATGACAAACATCAACCCAGATAACTTAGAGCCATCTGACACACCTCTGGTCGGCTTCGGGGGGAAGCGCACCACAACATTGGGGAAAATCACATTGCCAGTATCCTTCGGTGATACATCAAATGCAAGAACAGAGTTCATTACCTTCGATGTCGTCGACATGTTCTTCGACTACAATGTTATCTTCGGTAGAGGAGTCATAAATGCCTTCGACATCATCATAAGGCAAGCTTTCTTGTGCATGAAAATGCCAGCTCTCAAAGGAGTTATCACAGTCTATGGTGACCAAACAGAGACGAGAAGAATTGAATATGCCAACACCCCAGGACAGCGAAAAGTCCATGTTCTCGAAGAAAGCGATCCCATTTACCCAGAGGAGAAGCCAAAAACGGAGAGAGACAGCAAAACTATGCAAGGGGCAACAGAAACCAAAGAGGTGCAATTGCAGCCAGACGTCTTCGATAGAAAAGTCATCATCGGCTCAGATCTTGAGCCAGACGAAGAAGAAAGACTCATCGAGTTCTTGAGAAATAACAAAGATGTCTTCGCATGGTCAAGCAAAGATTTGCCAGGAGTTGACAGAAGCATAGTTGAGCACAAACTATCAATCAGCCCTGATATGAGGCCGAAGAAGCAGAAACTGAGGAAAATATCCGAAGAAAAAGTGAGCGCAGTCAAGGCCGAAGTGCAAAGGCTGCTCGATGCGAACGTTATACGCGAAGTCGAATATCCCAAGTGGCTAGCAAACACTGTGCCCGTAAAAAAGAAAAATGGCAAGTGGAGAATGTGCATTGACTTCACCGATCTCAACAAAGCATGTCCCAAAGACGATTTCCCACTCCCAAGAATTGACAAAATCATTGATCAGGCTGCTGCAAGTGAGATGATGTCTCTCCTCGATTGCTTCTCTGGTTATCATCAGATCTGGATGAAAAAAGAAGACAAAGAAAAAAACCAGCTTCATCACTCCGCTTGGTACATTTTGCTTCATCAGAATGCCAGAAGGGCTTCGCAATGCTGGTACCACTTTCTGCCGCATGTCCAGCACCGTATTCAAAGAAGAATTATTCAAAACTATACTTGCATATGTTGATGACATCTTGGTCAAAAGCATCAGTAGACAAGATCATGTTTCAGACTTGGCAGTTGCCTTCGCTCGAATGAGACAAGCGGGTCTCAAGCTCAACCCGGAGAAATGTGTCTTCGGAGTGACCAGAGGAAAGATACTCGGCTGTCTGGTGTCAGCCAACGAGATCGAAGCCAATCCAGATAAGATCAATGCAATCCTCAATATGGAAGAGCCAAAATGCATTAGAGATGTGCAGAAACTCTCTGGCAGAATCGCAGCACTTAACAGATTTATTGCTAAGGCAGCTGAACGCAGTTTACCCTTCTTTGCAACTCTCAGAAACGCATCAAAGTTTGAATGGGGAGAGGAGCAATCCAAGGCATTCCATGAGCTAAGGCAATATCTGATGCAGCTCACGAAGCTGACAATACCTGACCCGAAGGCACCCTTACTATTATACATTGCAGCTTCGCAATCAGCGGTTAGTGCGGCACTCATCGCAGAGAAGCTGGTCGAAGGAAGAAATATACAGCAGCCGGTCTACTATGTTTTTGAGGCACTGGCTGGGTCAAAGCTGTTCTATACTGAGATTGAGAAAATGATTTATGCAGTGGTGATGGCGTCCAGAAAGCTAAGTGTTGAGGCCATAATACCAGGGTGCCCGATCACGAGGATTACCGACTCCGAACTATCAAGACTCCGAACAAGACACGATGGCCAGATCGCAGAAGGAAAGCCCGAAGATAGCTAGAGTCCTACTAGGTTTAGGTCTGTTTTGTCTTGTATGGCACGTCTCCCTGGATATAAATAGCGGGGGTCCTGTACGTAGAGGGTATCCACAATCTCAGACAATCGACCCGAGGGTACTTGTTACGCATTGTAATCTGTACTCGACGAAATAATACAAGCAGCAACTGGACGTAGGGTTATTACTCGATCTCGAGGGCCCGAACCAGTATAAAAATCCCGTGTCTCTCTGATCGTCACCGTGATCAATCTTCGCACGAAGCGGGGTGCCTGCCGGACAAATATCTGACGAGTACAACCTCGACAGAGGCGCGCCAGGTAGGGGCCCTTGCGTGAAGAAAGATCATGTCGATCGTCAACGGAGTCTGGATCGCCGACGCGTCGAGTTCCTCGATGCCCTACATGCCCAGTTCCGTCAAGTCGGAAGCCATCGGGAGTTCTGCTTCCGCTTCCGATCTCTACGCTCACCGCCATCTAGTGCCTACACGGGAGATTCGCTTCGGAGATCTCGTGTTCGAGCACCAAGGCGACTACGAGCTCAAGTTGACAGGGATCCATGATCCCGATCTCACATGCATCGGTCGGGAAGTTTTCGCCACCTTCACGGAGCCAACTCTCGAAGACATTGCAGATCGCACTGCGCAGTTGGATCTCGACTACAGTGGATCTAGCAATGGGTCAGAACAATCCGAAGACCGCCGCATCCATGTGCTAACCGCAAACGGGACCGAGGCCGTTGCCGAGTCATCTAGCTCGCGCAGATCCATGCATCCTCCACGTTTGAGCAACACACCAACACTTCAAACGGCTAAAACCCGTACACAGCAGGTTGCATCCTCATTGGCTCCCCGAGATCTCAACAACGATTTCCGGACCGTCGAACAGGACAATCTGTAGATCCGAACCCTCTTGGAGACCATGGAAGCAATGGC